>CM065128.1:27010874-27568374 GCA_033026305.1 Cirrhinus molitorella
GCTAACAAAGATGCTAAAGACAACAGCCTCTGGTGCCAGGAAAGTGAGGTTTACTTGCACAGCTCTTACCACACTCTCAGAAATAAAGGTACAAAAGCTGTCACTGGGGCGGTGCCTCTTCAAAAGGTACATGTTTGTACCATTTTGGTACCTTAAAGGAACATATTAGTACTTAAAGTGTACATATTAAAACCTAATAGGAACAAAAGTGTACCTGCTGAAAAGGTACAGCCCCAGTGACAGCTTTTGTACCTTTATTTCTGAGAGAGCAGCTGGCCTCCGCTACACTCAACCCCCTAAACCTCACTTCCACCTGGGTCACGACACCATTGTAACGTTTCCGGTCCTAACTGTCCCACTCTGAGCCAGAATCAAACCCAAGTCACTGCCATGGGAGCCAGGTGTACTAATAAGGATGCTAAAGACCACAGCTTCTAGTGTCAGTCACCAGTGAGCGCCTTAAAATCAGGGGAGTGAGGTTTACTTACACAGCACATACCAGCTGGCCTCCGTTACACTCACCCACTAAACCTCACACCCATCTGGGTCATGGCACCAACCCCTCCAGTCTTAACCACCTCGCTCTGAGGGTGACTCGAACCCTGCAAACAAGCCTGCACTGGCCTTTTACAGGCCCACTTAGGGCTAGCCTAAGGGCCCCCAGTGGGCTGCCAGGGCAGGGCCCCTGAGAATTTGCTCATTGGCAAAGCGTTGGCCCCTTAGCGCTGGCCTTGCATGGGCAGACCTCACTTAGGTCCATGGAAGCCCTCACTAGGCCCACACAGGGCCTGCACTATTAATCTACTACAACACTAAATCTGTTTCACTTTAAATACTTTTCAGCTACTATAAATTAGTCTTTGAAAAAAACTGTTAATATACATCTGAAATTTACAGTAGTCAGAGGGATTTCAAATCGATGGATTTATTAAATACAAAATCGAAAACATTCAATTCAGGTTAATACAGCTGTAGATAAAAAAGTAAAAAAAAAAAAAATGAATGGTATGTAAGATTGTAGGACAGGGGTACCCAACCAGAGTTTATTTCCAACCCTGATCAAACACACCTAAGAAAGAAAACTGGCCACAAAAATCTTATTAACAGGCTTATGCCTGTTACACCTCAAATATGGCTTGTGAGATCCACTTTCCTGCAGTGTTTAGCTTCGGTTTTGATCAAACTATCCCACCTGTGATTTTCTAATGACCCTGGAGACATTGATTAGCATGCTCAGGTGTGTTTGATTATGGTTAGAGCTGAACTCTGCAGGAAAGTGGATCTTGTGAGCCTGATTTGAGCATACCTGGCCTATATGAAACAACAGGTTCTGAAAAAGTCTCTTTTGGTTTGAGCCATTCCAGTTCAATTGAGTGGCTAAAGAACAGCCAGTCAGTGTTGTTTGTATTCTCCTAGTTGCATTACAGGGCTGCCTACACAAAACCTGCATTGGCCCAAAAGATACAAAAGTTGCTCTGGGCCCAAGAGCAACTTTTGTAGTGTGGGCTGCTCATAGAGAGCCTGCAGTGGGCCCAAAGCTGTGGGCCTCTCCTGGGCAAGCCCACACTGGGCCTGTTTAGGTTTGGTGTGGGCTGGCCCTAGCCCACTGTGCCCGCAAAAAAACAGCATGGGCCCTGCAAGGACATGTTTGCAGGGAACCCAAGTCGCTGACATGGAAGGCAGGCTCACTAACAAGGACGCTAAAGACAGTAGCCTCTAGTGCCAGGGAAGTGAGGTTTACTTGCGAGGATCTTATCAGCTGGCCTCCGTTACACTCACCCCCCTAAACCTCATTTTTATCCAGGTCCCGGCACCAACGTAACCCCTCCAGGCTTAACTGTCTCACTCTGAGCGGGACTCAAACCGGGTCGTTGGGATGGGAGGCGAGCATGCTAACAAGGACATCAGTGTGAGGTTTACTTACCTGCTGGCCTCCGTTACAGTCACTCCTATCCAGGTCACGGCACCAATTTAACCCCTCTGGTCCTGGTCGCCGTGATTTTGCCAAGTAAGACATGTTCCTGGATCAACATTATTTTTGATCCTGGATCAACATTATTTTCCAAAAATATAGACTTAACCCATACCTACCCCTAAACCTAACCCTACCCATATTTAAAAAAATCAGAAGGAAATGATTAACAAGTCTATAGAAGCACCTAAACCTGATCATAAACCTGAAACTGACATTTCCTGAAAAGTTATCCCTCAATTCTGATTGGTTAAATGGGATGTTGTTCCAGGATCAACAAGGATGTTGATCCAGGAATATGTTGTACTTGGTGAAATCACACTCACCGTGGTGTAAAACACGCCACTACTGGACTTTAGACCTGTTCTGTGGAGTGTAGAATCACACTTCTGTGTTTGGCTTTCTGATGGGCAAGTTTGGTGAATGACAGCAAAGTGTTATCTGCATGACTAGACTCTAAAGTTTGGTGGAGGAGGGATAATGGTATAGGGCTGTTTTTCAGGGGTTGGACTAGGCCCCTTACACCATGTCTACACTAGATGCGACAGTTAAAGCTGTCTACACTGGACGTGACAAAGCAACCATTGCAAACAATTTAGACTTTGTGTCAATATGTCATAATTAGAACAAGGTATCAGTTTAAGGTATCAGTTAGTTATTTGTCGTGTCACAGCACACGCATCTGGTGTAGACAGCAGATTCCATACTTCCAGTGAAGAGAGACATTTTGGACAATGCTATACTTCCAACATTGTGGGAACAGATTGGGCTAGACTTATTTCTATTCTAGCAAGACTCATAAAGACTTGGATGGATGAGTTTGGTGTGGAAGAACTTAATTGGCCCGGACAGAGCTCTGACCACAAACTCATCGAACACCCTTGGGACGAACTGTAATGGAGATTGTGAGTCAGAACTTCTTGTCCAACATCAGTGCCTGACCTCACAAACTGGATGAATAGGCAACAGAGAAACAATCATGTGGAAAGCTTTACCTGAAGAGTGGAAGCTTATATGGCTCCAAAGAGGGACCAATGCTATATTAATGTCTATGTATTTAGAATACAATGTTGGTGTAATGGTCATGGACTCGTTTCATTAAGGGGGTTCAACCAAGGGGGTTTAAGCTTGAACTCTGAGTTGAATTACGCTAAGATTGGAGTTTTTGATTTCAGAACTGCTAAATTGAGTTAGTTCAATCCACTGCGAGTAGATTGACTCTGGGTTTAGCGCGTGTGCCACAATGATAAAAAGCCCTGATCAGTGGAGCTCATAAATTATGATTCACCATGGCAACAGCTGCCGCCAAAAATACCTCTGCATACTTTCGAATCAATGCTTAACTTTAATCAGGTAAATCGGGTAAAGCTTTACCAATAAAAGGTTCTTGGGTGTAGGCTACATGACTTTACAAACATTTAACACATTAAATAAATATCATTCAGTGTCTATTTCAATGTGCAGCAGCTTTTCGCTCTTTTCACATAATTAAATACTAATGAAATTAACATTTGACTTCTACTAAGCCAGCAGCAAGAAGTCTTGAAAAATAATGAAGAACAGATGTAAAAAAGATGGACACAATACCAAGTATTGGAAGAATATTAAGATCCAACATGAAAAAGAATAAATGTTGCTTTTCGTCGCTGTCGGGCGGAATCTCCAAAACCGTCATTTTTCAGGAAATGAAAAAAACTGCATATTTTTTGAGTTATTAAATATTTTATCGTTAAAGTTGGTATTATACCATATATTGCTATCATACACTGTTGCGTACCAACATTAAGACAACATTTCCCCAAAATCATGTTTTATCGGAGATACGAGGTTTTATGACTTGGGAGCAGGGAGATACGAGATTACGCCGTCATTGATAAGAATGGTACAGACACAGACTTCGCTGCTGCCAGCAGTGTTCATCAAAGTCTGCGGTCGCGTTGAGCCTTTTGACAAGAGAAAAGGCTTCAATAGTTAACCAAAGCTAACGACTGTGGTTACATACATTTTCCTAAACTCTATTTTAAACGTTAGAGCTATGAGTGATGCAATACCAAAATAAAGCGATAAACTGTCTAATAGGCGGAAATTAATCTGCAGGCAAACAAAGTCTGCGGTCGCATTGAGCCTTTTGACAAGAGAAAAGGCTTCAATAGTTAACCAAAGCTAACGACTGTGGTTACATACATCTTCCTAAACTCTATTTTAAAGGTTTAAGAGCTATGATGCAATACAAAAAAACTGAGTCCGTCTTTTTTCCCCTTAATTTATCCAGAACAGTTTATACTACTGTTTCAGCTATTAACATAGTTACGTTTTGTATGTAATGCCAAAGTGGTTATATTTCGTTTCGTTTTCTTATTAAGTTAATTTAGAAAAACTTTTGGAGCATTTTTTTGTTCGTTAAATATCAGTTTGTTCGTTTGTTTTTTTACGAACAGCGGCCAGCGGAAGACTTTTGCCTTTTAAATCATTACGACTTGCATAAAATAAAATCTATAGATCTAAAACAGTTAAAGTAGCTATAGAACAATTTTAGTTTAAACATGAAACCTAGATAAATGTGCGCTATTATGTGAATATTGTTTTTGAAGAGGAGTCAGCGCGATCCCATTTTTCAGCGAATAGGCTACATGCCTCACAAACATGACAAATAAATAAATAAATAAATAGAAAGCTTTAAATTATTACTTAACGAAATAAAACAAATCAGAAAAAAAACGCTTTCATTATGTAATCCGGAAAGATGCTTTCCTTCAAAAGTTGCGTCCAAAGAAGAGATTGCGAGTCAGGGTCTTTGCGACATTATCTCAGAATACACTAGTTTATTAATGGATCATTCAAATATCTCCTTATTGTTTCCACCGACACATTCAATGCTAATTCTTTTTGCCGGTGCTTTGTGACAAGAAGATGGAAGGGGACATATGCCCCGACGCTCCAGCGGAGTGAAGAATAGGTGGAGATACGAGCTCTTCTCAGACAGTTGAAGTGTTCAAATGAGTTAAGAGATTTGCTCTCAAGCTATTTTCAACACTTTAGATTGGTTAATAATTTGTAAAAATTACAGATCCACGTGGGCACTGACCAATAGCATCGATTTGTGAAAAAATATGAAATTTACAAAATTTGGACATACGAGGTTTCCGCCCGACAGCGACGTTTTGTATTTGTAGAAAAAATAAAGAATAACTAGTATTTTTAACAGCTGTGGCGGTGGCATATATCTCAAACTACCTTTCCATCTGGCATCCTTCTATTCCATACAATAATCTGCTTCATTTTCGATGGGTTTATGCTCAGGAAACTACGAAATAAAGAGCGTGAGAGCGAGGCACACTTTCTTTACTGCCCTGCAAACAGGAATTTTGCTAATTATTTTGCAAATTATCTGCCAGTGGGGTAAGAGAAATAATCTTGTTACCATTTGCATTAAGATTATTTATCTTCTTTTAGGTAAAATGCACTAAATTTACATTCCAAAATAGGTATTTAAACATTGCTTACACTTTGAAAAAAGGGAAGGAGACCAAAAGAAACTCTGGGTTTAAAGGAACACTTCACTTTTTTTGAAAATAGGCTAATTTTCCAACTCCCCTAGAGTTAAACAGATTGGCAGGTTTGTCAAACCTGAGAAAGCAGGGTAGGTCAAGCCTGTTTCTGAAAGTTACTTTGGTAACTTACTCTGTGAACCTAACCTGGTCAGGAGCAGGTTTTCTTCATTAAGGGAGCACTCCACTTTTTAGTATTTTAGTATTTTAGCATAGCTTATCATAAATCATTGAATCTGATTAGACCATTAGCATCTCGTTCAAAAATGTCCAAATATTTTCCATATTTTTCCTATTTAAAACTTGACTCTTCAGTAGTTACATTGTGTACTAAGACCGACAGAAAATGAAAAGTTGCGATTTTCCAGGTTGATATGGATAGGAACTATACTCTCATTCTGGCGTAATAATCAGGGAACTTTGCTGCCGTACCATGGGTGCAGCAGGCGCAATGATATTATGCAGTGCCTGAAAATAGTCCCCAGCTAGGTAACTTCCAATGTAACCAGCACTAAGCCACAAAGGTAATAGTAAAATAGCTGGGGACTATATTCAGGCGCTGCGTAATATCATTGCTGCACCCATGGTACGGCTGTAAAGTTTCCTGATTATTATGTCGTAATGAGAGTATAGTTCCTATCCTTATCAGCTTGGAAAATCGCAACTTTTCATTATCTGTCGGTCTTACGATGTAACTACAGAAGAGTCAAGTGTTAAATAGGAAAAATATAGAAAATCTTTGGTCATTTTTGAAAGAGATGCTAATTGTCTAATGATTCAATGATTTATGCTAAGCCATGCTAAAAGTACTACAGGCAAACACGGAGATCAGCTGAATGGATTCAAAAACGGTAAAACTCATGTGTTTAACTCTTGGGGAGTTGGAAAATTAGCCTATTTTTTATTTTTTTTATTTTTTAGAAGAAATCTGCTCCTGACCAGGTTAGGTTCACAGAGTAAGTTACCAAGGTAAGTTACCTCTCTTTCAGAAACAGGCTTGACCTACCCTGCTTTTTCAGGTTTGACAAACCTGCCATTCTGAAATGGAAAACTCAGAGTTACCCTCATTTCAGATTTGACATACTCAGAAATTTAAATTAACCTCCTTTCTAAAACAGGTCCCAAATTTTGTCCATACTGTGTATGCAACATTTTAAGGTGAACAAATGTGAGCTTACCACATTAGGAACCAGCTTGATTAAAGATTACATGCTCAAAAAGATTAAATAATTAAATAAATAATGCAATAACTGTGAAAAACAGTTAAATACATTAAGAAAAAAGGGGTCAATTTTGATATTATGTACACTGTACATAATCTTTTAGTCTTTTAGCTAGAAGCACCAGCCGCTAGTAGCATTTTATTAGTAACAATGAAGTAGCGATTTAAGCTTAAGCATTTTACAAACACGAACAAACAATTCCCACTTTGCATACACACAATGTATATATCTGCATCACCACATGACAAAAATCCATTCCCACACCTATGTACTATTCTCCATTCAGCACGTCTGAGGTGCTGTAAAATTCCCAGGAAGTGCCCCACTGCTGGACACTCCATCACAGTCAGTAATGTCTCCTTAAAGAGGACAATTGAGAATTGTCACAGAGGTAAGTGCACAAAAAAATGGTGGAATGCACAGGATAATGAAAGGCTTGGGAATTTTCAGGTTCATGTTTCCTTGTGTGCATTGTGTAACATATTTAACACATACACACACACACACACACACACACACACACACACAGAGAAAGAGAGAGAGAGAAAACTTTGCCTTTGAACTATTAGGTTCTATCTGCATTCTGAGCACTTTTGACATTTTGAGCTTCAAAGTTTATGTGTTCCATAGACTTCTATAGATAGAACCCTTTTTGTTTTCTAAAAAAAGGCCCAACATGTACACAGCTTACAAAAGAAACAAAATGTAAGTAAGAATTTATGAACAACTCAGTTTTGACAAAAATGTCAGATAGAACCTTATAATTCCAAGGCGGCGAAAAGCGAAAGTTCCCAAAAATCACACTATACTGTACTGTATAATGCAAGTGTGAATTGTTCAAACAGCCATGGTATTTTTAGCTTTCACCTCTGATACTATCAGATCTTGTGGTTGAAAATGCCGTCCCAGTATTGCCACAAGTGATATTGGGAAGCTTTTTTGAGCCTTTTATTCATACTGAGTCACCATGACTCAGTTGAACTGAGTCAAGTTAAATTTGGTCTAGCAGACTTCGGTCTAGTGGTCTTCCAATAAATGCATGATTTTAACATTAAACTTCCTCTTGCACCTTCTGACTCAAATGTTCATTGTAACGGTTCATCTTTGATAGGTATTTTTATACTGTGGCAGCTCTTGAGAACATTTTTCTGGGTCAGGTTAAGTTCTTTGCTGAGTGTTGTAGGTGCTGACCTGGTTTGAGGTGGTTAAGTCCTTTGGAAGAGGGGGTTATACTTTGTCATGGTAAAATGTGTTTCGGTAAATGTCAACGATCACGTAAGTTATTAGTAACCTCTGCTCTAAATTTGCAGGGGGACGTGAGAAATGATTATTTACATGTATTTAACTATGCAATGAGTGCATGTCTAACGTCATTTCAAATCATTTTAGTTTTTAAAACGACGAATAACGGGATATTTTGTGGCCTTCAAATAGTCAAAAGTTTGTCCAACGTGCAAATTGAATTATATGTACTATTGTTAGGTACTTCATCTGTAATATTTTATTTTCTTTATTTTTTAAACATAGAAACGAATAATATTTTATTACTTTATAACACTGGCATAAACGTTCTACAAAAAAAATCTCACAGTATTTTTCCAATAGCTAAACAGTTTCAAGACACAGTATTGATGTGCAGTATTCACATCAAAGGAAATCCTGTAAGTTTGAATGCGTCGCGACATATTTTACGCTCTTGCAACCTAGATTTCATCGTCCAGTAATTGATATGCATGAGGCTTTCGTCTCTAGAATACAAAACCACATAGGCCAACAGGTGACTGAACCAAAAAGGAAAAATGAAGGCCAAGCCTGCATGCAATCCTCAGCGTTTGAGGTTAAAAAGAAACTCCGTCACAAGTGTGGGAATTTTTTTTTTGACAAAGGATGGAGCTATAAAAGCTATGATTGTCAGTGGTTGTTTAAAGCACACTGAGCTACTGTACAGACTGTACAACACCTGTCAACCCTCTCTGAAACCGAACTAGGATGCGGATTGTAACCTTGCTCGCCCTCTGCGCTGTCCTGTGCTGCTCTCAAGGCCACAAGCAGGAAGAGTGCTTGAACCAGCATATCCCTCCAACTATGATTAAAGACATGATGGAGACTTCAGAATTCATCCAGAAATCTCTACCTGTAAGTATCCTAATTCATACATGGATTACAATATGTACGTTTAATAAGGTGACGTGCATAACAGATTTTCTTGTGCTGTTGCAGAGGGACAGTGCACCCTTCCACCGAATTTTAGGAAAGCTTAAAAAGTGCTCCAAGGTAAGATAACAATTATGCAGTATTTACCTTTACACCCGAACATAAACAGTAACTTAAAATTTGAGGTTTTTAAGAATTCTTTTAAATATAGCTTTTTTTCTATATTTATTCTATATTCTATATCTATATTATTTCGTCTAAAAGTATTTATTATTATTATTATTATTATTAATATTATTAATAAATACATTCATATATATGTAAAATTGTAAACTTTTTAAATTATCAACCAATGTTAAGTATCTCAGTGATTTTATATATATATATATATATATATATATATATATATATATATATACACACACTACAAGTCAAAAGTTTGGAAAAAAAATACAGAAAAATGATTATTACAATGTAAATCAATGTTTTTCTATATTAATATAGATTAAAACTTAATTTATATCTGTAATTAAAGTTGAATTTCCAGAATCATTACTTCTTACAGTCATTACAGTCTTCAGTGTCACATGATCCTTCAAAAATCATTCTCATATACAGATTTATTATCAGTACTGGAAACGCTGCTTAATATTTTTTTTGGAACCTGTGATACTTTTTTCAGGATTCTTTGATCAATAAAAGGTTAAAAAAGAACAGCATTTATTTAAAATAGAAAGGTTTTCTAACAATATACACTACTGTTCAAAAGTTTGGGGTCAGTACTTTTTTTTTTTTAAAGAAATTAATACTGTTATTCACCAAGGGTGTGTTAAATTATTAAAAAGCGATAGCATGGATTTACACTGTTACAAAAGATTTATATTTTGAATACATGCATCTTTTTAACTTGTTATTCATTAAAAAAAGAATCACAGGTTGCCAAAAAATATTTTGGCAGAACTGTTTCCAACATTGATAATTCTAATAATAAATCAGCATATTAGAATGATTTCTGAAGGATCACGTGACACTTAAGACTGGAGGAACAGCTGATGAAAATTCAGCTTTGCATCACTGTAATAAATTACATTGTAAGTATATATATATAACAAAAAAAAAAAAAAAAACATGATTTAATATTGTTATAACATTTTGCAATATTACTGTTTTTTTCTGTATTTTTGATAAAAAAGTTATTATATATATATATATATATATGGTAGATGATGAATATTTGTTAATTTTATCTATCTATCTATCTATCTATCTATCTATCTTTAATATAATATTATAAATCAAATATACATATTTTTCTGGATTTGCATTATTTTAAATTAAATTAAATTATATATATATATATATATATATATACAATGAGAACCTGCTCTAAAAGTATAATGCTTAAAAAAATGGATACAGAAACATATGAAATCATCAGATCATTAATATATAGTATATTACAAAATATGACATCTTGGTCCGTCCTCACTTTTGACTCTTTGTGCCTTTGTGACCCTGGTCTCCTCCTATTCATCTGTCATTTAGAGTAACAAAAAACTGTCCTTCTGGCAAAATAATAATAAAAAAAAAACTATCTGCTTACAGAAACTGAATGTTGCTGACTTCAAACGCATCCTGGAAATCTATGATGAACATGTATTCCAGAACCTTTGGAAGAACAACACTCACCAACTGCCAAAAATGTTTATGGATTCTTTCGTAAGGCTGAAGGACACGATGGAGATCTGTGTAAGACATCATTAACATCTACCACTTTGTACAGTAAATGTGACCCTGAACTACAAGACCAATCATAAGTGTCTTTATATATATATATATATATATATATATATTTATAGGACATCTACAACTATTTGAAAATCTGGAATCTGAAGGTGCACATTTAAAAAAATTAAATATTGAGGAAATGGCCTTTAAAGTTGTTCAAATGAAGTTCTTAGCACTGCATATTACTAATCAAAAATTAAGTTTTGATATATTTAAAATAGGAATGTACTAAATATCTTCATGGAACATGATCTTTACCTAATATCCTATTGATTTTTGACATAAATCTGCTAACTAAGACTGGTTTTGTGGTTCAGGGTCACTAATATAAGTTATTGACTTAAGTTATTGAAAGTTGATTAAGTTATTGAAAGTAAAAGTTAATGGTGGGAACAAAAAACAGGTGATTTACAATGTTTTTCCACAATGACACAGGAGACTAAAGGCAAACAAACTCTGTCACTCTGCGCAAGAGAGGATCTCAAAACAATCGAGGACACATTTAAGACGGTAAGAGATATTCATTTAGATTATCTGTTTGCAGCCTCAGCTTTATTTGAAATTATCTTAGCTTAGTTTATTAAGTACGCTTTAATTCTGCTATGCGATTTTCAGTGGCCAATGGCAGCGCCGATAACTTTAGTCGAGTGGCTGGATAATACATTTTAGTTAAAGTGATCGAGATTATAACATTTGAACTTAAATTTCATGTACAGTGACAGAAAAAAAATTCCCTTATCTTTATCCGACTACTCAACACTTACGCAGATACTTATCATTTCTTTTTATGCCCATGAGATGTCAATTGCATTATGATCGATGAGTAACCATGTTTGTCTTTCATACACAGCTGCAGCCAAAGGGCCTCTTCAAAGCACAGAGTGAGTTTCGCAGCGTTTTGGTTTGGATCAGTATCGCCATGGATAAAAAGAGAACGCATGAGATCCACTAGCTCTCCACACAATCAGGATTCAGCAGGGAGGCAAATGCATTTCTACACACCCATCCACCATCAGACACATCCTGCAGTCGAGGAACCAGGTTTAGATAAACACAAAAACCATAAAAATCACAGTGGCTTGAGTCATATTAAAACAAACACTATCACTTCCTCTATCAGTGATCAACAGACTGCTTTCAAAAGATATTTGACTTCCAGACTACACCAGACTTCAAGTCACATCCTGTAATTGAACTCACTTTTCACAGAACAAGAAGTCAAAGTCTAGTTTAATTTAATAAATTTCAGGGAATCACGACCAATGCTTACATGCATTGGTTAGACAAGCCATGGTTACTGATCTTTTGAATCAACCATTTTGGTAACGGCATTATGAACAAAAATATTTATTATTATAGCTTATTACTATGCGATGCATTATAGCTTAAAGGATACAGAGTAATATAGAAAACCTGAAGGCATATTTATTGTTTTTGTGTGTGCATGTCTTAATTTTCAAATCCATAATTTATTTTTTATTTGTGTTTTGTTTATATTTGCAATTCATTTGAGCAGTTTGAAATGTTTAAGTTGCAACAAGAGTTATTTTCATATATAATATATCTAATATTTATTTAGTAAGTTATGATTAGCCGTTAACTGTAAGCCTTTAGCAATTATTCCTTGTCAGTGTCATAAATTAACAAGATTAGCCATATTTGAATTTGATATTGCTGCCTGTGACATAATATTGTCTGTGAACCTTGAAATTGAATAAAGTTTAAATCGGACTGAGAGGTTGCCTTTGTGTTTGTCTCTTTTCAAAGCTTTTCAATGGCGCTCCGGTGTAGAATGTAAATGATACAGCACTAATCTAGCTGTGTTACCCCATGGGTGGTATTAGGTTGCTTCTAATTACTGTTCAGGGTGCTAAAAGTGACTAACTTCACATGGAAAATACAATATCAACACACTGCACATTGGAACGCCACACTCGGCACATAAAAAGAACGATTAATGGCTGTAAATGTGATTTAATTAGTGTTTTCCGTCACAAGACAGTATGTTTGTGAAAGTAAGCTTGTCATAAAGCTTACAGTATCTGTCTGCACGATCATCTACCGTCTTGACACGAACAAAAAAATTTGTCATGTTGCCAGTGCAACCTCTTCAGGCGAAGGCGAGCATTTATTTAGAGCTAAATATAGGCATTTTAACTAAATGATGCGGTTATTGAAACATAAAAAGTCTAAATTATGTTAAATTATCATATAATTCAAAACTCTTATTGAGAGCAAATATTTTTCTTAAAAAATGTATTAACGTCACTGGACCTGACGTTAGAACACGTGTGACGTCACACTCTAGTGCCGCAGACTGCACTATTTATTTTCATTGGCTCCCTCTAGTGGCGCACATTTAGGTATTGCGTTGTAAGTACTTCAATTAAATATTTTTTTACACTACACTGTGCATGCAAAGTATTCAACATGCAAACTTCAGCTCGATTGTAATACATATCAAAAGTTTATAATATATTCCTATTGAAAATAATGCACATTACAATATAGCAAACAATCGTTTTTTGAACACAGGAACACGTTTGTATTAGATCCTATGGCAACCTCTGCCATCACTCACTGTATACTCAGTTGCAGTTCCTGGAAGTCGTAGCACCATGAAACGCGACCACAAACGTCTCTCTCACATCGCCACCAAACAACCCAACGTATGCTCAGTTCTGGTGCAACGAAAGGGCGCGGGCATGCAAGAGCATGCACACACAAACACTTAGATAGAAATAAACACAACTTTCTCTCTCACTATTGTTGTTCTTAGCCACACAAGCACCAATAAGCAACTTCTGCAAATGCTGGTTACATCAAAACTGCAAGCTTGGAGTTTCAAGAGGTTAGGAAATTTAGATTTTACTCAGAGCAACTTCAACTCCTTCTAGTTAAACGCATTTCCCTGTTAGAAGCAAAAATTTAAACATAGTTCACCCAAAGATGAACTAGGCTACTTACCCTGATGCTTTATTCTGTGAAACAACAAAAAAGATATTTAAAAGAATGGCCAAGCTGCATATAGGTTTAAAAAGTCATTAGTTTATTTTTGGGTGAAGTATCCCTTTAAGTTTTAATAATTTTTTTTTATGTAATAATAATAAATCCATAAGCTTTGTAGTGACTTAAAGGGATACTTCACCCAGAAGTGAAAATTCATCCATCTACTTTTTCTAAACCTTTTTAAAATTCATTTAGTTTTTTTTTTTTTTTAGCACAAAAAATATATTTTAAAGAACACCAAACTGTTGACAGTAGCCATTAACTTCCATAGTATGGAAAAAATACCAAGGAAATATTAACTATACCGTAAATATTTGGTTACCAACTTTCTTCAAAAGATCTTCTTTTGTGTGTAGCAGGAATAAAAATAAATAATAAATGATTCCAACAGAACAGAAATCAGAAATTAATTTTATACAAATCTCACAACTTACATTTAGACTTACTGAGAGTCTATGTGAATGTAATCCAATCAATTGGTTACTAAGTATATTTAATGTAATATTAAACAAAAAGATTTAAAGGTATATATATGAGACAGATCTTGGTAGCTCACCAATTGTTCATCCAAAAAGACAATTCTGTCATCATTTACCCTCAAGTTGCTGGCTCCCACTGACTTCCATGTATTTTGTTCCCCACTATAAAAGTAAATGGCTATCGTCAACAATTTGTTTACCAACTTTCTTCAAAATTTGTTCTTTAAAGGTATATATGTGAGACAGATCTTGGTAGCTCACCAATTGTTCACCCCAAAAAGAAAATTCTGTCATCATTTACTTACCCTCTAGCTGCTGGTACCCACTGACATCCATTGTATTTTTTTCCATACTGTGGAAGTCAATGGCTACTGTCAACTATTTGGTTACCAACTTTCTTCAAAATATCTACTTTAAAAGTATATATATGAGAAAGATCTTGGTAGATCACAAATTGTTCACCCAAAACAAAAAGAAAATTTTGTCATCATATACTCACCCCTCAAGTTGCTGGTACCTATTGACTTCCATAGTATATCTTTCTCATACTATAGAAGTAAATGACTACTTTTAACTATTTGGTTACCAACTTTCTTCAAAATATCTTCTTTAGAAGTATACAGGTCCTTCTCAAAAAATTAGCATATTGTGATAAAGTTCATTATTTTCTGTAATGTACTGATAAACATTAGACTTTCATATATTTTAGATTCATTACACACAACTCGAAGTAGTTCAAGCCTTTTATTGTTTTAATATTGATGATTTTGGCATACAGCTCATGAAAACCCAAAATTCCTATCTCAAAAAATTAGCATATCATGAAAAGGTTCTCTAAACGAGCTATTAACCTAATCATCTGAATCAACTAATTAACTCTAAACACCTGCAAAAGATTCCTGAGGCTTTTAAAAACTCCCAGCCTGGTTCATTACTCAAAACCGCAATCATGGGTAAGACTGCCGACCTGACTGCTGTCCAGAAGGCCATCATTGACACCCTCAAGCAAGAGGTCTGTGGGAAGGAAAAAGTGTGGCAGAAAACGCTGCACAACGAGAAGAGGTGACCGGACCCTGAGGAAGATTGTGGAGAAGGACCGATTCCAGACCTTGGGGGACCTGCGGAAGCAGTGGACTGAGTCTGGAGTAGAAACATCCAGAGCCACCTTGTACAGGCGTGTGCAGGAAATGGGCTACAGGTGCCGCATTCCCCAGGTCAAGCCACTTTTGAACCAGAAACAGCGGCAGAAGAGCTTGACCTGGGCTACAGAGAAGCAGCACTGGACTGTTGCTCAGTGGTCCAAAGTACTTTTTTCGGATGAAAGCAAATTTTGCATGTCATTCGGAAATCAAGGTGCCAGAGTCTGGAGGAAGACTGGGGAGAGGGAAATGCCAAAATGCCTGAAGTCCAGTGTCAAGTACCCACAGTCAGTGATGGTCTGGGGTGCCATGTCAGCTGCTGGTGTTGGTCCACTGTGTTTTATCAAGGGAAAGGTCAATGCAGCTAGCTATCAGGAGATTTTGAAGCACTTCATGCTTCCATCTGCTGAAAAGCTTTATGGAGATGAAGATTTCATTTTTCAGCACGACCTGGCACCTGCTCACAGTGCCAAAACCACTGGTAAATGGTTTACTGACCATGGTATTACTGTGCTCAATTGGCCTGCCAACTCTCCTGACCTGAACCCCATAGAGAATCTGTGGGATATTGTGAAGAGAAAGTTGAGAGACGCAAGACCCAACACTCTGGATGAGCTTAAGGCCGCTATCGAAGCATCCTGGGCCTCCATAACACCTCAGCAGTGCCACAGGTTGATTGCCTCCATGCCACGCCGCATTGAAGCAGTCATTTCTGCAAAAGGATTCCCGACCAAGTATTGAGTGCATAACTGAACATAATTATTTGAAGGTTGACTTTTTTTGTATTAAAAACACTCTTCTTTTATTGGTCGGATGAAATATGCTAATTTTTTGAGATAGGAATTTTGGGTTTTCATGAGCTGTATGCCAAAATCATCAATATTAAAACAATAAAAGGCTTGAACTACTTCGAGTTGTGTGTAATGAATCTAAAATATATGAAAGTCTAATGTTTATCAGTACATTACAGAAAATAATGAACTTTATCACAATATGCTAATTTTTTGAGAAGGACCTGTATATATGAGCCAGATCTTGGCAGATCACCAATTGTTCACCCTAAAAAAGAAAATTCTGTCATCATTTACTCACCCTCAAGTTGCTCATACCCACTGACTTCTATAGAATTTTGTCCATACTATGGAAGTCAACGGTTAACATGAACTATTTGGTTACCAACTTTTTTCAAAATATCTTTTTTAAAAGGATATATATGAGACAGATCTTGGTAGATCACCAACAGTTCACCCAAAAAAGAAAATTCTGTCATCATTTAGGCACCCTCAAGTTGTGGTACCCATTGACTTTCATAGTATTTTTTTCCCATACTATGGAAGTCAGTGGCTACCATCAATTATTTGGTTACCAACTTTCTTCAAAATATCTTCTTTAGAAGTATATATATGAGACAGATCTTGGCAGATCACTAACTGTTCACCCAAAAAAAGAAAATTCTGTCATCATTTACTCACCCTCAAGTTGCTCGTACCCACTGACTTCTATAGAATTTTTTACCATAATATGGAAGTCAGTGGTTAACATCAACTATTGGTTACCAACTTTCTTCAAAATATCTTCTTTAAAAAAATTTATATATATATAAAACAGATCTTGGTAGATCACCAACTGTTCACCCAAAAAAGAAAATTCTGTGATCATTTAGTCACCCTCAAATTCCGGTACCCATTGACTTCCATAGTATTTTTCCCACACTATGGAAGTCAATGGGTACCATCAATAATTTGGTTACCAACTTTCTTCAAAATATCTTCTTTAGAAGTGTATATATATATATATATATATATGAGATAGATCTTGGGAGATCACCAACTATTTACTCAAAAAAAGAAAATTCTGTCATCATTTACTCACCCTGAAGTTGCTGGTACCCACTGACTTCTATAGAATTTTTTTACCATAATATGGAAGTCAGTGGTTAACATCAACTATTGGTTACCAACTTTCTTCAAAAAAAAATAAAAAATAAAAAAAAAAGGCATTTGGAAGAAGTGGAGGCTGAGTAAATTCTGGTGCATATTAGGCATTGTAAGAATAATATACATATCAAATCATTACCATGCACTACTTAATTTGCATAAACTGAATGGTAACTTAATCATAAACCACAGTTCACCACAAATGCTTACATAAATAATTGGAAAGTTGAGTAAATTGCCACCTCAAATCCTCCTCGCAAAAGAGGAAAAAGCTGTGAGTGAGAAATCGGGTGAATTTTGAGTCCTGTGCTCAGAAGCAGTAGCAGCGCTAAATGAGCACCTGACCACAGCAAGCTCGCTGGAAACTCACAGTTAAGCTACTACGCAGAAGGAGAGGCCGCGGAGGAAGCAGTTAGGTCATTGACTCAGTGACTCAGTCAGCAATACAGCTGAATCATTCTCTTTTCCAATAAGGAGTGGAGACTGGAAGGCCCTCGACCAAATTCTGTTCGCTCATGGTTCGTTGTCTTCGTCAGAGAATTACGTTTTTTAAAACGTACACGAACAGGAACGCATCCACAGTTAAATTACTTGGTAAAACCTTGCAATGACACGGTTTTAATCTATCTTGATATGCGGATGGTAAAGGTTGGGGTTGAATGTGTACTGTGCGTCACAGTCACAAAAATTAGTTTCTACATGTTTATTAATGAGAGAACAGTAACCACACTATTAAACCATGATAACTAAAACCACTAGACAGTTAGACCACAAATAGTTTTCACTAGTTTCTACTATTCCAGTTATTAGAATGCTAATATTGTGTTGTTAATATTAACAACTGAACTGAGTTTACTTTTCTGAGCCATTTTTATACTTACAACCAGCTAAAAAGTGATTTTTAGTGGATGTATGAAGTCAACAGATGTAGTTTATAGTACAGCATGACCATGATCCACTAATATAGCTGACAACCAGAAAATGTCCTTTTTGTCTTCAATTTGAATTACATATAAAATGCCAAGTTCTGTCATGAAACTCTAAATGGCGCAGGCTGATGAGTCCTTAATCCAAGCCGATGACGTTCACAGCGTTAAACTACTTGGTCCAAGCTGATTGGTTCATGTTGCATACGCAGCCAATAAACTTGCTGCTTTACATTTAAATGGCTGGTTAACATTCAGAAGAGCATTTTCGTAACATGCTTTCAGAGTTTCTCTGAAACCCTCCACCTCCCCAACTCCACCTGTATTAATCTGCTACGGGTTATTGATAAAAAAAATCTATATAAAATAAGAGACACTTATTGTGTTGTTTAAACATTTTTAAGAATCTGAATGCCTATGGGACATTAAATTATGCATAAGTGCAAGTAAAAGTAGAAATATAACAAAAAAGAAAAGGCTTTTTTGCACTCAAAAGCTTACATGTAAGTCATATGCAATGACTGTTACTTGAAAATGCAAGTAGTACCAGTTTGTTGCATCTGCTGTTTATCATGTAATTAGAAACTTTTACCCAGTGATGCCACCTGGTGATTCCAGAAAGCATTTTCATTCTTTTACATCTCTTCATGATGTTCACTGAGCATACCCGTGCAACGTAATGTACATGGTTTTAAGTGCAGACTTGTTTAAGTTGATTTCTGAGGTTCAGATTCAGAGAACTGATGTTGTCACACCACAGTATGTATGTGGGGAAATTCAACTGAAAAACTATGAAGCCACAGGCTGTAAAATGTTAATCAGGCAAATCTTAAGCAAACCACAGATCAGCCACCAATGCTTATAGAAATGCACATGGGATCAAAAATACAAAACATGCATCATGTTTGATTCAATATTTTTGCAGTTTTGTAATAAGGTCAAATGTCATGGCAGCTCAAGTGAACTTCAAAATCAAAACAAGTACACGTGCAGGCCTGCGTGCATATATGAATGCATGCATATAAAAGGCGTCACAAACAATGTGCATGTTTTACATACTTAATCACAAAAGAGGCATTGCAAATGGCATGCATTACACTACAGGAATACAATCATGTTGTGAGTATTTGAAATGTGAGCTTGAAGAGATTTAAGATAGTAAAATCATTGAAAAGATGTCGGATGTTACCAGAAATACCCAATGAATGCTCATGTCTACAACATCATCATATAAATGGTGTAAATTATAGTTATGTCTTAAAAATTCTTAATTATGAGATAAAAATTCACCATTATGCGCTAAGTCATAACAGATAAACCAAAATTGAAAATGATTTGATGACTCATACTTTCTCGTTCCTTTCAGTTTTGTTAGTTTCATCTTTTACTTCATTATATCAACTTGTCCATAATTGTATTTTAGCATGTCTTAATTAGAATTTCTCTTTAATCTAGAATTATTATGTCTCAGTATCTCATTATTTTTCATTTAGTACTGATCTTTTGAAGCTACAGAATATACTTACATGTTTCCCAGAAGAAAAAAACAAGTGAAATTTACCCTGTTCTTTAAATTCTAAAAGTTTTCACCCCCCTGGCCCTTAATGTTGTTGTTGTTGTTGTTTTTTTTTTTTTTCCTGGAGCACTAGTTAGCATTTGAAACTTCTGTAATAGTTGCGCATGAGTCCCTCAGTTGTCCTCAGTGTGACAAGATGGATCTCAAATCATTCAGTCATTGTTGGAAAGGGTTCAACTACACAAAAATGCTGAAAAAACACTGTTCTGGACAAACCAGGGACTCATGAATAACTATCACTAAAAAAAACAGTTGTGGATCATACAGGTAGCAACACAATCAAGTGTATGTAAACTTTTGAACAGGGTCATTTTTATAAATACTTATTATAAAACTATTATTTTCTCTTGTGGACTGTGTAAACATCTTTTATGTGAAATATGTCATTCAGGTCAGTCCTAAATAAAAAAATAACATGCATTTTATATGATCCCTCATATTTTGTTTTTTGGTTTCTACAGATTCAGCAACTTTTGACTTCAACTGTATACAATTTTACTTCAGAAATGGGCTTTCATAACCAAATGCTACACTTGCATAACACAACAAACAGAAAAAAAAGTATAGCCATTAGTTATTAGATATAAATACCACATCCACTGAATGTATATATACATATGTGACAATGATCCAACTTTCTGTTTGTTGAGTCATAGTTCATTTGAAAAGGTTGTCGACCCAATTTCTAAAAGCTTGTTCTGTGGCTTGCAACCATGGCAATTTTCAACAAACAATAGTCATACGAATCCTTACGAAAACTGGGTATGGGGTATGGGGTTGGGTAAAAGCAGGATATCTCCGGAATACAGGAAACTCTTTTTAGAAAATCATGCCACAGAAACCCCAAAACCAGATGGACATCCCCTGCAACCTCTTAAGTTGTGCATCTATATAAACCCACAGCCCCATCCTCGTTAAAATCACTCACCTGCTGACTAGCGTCCCGTTCAGTTTGTTTACAGCAAAAAATGTACTCTCAGCTTGTGTCGATATGTGCACTTCTCTTAGCAGTGTCTCTTCAAGGAACCAACGGAGTCAGACTTCCACAGTCCCAAAATGACAAAGAGCAAATGGTGAAGAGAGTAAAAGAAAAAATCGAACCTCTGCAAAAGCATTATGTAAGTAATGTTTACTGGTGACTCCTGCTGTGACTTTAAACATGTTTGTGCAAATCTTACAGTTAATTTATAACAGTCACAGTATATTTTACGTCTGCTTTTTAGGATACAACTGGCAAAAAATGGTTGGGAAACCATGAGGTTTTGCTTTCTCATCTGAACCAGCTAAATGTAAGTATTCAAACCTTTGTTTCTGTTGCTAATAGCGGAAAGGATGCTAATGATACTTATTTCTTTTAGTCCAAGGCCTCCTGCACTTGTCGGTCTCTGCTGCTTGATAGAATGTTGAACCTTACTGAAACAATTTTCCAAGAAATGAGGGTGAAAGCTAAAAATGAAGAAGCCAAAACCAGCCTGACAGATGTAATAACTGAGGTGAAAATGCTGAGACACAACTACAGTGAAGAGCAAAAAGTATGGAGGGAGCTTCAGGACATTCACTCAATTGAGGTATGAATAAAGAGCATAAAGTTCGTCCATAAATGTATCATTTTTCAGGGGTAACACATTACAATTAATGCAAGTTACCTTATCATATTACTTTTTTTTTATGTAATCAGATTACATTTTTACAAGATTACCAAAAATATAACTTTTGACCAAAATAAATGCAAATAGTTACTTTTTAATGAAGTAACACAATATTGTAATGCATTACTTTTAAAAGTAACTTTCCCCAACACTGTCACTAAAGTTAACTGTTGGCTATGACATATGATATATATGTTTGTTCTCAAACAGGTGGAAAATGGCACAATCCAGAAAGGAGCACTAAATTCCTTTCTCATTTTGTATGATCTGGCCAACTGAGGAAAACCAGCAGAGACAATCGCCAGGACAAGAATCTTCTTGATTTCTCTGGCTGTATAGTCAGTTATTTAAATTGTTGTTATTTATTATCCCACTGTACTAAATTAAACAAATAAAATCACATTTTTTTGCATTAATTTATGTCTCGTGTGATCATTAGTAAATGCAAATACAAAAAGATGACATTCAAACAAGTTTTAAATAATTCATTGTGTCATAAGTCATTGTGATGTATGGAGTGTAGATTGATGTGGAAAATAAAAATATTTATGCAGTTTAACATGAGGCTGCAACAGTACACAAGTGGTATGAAGGCACTGTACATACAATAATCATCTAAGTTACCTTTAAATTTCATATTTCTTTATACTCTGCATTGAAGAGGGGGCAGTGATATACAGTCAGGTCCATAAATATTGGGACATCGACACATTTTTGGCTCTATACACCACCACAATGGATTTCAAATGAAATGAACAAGATGTGCTTTAACTGCAGGGCATTGAGGGTATTTACATCCAAATCAGGTGAATGGTGTAGGAATTACAACAGTTTGCATATGTGCCTCCCACTTGTAAAGGGACCAAAAGTAATGGGACAGAATAATAATCATAAATCAAACTTTCACTTTTTAATACTTTGCAGTCAATTACAGCCTGAAGTCTGGAACGCATAGACATCACCAGATGCTGGGTTTCATCCCTGGTGATGCTCTGCCAGGCCTCTACTGCAACCGACTTCAGCTTCTGCTTGTTCTTGGGGCATTTTCCCTTCAGTTTTGTCTTCAGCAAGTGAAATGCATGCTCAATCAGATTCAGGTCAGGTGATGGACTTGGCCATTGCATAACAGTCCACTTCTTTCCCTTCAAAAACTCTTTGGTTGCTTTTGCAGTATGCTTTGGGTCATTGTCCATCTGCACTGTGAAGCGCAGTCCAATGAGTTCTGAAGCATTTGGCTGAATATGAGCAGATAATATTGCCCGAAACACTTCAGAATTCATCCTGCTGCTTTTGTCAGCAGTCACATCATCAATAAATACAAGAGAACCAGTTCCATTGGCAGCCATACATGCCCACGCCATGACACTACCAGCACCATGCTTCACTGGTGAGGTGGTATGCTTATCATGAGCAATTCCTTTCCTTCTCCATACTCCTCTCTTCCCATCACTCTGGTACAAGTTGATCTTGGTCTCATCTGTCCATTGGATGTTGTTCCAGAACTGTGAAGGCTTTCTTAGATGTCGTTTTAGCAAACTCTAATCTGGCCTTCCTGTTTTTGAGGCTCACCAATGGTTTACATCTTGTGGTGAACCCTCTGTATTCACTCTGGTGAAGTCTTCTCTTGATTGTTGACTTTGACACACATACACCTACCTCCTGGAGAGTGTTCTTGATCTGGCCAACTGTTGTGAAGGGTGTTTTCTTCACCAGGGAAAGAATTCTTCGGTCATCCACCACAGTTGTTTGCTGTGGTCTTGCGGGTCTTTTGGTGTTGCTGAGCTCACCGGTGCGTTCCTTCTTTTTAAGAATGTTCCAAACAGTTGTTTTGGCCACGCCTAATGTTTTTGCTATCTCTCTGATGGGTTTGTTTTGTTTTTTCAGCCTAATGATGGCTTGCTTCACTGATAGTGACAGCTCTTTGGATCTCATCTTGAGAGTTGACAGCAACAGATTCCAAATGCAAATAGCACACTTGAAATGAACTCTGGACCTTTTATCTGCTCATTGTAATTGGGATAATGAGGGAATAACACACACACACCTGGCCATGGAACAGCTGAGAAGCCAATTGTCCCATTACTTTTGGTCCCTTAACAAGTGGGAGGCACATATGCAAACTGTTGTAATTCCTACACCGTTCACCTGATTTGGAAGTAAATACCCCCAAATTGAAGCTGACAGTCTGAAGCACCTTGTCTCAGTCTCAAGCATCTTGTTTGTTTCATTTGAAATCCATTGTGGTGGTGTATAGAGCCAAAAATGTTAGAATTGTGTCGATGTCCCAATACATATGGACTTGACTGTATTATGTGGGAATGAAAAACATCACTTTATGTTGTGTGATAATTATTAAATGCAAATACAAAAAGATGATATTCAAACAAGTTTTAAATAAATAAAAAAGGTTTCATTTAAAAGATGGCTGCCTAAGACCAAAGTCTTGCATGAACTAGTAAAAAATTGGACTAGTGTCCAATCACATTTAACTATTTAATTCAAGAAAGCGATCGCTGTTATCGATGGGAAACTTTAACATCAGTTTAGCTTCCATTTGGAGTTCTTGTCAAATGCAACATATACAGGGTCTTTGCGAAAGTATTTATACCCCTTCATTTTTTTTTATGTTTTGCTTTATTGCAGCCTTATGTTAAACTGCTTTAAATAACTTTTCTTCCCCCACATAAATCTACATTCCATACATCATAATGACAAAGCAAAAACAGATTTGTAGTACATTGCATAAGTTTTCATACCCTAAACGCTGTACTTAGTTGAAACACTGTTACAGCCTCAAGTCTTATTATTATTTTGTGACAAGCTTTGCACATCTACATTTGGCAATTATCTGTCATTGTTCTCCTCACCTCTTCACCTCTCAAGTTCTTGGATGGAGCCTGGCAGATATTTTCAGGTTTCTCCAAAAAGGTTCAAGCCAAGGCTATTCATAGAGTTGTCTATAAGTCACTCGTTGGGTCATTTTCCTGTTGAAAGGTTACCCTTCTGCCTTCTGAGGTTTTGAATGCTCTGGACCAGGTTTTCATTAAGACTCTCTATATTTTGTTGTGTTGAGTTTTTCCCTCCACTCCTTGCCACTGAAAAACACTTTGTTAGGATGCTGCTGTGCAGTTGATGAGCAGTGCCTGCTTTCCTCCAAACATGACACTTGGAATAGAGGTTTATCAGACCACAGAATCTTGTTTCTCACATTCTGAGAGCTCATTGTGAGAGTTGCTTTGTTGCAAATTCCACTGAGGAGAGGACTGAGTCTTGCCACACCGCCATAGACTGGATTGGTGGAGTGTTGCAGTGATGTTTGTCCCTCTGTTTTTGATCATGAAGCTCAACTAGAGGGATCTAGGAAGAGCCTGGCAGACATTTTCAGGTTTCTCCAAAAAGGTCCAAGCCAAGGCTGTGGCTGGGCCACTTAAGGACATTCACGAAGTTGTCCATAAGCCACTCTTGCTGTGTGCTTAGGGTCATTATCCTGTTGGAAGGTGAACCTTCTGCCCAGTCTGAGGTTTTGAATGCTCTGGACCAGGTTTTCATTAAGACTCTCTCTATATTTTGCTGTGTTGAGCTTTTCTTCCACTTTGATGAGTCCTTCAGTCCCTGCCACTGAAAAACATTTACTGTTATGCTGCTGTGCAGGTGATAAGCAGTGCCTGCTTTTTTCCAAAAATGACGCTTGGAATAGAGGTTAATCAGACCACAGAATATTGTTTCTCACGTTCTGAGAGTTCTTTAGATGCTTTGTTTTTAAATTCCACTAGTTTGCTGGAGTGTTGCAGTGATGTTTTCTTCTGTAAGTTTCTCCCATTTACATATATGATCATGGAGCTCAACTAGAGTGATCATCAGCTCCTTGGTCACCAGTCTAACCGAGGCCATTATCCATCAATTGCTCAGTTTGGCCAGGAGGCCAGCTCTAGGAAGAGTAGTAGATGTTTCAGACAGGCTACATGCTTCTGTGAACCTTCAGTGCAGCAGAATTTCTTTCTGAACTCTTCCCCAGATCTGTGCCTTGATGCAATCCTGTCTCTTAGCTCTACATGCAGTTTTTTTAGCTCAGGGCTTGGTTTTTTTTTTCTTTGATAAGCATTTTCAGCTGTTAGACCTTTTATTGAGAGGCGTGTGCCATTTCAAATCATACTCATTTAAATTAAATCACTCTTAGTGTTGTAACATCTATAAGTTATGTGAATGCACTTGAACTAAACTTCAAGTGTCCTAGAAATGGGTATGAATACGTATGCAATGGAATCATTTAATTTTTTTTTTTCTAATAAAGTAAAGAAAAAAAACAGTTTTTTGCTTTGTCATTGTGGTGTATACAGTGTAGATTGATGAGGAAAATACAAACATTTAAGCAGTTTAACATGATGCTGCAACATAAAAAAGCGTGAAAAAAATGAAGGGTATGAATATTTTCGCAAGGCACTATACATACAATAATCATCTAAGATACCTTTATATTTCATATTTCTTTATACTGACTTTCAGTCCATGCCACTGAAAAATATTTTTCTGTTAGGATGCTGCTGTGCAGGTGATGAGCAGTGCCCGCTTTCCTCCAAACATGATGCTTGGAATAGAGGTTCATCAGACCACAGAATCTTGTTTCTCACAGTCTCAGTTTTCTTTAGATGCTTTGTTGTAAATTCCACTGAGGAGAGAACTGAGTCTTGCTGCACCGTTTGCTGGAGTGTTGCAGTGATGTTTTCTTCTGTAAGTTTCTCCCATCTACATATATGATCATGGAGCTCAACTAGAGTGACATCAGCTCCTTGGTCACCAGTCTAACCAAGGCCATTATCCATCAATTGCTCAGTTTGGCCAGGAGGCCAGCTCTAGGAAGAGTAGTAGATGTTTCAGACAGGCTACATGCTTCTGTGAACCTTCAGTGCAGCAGAAGGCCAGAAGTTCTTTCTGAACTCTTCCCCAGATCTGTGCCTTGATGCAATCCTGTCTCTGAGCTCTGCATGCAGTTTTTTTTTTTTTTTTAGCTCAGGGCTTGTTTTTTTTTTCTTTGATAAGCATTTTCAGCTGTTAGATCTTTTTTTGAGAGGTTTGTACAATTTCAAATCATACTTATTTAAATTAAATCACTCGTAGTGCAAACAATAAGTTATATGAATGCACTTGAACTAAACTTCAAGTGTCCTAGAAATGGGTTTAAATACGTATGCAAAGGAATCATTTCAGTTTGGAAAATAAAAATGTTTAAGCAGTTTAACATGAGGCTGCAACATAAAACGTGAAAAAATTAAGGGGTATGAATACTTTCGCATACAATAATAATACAATAATAATTATTGTACATACAATAATCATCTAAGATACCTTTATATTTCATATTTCTTTATACTCTGCAATAAAGAGTGGGCAGTGATATATTAAAAAGAGTGCGGGAGTGAGAAACCTCACTTTATAAACAAGACTCAAACCTATAGCTCTTATATGGGAACCAAGACTTTGATATTAACTTCACTTTTACTTCGCATTCAAAGTACACTTTATCAGTTCACACCTTCCCTGGGAATTGAACCCACAAGCTTGAAACTGTTACCGCCAGCTTACTATATAGGACAAACAGTTCCTGAAACTTGCACTGTACTGCACTGTATACACAGTCCATCCCTCAGCATATACTGTGCACAGCTTCATTTACATCTTCAACATGGCTTTAAGATTTTTTGAGGTTCAGATTCAGAGAACTGATGTTTGTTGCTACACCACAGTAAGTTTGAAGGGAAATTCAACTGAAAAACTATGTGGCCACAGGCAGTAAGCTGTAGATTAAGCAAATTTACATCACCACAAATTAACCACCAATGCAAAGTAATGCATATGGAATGAAAAGCACCAAAAGTACGCTGTATGTTGAATGTTTTAGCAATTCAGTATGTGCTGCATTTGCAGCACCAAATATATAAAGGTACATATGCATATATGAACTTTCGCCCATGTAAACAAACACTTGTGGTCAAAATGCATGTGCAAAAAATATGAACACGCATATATATACATATGCAATTACAGTTATGCATGCAAGCAATGCATATTAATGCACATGGATTGCAGACGGCAGTTAGATTTAGTTGGCAGATATAAAACCAGGTGATACCACTGATGTTGTTTCATTTTCACACAAAAATTAATATCTGATAAAGACCCAACTTTCAGTTTGGAAATGACTAATTACGTACGCAAGTCAAAAAGCCCTCAACCCAGTTTCACGAGGGTCCAAAAGCAGATTGGCTGTGCAACCTTGGCTCTCAAAAGCCACTGCGTCCAGTCATACAAACCCTTGTCGTTTAAGTTGTTCCTTGAGCTATTACAACGTCACTGACTTAAGTGCATCACATCTCTGATTTAAAGGAAACCTTCATAGAAAAGTAGCCCACAGAAACCTCAAACCCCAAGCACATCCACTGCCGGCTTCATGCTGTTGCTCTTTTTAGGCTGTGCACCTATATAAACCCCCGGCCCCTTTCCGATCATCAACACTCACCTGCTGACTAACATCAGGTCACAACGTTGTGTTGAAGTCACTTGGTTCACAGCACTGAAACACAAACACAAAGAATGGACTCTTGGCTCAACATGGTGCTGCTGTGTGGACTTCTGCTAATAGCGTCTCTTCAGACAACCAACGCGTTCAGATTTCGACGGTCCAAAAGCGACAGGCTGAAACTAAACATCCACAATCTCCAAACGCATTATGTAAGTGGTGTCTACTGTCGTGAACTTCTGCAGTCGGTTTGAAAGCTCCTCAGTCTGTGTAAGCAAGATGAATCACTTTAGATGTAACTCATATCTGTAAATGCAGCTAATATTATCAAGAAGACCAGGTGATTCAGAAACCACATCTATTGCATAGTGAACTTTGTGAAAGTTTGATCTTAAATTAGGGCTAGGATTCACAAGAAACACGTAATTTCATTCATAACGATCGCTGTTTTGTTTCCCACCTTCTTTAGAACACAAAAGGACGAGAGTTGATGGAAACGTCAGTTTTTGTATCTCATCTGAACCAGCTGAATGTAAGTTTTTACAGTGCAAAAATGCACAAATGTCAAAATGCGATTTTTATGTTATGTCATTATGCTAATGATGACTGTTTCTCTTAGTCCAAGGGTTCCTGCACTTGTCAGGGGCTGTTACTCGAAAGAATGCTGAAAATCTATGAAGACATTTTCCAAGACATGCTAAACAAGTCTGAGGAGAAAGTGAAATCCAATATAATGGATGTTATGACTGAGGTGCAGAAGCTGAAACACAAGTACAGTGAAGAAAAGAAAGTATGGAGAGAGCTTCAAGACATTCACACAGTCAAGGTAAACATGAAGTGAACAAAAAGGCACATTTTAAACCAACATTTTTTACCAAAAGTCAAAAGCTAATTTTGCTATGTGATATGCTAACTGATACATATCTTTGTTCTCTCAAAGGTGAAAAATGGAACAATCCAACTAGGAGCTTTAAATGACTTTCTCATGGTGTTTGAAAGGGCCTCCACGGAAAAAGATCACAACAAGGTGCATTGAGGAGATCCCTGTCTTCCATGTAGTAAACTAGTGCTTTGCTGTTGTATTAGCTTATTTATTTATAAATTATATGGAAATAATTATTTATTTTTTTATTTTATAATGTACTCTACCATTACACAAAGGAACTTAACTTAAAATCTAACTTATTCTCATTACAAATGTGTTTGCATCATTTACAGTGTACTCAAATGGTGAATGTTGGTTTTTAACTGTGGATTTGCTTGAAATGTTTTGAGAGCTTCACTGGCTGGGTAATTGAAATAAAACGAATTTTGCATTCATTTAACGCCTTGCTTGTTCAATAACAAACTTAGCAATGTGCAAATATGGTTGAGGTCAAAAGTTTACACACACCTTACAGAATCTGCAAAATGGTAATTATTTGACCAAAATAAGAGGAATCATACAAAATGCATATTATTTTTTTTATTTAGTACTGACCTGAATATGATATTTCACATAAAAGACATTTACAAGAGAAAATAATATTTAAATTTATAAAAAATATGCTTTATTCTTAATACTGTGTTGTTACCTGAATGATCCACAGTTTATTTATTTTTTATTTCTTGTTTAGTGATAGTTGTTCATGAGTCCCTTGTTTTTCCTGAACAGTTAAACTTCCCCGCTGTTCTTCAGATCCAGAATCCTTCAGGTCCAACAAATTCTTTGGCTTCTCAGCATTTTTGTGAATTTGAACCCTTTCCAACAATGATTTTGAGATCCATCTTTTCACACTGAGGACAACTGAGGGACTCATATGCAACTATTACAGAAAGTTAAAATGCTCACA
Organism: Cirrhinus molitorella; assembly: GCA_033026305.1. Lineage (NCBI taxonomy): Eukaryota > Metazoa > Chordata > Actinopteri > Cypriniformes > Cyprinidae > Cirrhinus > Cirrhinus molitorella. Next base: position 27,040,621 of record CM065128.1, read on the forward strand.
GATTTTCCAGAAAGTAAAATAATGCATTAAGAGCCAGGGGTTTAAACTTTTGAACAGAATGAAGATTTTTCTTAATTTGCCTAAATATCATATTTGTTTCTTTTAGTACTCTTCAGAAGATACTTCCATGTTTCCCAGAACAAATAAGACAAATAAGTTCAATTTACCCTGATCTTTAAATTCAAAAGTTTTCAACCAAATAATTAACATTTTGCAGATTCTGCAACTTTTGGCCACAACTGTATTACACACACAAACATGAGTCAAACACACTGCATGATGTTTGGAAAGATTTTTAGCTGATTTGTAGTCGATGCTAGGAAGCCAAAGCCAGCCTGCAAATATTGTCCAGTTCAGTGTATGATGTTCACAGACTCTTTTTAAGTTTAGGCTTAAAAGATACCATCCATGTTGGATATTTTGAACTGATTTTAGAACACACATTTGTCATCTGTTGACTATACAAGGCACATGTGTTTGTGTTTTTTCTTTGTTTTTGGGTTGATTTCGAAGTCTGTTAGTCTGATCTGAGACTTGTCTATGCCCAGTTTTGAACTGTATTAACCTTTTACAAAGTTGGCAAGTAGTGCCCGAATAGTGAACCCGTATTCGGAAAGGGCACAGAAAACAAGTAACATGTTCTACAGAGCCACTAGAAGGACATGGTTAGCCGTTACATTACAGTACATAGAATTTCACTTACAACATACATAGAGTAAATAAAGATGATTGATAGGATGATGGAGAATGATTTGCAGATCCTGAGCACCACTGACAAAACATCAAATCTTGTAAAATGTGGTAAGTACTGCCACTCCGTAGTAAACACAGAGTACAAGTGATCGGAAATCTTGAAAGTGAAAGCAAAATGCGAACACGCATTCAAAAGTGATTTCAATGCTCCCTAATGCCATTTACAGGTCCTTCTCAAAAAATTAGCATATTGTGATAAAGTTCATTATTTTCTGTAATGTACTGATAAACATTAGACTTTCATATATTTTAGATTCATTACACACAACTGAAGTAGTTCAAGCCTTTTTTTTGTTTTAATATTGATGATTTTGGCATACAGCTCATGAAAACCCAAAATTCCTATCTCAAAAAATTAGCATATTTCATCCGACCAATAAAAGAAAAGTGTTTTTAATACAAAAAAAGTCAACTTTCAAATAATTATGTTCAGTTATGCACTCAATACTTGGTCGGGAATCCTTTTGCAGAAATGACTGCTTCAATGCGGCGTGGCATGGAGGCAATCAGCCTGTGGCACTGCTGAGGTGTTATGGAGGCCTAGGATGCTTCGATAGAGGCCTTAAGCTCATCCAGAGTGTTGGGTCTTGCATCTCTCAACTTTCTCTTCACAATATCCCACAGATTCTCTATGGGGTTCAGGTCAGGAGAGTTGGCAGGCCAATTGAGCACAGTAATACCATGGTCAGTAAACCATTTACCAGTGGTTTTGGCACTGTGAGCAGGTGCCAGGTCGTGCTGAAAAATGAAATCTTCATCTCCATAAAGCTTTTCAGCAGATGGAAGCATGAAGTGCTCCAAAATCTCCTGATAGCTAGCTGCATTGACCCTGCCCTTGATAAAACACAGTGGACCAACACCAGCAGCTGACATGGCACCCCAGACCATCACTGACTGTGGGTACTTGACACTGGACTTCAGGCATTTTGGCATTTCCCTCTCCCCAGTCTTCCTCCAGACTCTGGCACTTTGATTTCCGAATGACATGCAAAATTTGCTTTCATCCGAAAAAAGTACTTTGGACCACTGAGCAACAGTCCAGTGCTGCTTCTCTGTAGCCCAGGTCAGGCGCTTCTGCCGCTGTTTCTGGTTCAAAAGTGGCTTGACCTGGGGAATGCGGCACCTGTAGCCCATTTCCTGCACACGCCTGTACACGGTGGCTCTGGATGTTTCTACTCCAGACTCAGTCCACTGCTTCCGCAGGTCCCCCTCTCGTTGTGCAGCGTTTTCTGCTACACTTTTTCCTTCCAACAGACTTCCCACTGAGGTGCCTTGATACAGCACTCTGGGAACAGCCTATTCGTTCAGAAATTTCTTTCGGTGTCTTACCCTCTTGCTTGAGGGTGTCAATGATGGCCTTCTGGACAGCAGTCAGGTCGGCAGTCTTACCCATGACTGCGGTTTTGAGTAATGAACCAGGCTGGGAGTTTTTAATAGCCTCAGGAATCTATTGCAGGTATTTAGAGTTTATTAGTTGATTCAGATGATTAGGTTAATAGCTCGTTTAGAGAACCTTTTCATGATATGCTAATTTTTTGAGATAGGAATTTTGGGTTTTCATGAGCTGTATGCCAAAATCATCAATATTAAAACAAAAAAAAGGCTTGAACTACTTCAGTTGTGTGTAATGAATCTAAAATATATGAAAGTCTAATGTTTATCAGTACATTACAGAAAATAATGAACTTTATCACAATATGCTAATTTTTTGAGAAGGACCTGTATATACAGTATAATTACCCAGCAATATAAAAATTGGTTCTATTTGACCACAAATGTCTTTTGTTCCACACTGTTTTTGCACTCGTCCTCTTGGCAGTCTATAGTACTCCAAAAGTTTTTCCCAGTCTGACTGATTAGTACAGCCCAAAACATGACAATAACTGACAATTTTCAGAAGCAATAATCAGCAAAATAATCAGCATTGTTACGTTCTATGCCGTCAATATGGTCGATTGATGATGTGAAAACACTGTAGGAGTTCTTGTTTTCTTCCCCAACTTCAAAATCGTCCTACATTGCTGCAGAAATATCAACCCAGTGTGTACAAAGAAGATCAAACGACCTTTACAAAAAAAGGTAAAACAACATTGTAGGATGATTTAGATCACACAGACTACACATGCGCATCGCAGAGACGAGACAAGACGAGCATTTGAGGTTAAAAAGTATAGAAATTGTCAATTTGTTCAGAAAATAACCAATTGTTTCACTAGATAAGACCGTTTTTCATCAGCTGGGATCATTTAGAGCCCTTTGAAGCTAGATTTAAACTGCATTTAGGAAGTTCTAACTTGGGGGCACCATACATATCCATTATATAGAGAGAAATCCTGAAATCTTTTCTTAAAAAAAAAAACAATTTTGTTATGACTGAAGAAAGAAAGACATGAATATCTTGGATGACAAGGGGGTGCTTGTCATCCAAGCTAAGCACTAATCCTTTACAAACAGTAAAAGTTTAGAAGAATAATTGATTTGACTGTATGAACCACAAAGGTCGTAAGGGTCAATTCCCAGAGATGTAATGCAATGTAGGTTGCTTTATATAACACCCCCTTCAATAGTCCCGACACATTTTCTGTATCTTTCCCAATACTGAATGTTTTTGAATGATTAGCCATTTTGGATCGCTATAAACCATCCAACCTCCAGTATAATTAATTCTCACTCTGGTTTACCCTTAGAATCCCAGTATATCTTTAACATGAGGTGTTTGTCAAAATATGGTTTCCTGAGTGGACAAATTATGTAAACGAAACTGCGCTAAAATGACAAGTAAGCGATTCATAGAAGGAATATCCTTTTTGGTTTCCACGTAGTCTCTATGATGTATAATGAGGAGTCTGGGGTAACACCTCGTACAACCACAGCGGCGGAAAAATTAACCACGCCAACGAAACTCTACTGGAAAATGCGACGTACCTCCAAAATTGAGGTCTGGAGTATCTGAGTGACAGCCGATAGGAACTGAATTCACACTTTTCCGACTTTTTATTACGTACACATGTAAATGCGTGATTTTCTGTCACTGGCATTTTTGGTCTAACCATAACCTAATTGTTTGGAGGATCTTAATCATTCACGAAAGTCAAGTGAAGACAAGCTTTTTTATATTTCAGATGGCCTTCTATTCTGACGTAGATGTATCACCTCAAGTGACCTAACAGGAAAACTACCTTCCCCTCCCTGAAACTGTCAGCTGTCTCACACTACTCATGACTTTTGTGTCTGTTTTCCTCTTATTCTCTTTCTCTGTCACTCTCTCTCTCTTTCACTGCGCGCAGGGCTGAGCTGATGAAGTGTTAAAACCTCAAACGCCGGTTGCATCTCAGCACAACTCAATTTTCCTCACACCAGAGAGTCATAAAGTCCTTAATCTAAAATTTTTTTTTTTTTTCTGCATCTAAGTGCAGTGTGTGATTCTGAGGAATTTCTAGTGAATGTGTGAATTGGTAGTTTTTCCACCAACTTCATCTAAGAGAAAAATTACAGAAGTTTCGAGGTTAATACCCTAGGCTGTACTAAACACAACAAGCTTTATTCAACTAAAAAAAGTTGACGCCAATAAAATAATAATAATAAAAATAAAACTTGTGATCTCCTAGCTGTCAGGTGCACACAAGAGTTGTGAGGACAGCTTATTGCATATCAACGCATGTAGAATTTAAAAAAGAAATACACAGTAAGAGACACAAGGTCATAAGCTGCTAAATTTGGTGCAAGGTCATGATTCGAAACCTTAAGATAAGAAAAAAAACACTACTTTCTTCCTAATTGGAAGCATGAATGGATGCATGAGCATCATTGGGTGGCCAAACGTGCATCAATGTTCAGGCCCACAAGTCCCGAAGCCCATACTTAATCATCATAAAGATTCCCAACCACAAAACCACTAACAGCCCCGCCTAGTGCCATCCACAGGATTCCAGGCTAGAAGATGCGTGGTGGGCTCGATTGCGTTGAGTATCATGGTGCATTGTGATTTAAAGGAAACTTCGGCTGTAAAAGCCACACAACTTCACACCTTCATCACAGCTCGCTCGCTTGCTCTCACACATAACTATAAATACCCTCATTCAGGCAAACACATGCATTCAGACCATTACCAGGACACGAGAACAGTCGGGTGTCGCGAGACAGCTTAAGAAGTTAACTTCTGCTTTTAAAAGGAGGGAATACAAGTCAAACTTGAGCGAGAACCTTAAACTAAGAAAAGGACTATGATTGCGCAACACACGATGGCCTTTTTCTGGGGAGTATGTTTGCTGAGTTTAGGATGGATGACATACGGCGAGGCCAGCGTCCCCGAGAACCTGGACAAGAGCATCGATGAGCTCAAAGCGTACTATGTAAGTAGACCAGTTCGGATTTCAAAGATATATCACATTGCAGACAGGTAGTGAAAAAAACGAGTTCAAAAAGTTGATTTCAGGATACGGCCTGTAAGGCCGCAAACCATTCCAGATCTTTTAAGGAAAGCTGGCTTTACAAACTAGTCAACTTTACTGCAGTCGGATGTTTGAGAGGTGATATAAGACAAAACAGGAAGTGAACTCTATCATTCATACATACTGAAACCGGCCTTTTTTGGTATAATGGAACATGTCTGGTCTGTAGGTTGAGTTTAGGTTTCAGATGTAGTGCGCTAATAATAATAAGCACACTCATTTGATTTAGTGAGAAAAGATAAGAGTTCAAAACGACGTCTGATGTCTGAAATAGCAACCGACATTAACGATGACCTTTTAATTTTGTTTCCAGATAAAAGATGACCGTGAGCTGCACAACGCACATCCTGTGTTCCTACGGGTCTTAAAAGACTTAAAGGTGAATCTTGAGGTAAATAACCTCCTTTGCATAATAGCTTAGTCCCAAATACCTACATACCAGTCTAGACATTCGAAACCAAAGGATGTATTGTTTTGATACATTCTATATGGCATATCCTGTGTTGAATGCAACTTTGTGTTGCAGGAAACTGAGCAGAATCTTTTGATGAGCATCATAATGGACACCTACAACAGGATATTTACTCGCATGGAGAATGATAGTCTGGATGAAGCTACAAAGGAAAAACTGGCACATGTTCAAGAGCACTTGAAAAAACTACAAGAAAACTACTTCCCGGGCAAAAGTGCAGAGCTCAAGACGTATGCGGAAAGCCTATGGGCGATCAAGGTGAGACTTTTATGCTCTGTGAAACCAAACTTGACACCAAGCAGTATATCAGTTATAAATAGAGAGGCCCAAAAGTATGTTTTTTGACACCTACCAAAGGTCAGTGAGCTGCCGCGTAAATAAGTTGTGCTGGCAACAAAACAATAAAAAATATAAGGGTATGTTTATATTATATTAGAAGGAAATTAGCACAGCTCAAAAATTTCTATTTGCATAATATTGCTCCTGAGCTGATATTGCACTACAGTTTGACTGTAGCCTTGGTTATAAGGCCGCCTTTGGTAACCACACGAAAGGAGTTTTACTTCTAAAAGCGTGTAATCAAGGTTTTTGTGGGCCAGGCTTTTTGAACCTTATTTTTCCCTCACAATGCATGGTATGTGCTAGATACACAAACTAAAAATGCACAATAAAGAGTAGAAATGTCTAGTTTTACTAATTACCAACTACTTTACAATTGCAGGAAAATGACCCGGTCGTCCAGCAGAAAGCATTGTTCGAGCTGAAGCGTGTCTACAGGGAAGCAACACAGCTGAGAAACCTGAAGAACAAGGAGCGCAGGAGACGACAAGCCAAAATCAGCAAAAAGCAGAAGTCTTGATCATCATTTAAAAGAATGGTGGAAAATCAGTGTTATTATTTATTCTATTTATAAAGGTTTATTGTGCACATATTGTGCGCAACAGATAATTGTTGAAACTGACGTTATTTATTTGTTCTTATTTATTTGAAAAGCACTGTAAGCCACTTGCTAGTAACATAGCAAATTTTGTAAGGTCTATGACTGAATAAAATACTTTTTAATAATGTTTGGGCTGATGTAAGTGCCTTAACGTTTCTATTTAGAGAATATGACACAGAAATGTCCCCTATTTTCCCCTAGCGTTTGAAACTCTTTGTCATCCATCTCATTAGCATACATTTTGGCTTAGCCCACACACTAAATAACACATTACAGACTAAAGTGCCACTGCCACCCATAACTAAAACCATCACTGTCATCATCACATTTTACATGTTTACAACGCATACAAAGCCCTGAGAAAAAGTCGATTACAGTTGCCACAAAACAAACTGGACTCGTGCCAAACTTAAAAGTGCATCAGTGTCACTGTATTAGATAACAAACATCAAACCAAGCAGCAATTTTTAAGACTGCACTTATACACTTAAAAAAAAAACAGAAGTTTGTTAAAAAATTGCATAATGGTAGAACCAATGTAAATATACCAACTTGGTGGTTATATTAATAGCACGCAATCTATTCCTTCACTATTTTATTTGTCTTTGAAAGACTGTCAAGTGAGCCAGCTGTGAAATATAATACTGCTTATACAATCGTATACAATCCTTACGGGAATTTCAAGCAAAAAAGAAAAAAGTAATTGAACAGGTTTGGCCTTATCTGTTAATGCAGGGGAAGGCAGCCTATCAGGATGCAATGTAATATAGCAACTACACACCACAACAAATTATCTCATATAAGGTTTCACTTTGACTTCCTTAAAAAAAGTGAAGTTGGAAATTTATACTTATTGTTTGACTGCCAGGAAAAATGTGGCCCTATCAAGTCCAGGAGGGTGAAGAAGCTTTTTTACTAACACGGTTCAAGCTAGCAATTAGCCTGCAAAACAAATTCAGTCATGATTTTTAAACAGCGGTGTGGACTTCCTTGCTGCTCCAAGCTGGTTTATACTAGTTTGATCTAACTGCAATTCATTGACATTGTTCAACCAGCATGGTCTTTTTGGTGAAGCTGGTTGACCAGTCAGATTATTCCAATTTGGGACGCCAGCATCACATGCAGAATCAACGGTGTAAGATGAAAGATGATGCAAGTGTTATTTCTCAGCAAAGGCATTTAACTGCTGATGATGCATTAACCACAAACCAGCAAAATAGAAAAAGAAACAAAAGATAACATTTATGCTCATCCTTTAACAGCATCCATGCTTTTCTGCTGGCAACAGGGTGTGCAAGGATGCTTTAAGCTTTATAAAACCTTATGGGTATAAGCATGATGATTTTTTATTTTTTTGCCTTTTGCTTTAAGAGTCATGAAACTACCCATTTCAACACATGCCAACTCTCACCACAGTTTCGAAAAAGCTGCAAAGAGCACTGTCTGCGGTCCAGCCAGCTTTACTTTGCTTTAATGGGGTTAACAGTATCAAAGGTTCTCACAGTTTCGCAAAACAAAATGCACAGTTTCTTTTCATTTAAATAAATAAATACTGAGCCATGTGCATTTATACTTCTGAAGAGCAGTTTAAAGCAGTTTTTTTTATTCAAAGACAAACACATAGTTTATTTAGTATACCATTGTTTAAGCAAGCATTCAAATTGTTTAATGCACATCTAGCCATGCTATGGTTATTTGCCAGCTTTGACAATTTAAAGCTTGAACCCCACATGGAATCAAAATAGACGTTTTTTGGCTTTCAGTATGAATATGTTAGCCTTAAGGTTGTCTGTAAGCTAGTAAACTGATACTCTCTAACTTCCGCCAATGTGGATCAACGGTTTTTATGACATCACCCTGCACGGCAGCTTCTCATCACACTTTCTGTCCAATCAAATGCTGAGGGACCCCCCTCTACTCTATAAATGAACTCTTCTAAAGCTGCGACTGAAATCGATCACTTCTTCACAGAATTTGTATGTACGCTGAATCGTTCCCTATCCCCACTATACAGGGGATATGTATAAGATTGTGGCTGTCAAATGCAGCTTTACACAGTTTAACAGCTGGGTATGTCCCACCCTATCTTCCTTTTTCACTTGAAATTACATCAACTCTTCAAAGCTCTTCAGTGGACCTTTAAAGCTGATGTTTGCAGCACAATATTTGACCGGAAGTCTAAAAAATATGGTTATTTTTGTCACTTATGGCTTGATTGCTCTGGCATTCTGCCCGCTTCAAATCGGATACAGAGACAAAATGTGCAGTAAGATCACATTTATTTGAATGAATTATAGCATTCAGAGACAGAGAGAGAGGCAGAGCGAGATAACAGTTGTGAGTGTGAGTTACCTGCATCTGCACGTCTCTCTCTACAAACAATGAAGCCGTGTAGAGTTACTTCAAAAACAGCAATTTTAACACCTTGCTGCTGAGGAATATAATGTAGCAGTAGTATCTAGGCTATTTTAGTAATAAAAGTCGCAGGGCAGTGTTGACAACAAGTTTCTATGTGTGTGCAGCACAGTCTGTGATTCTCTCTCTCTCTATCTCTGTTTTTGTGTGCAAGTAATGTGTGTGTGTGTTTGTGTCCAACAATTAAAGCAGCACATTAATACAGAATAATGATTAAACTGAACTGGAACTACTTGGTTTTAATGCATACCTGCCACCCAACCAGAATCGTATGGAAGCCTGCTTCCACCACTAAATAAAAAAAAAGTTTATTGCAACCTTTTAGCTCACAATTCTGACTTTTTTCTTGCAATAGCAAGTTTACATCTTGCAGTTCTGACTTTTTTTCTTAGAATTGCATTATACAAACTCTTACTTATTTCTCAGAATTGTGTGATATAAACACAATTGAAGTCTTGATTGAATATTGCTTTTTTTGTAATTCTTACTTTTTTCTTGCAATAACTTTTTTTTTCAGAATTAAATGATACAACTTGCAGTTGTGAGTTATAAAGTCAGATCTGTGAGAAAGTTGCAATTTTGAGAAATAAACTAACAATTCTTAGAACGTCGCAATTCTGAGAAATAAACTCACAATTCTGAAAACATTTTTTCCCCTCAAAATTGGACTTTATAATTGGTAATTGTGAGTTTATATCTCACAATTCTGAGAAAAACTTCAAAATTAAGGGATATCTTTCAATTGCAAGAAAAGTCTGAATTATGAGAAATAAAGTCAGAATTGCGAGATAAAAATTTGCATTTGTGCAAAAAAAAAATCAGAACTGCAAGTTTTTCATTTCTCACAATTGTGAGTTTATATCACACAATTCTGAGAAAAAAAGTCTGAATTGTGACTTTATATCTCTGTGCAACTTTATAACTTATATCACGCAATTCTGACTTTATAACTCACAATTGCGAGTTTATATCTCACAATTCTGAGAAAAATGTCAAAATTAAGGGATATAAACTCTTAAGAAAGAAAAGAATTACGATAAATAATTTCAGAATTGAGATAAAAACTTGCATTTGTGCGCAAAAAATCTGAACTGCGAGTTTTTATCTTGCAATTCTGACTTAATTTCTCACATTTGTGAGTTCACATCATGCAATTCTGAGAAAAAAGTCAGAATTGTGACTTTATGTTTCACAACTTTATAACTCGCAATTGCAAGTTTGTCACAAATTCTGACTTTATAACGTGCAATTGCGAGTTTGTATCACAATTCTGAGACAAATGTAAAATTAAGGGATATAAACTCGCACAATTATGAGAAATAATGTCAGAATTGAGAGAAACTTGCATTTGTGTGAAAAAATTGTTTTTATCTTGAAATTCTGAGTCATTTCTTACAATTTTGAGTTTATATCATGCAATTCTGTGAAAAAAATCAGAACTGTGACTTTACATCTCACAACTTTATAACATGCAATTGCAAGTTTATGTCACATATTCTGACTTTATAACTCACAACTGTGAGTTTATAACTCACAATTCTGAGAAAAAGCCAAATTTGCGAGTTTGGATCTCACAATTCTGACTTTTTTCAGAAAATTTAAAAATCAACGTCCACTGTAGACAGGGTGTGAACAAAAACCTAGAAACTTGGCTTTAGAAATTGCTTATTGCATTGAAATGTTGCACAGAAAGACTGTATACAACTGTGAGAAACCTATGCAACACCTTTGTATTTTAGCACCATGCAAGCAAACACATGCAACCCTTGCATCTGTACATCAGTTTAGCGGTTACAGGGTCTGTTATGGAAAAGTAATGTGAATTTATAGGATTTAAGTTTTTATGATTCTATAAAAAGGAATGAAATGGAATTTTATGACTTTTTGTCTATGTGTTAGATCATCTATAGGTTAGTCAATTAGTTACAAAGCAATATCTATGAGTCATCCTGCACGTTTATCCAATCAAATGTTAGAACAAGAATGTCCCACCCTCTATTACCACTTCCATCCAACTAGCAATTAGCAAATCATGATAGCTGGGATGTAACTAAAGCCAGGGTGTTTTCTATTATATGGTATGTAGGCTTTTACATGGACTGGTATACAATAAACATGAGATTCCTTTCATTTTTAAGCAGCTCATCTGCTTCCTGTTTACAATGGCCTACATTTCAAAGAAATAGGGTAAAGGCTGATGAAGTGAGGATAAGAAAAAAAAAAGCACTATGACTGTGGAAATCCCCCCTTACCCCTCCCCAACCTTATTTCTCCTTTGTCTCTTTTTATTTAATGCTGAGCACAGAAGCTGGAAATTCCTTGGGCGTGGGGATTGTACAGGTGCGCATCTTACCACGTGTTGCTGTTTGGAAATTTATGCGCAAGGGCAACCAACAAATAATGAAAGGTTTAGATGGAATTTGTTGTGCAAAATGAGGACTCACAGAGAAAAATAATTATTCAGTTTATCCACTAAGTGGACATAATTGCATCTGTGGAAAATTGTTGTCATTTTACTGAAACATCAAAACATTTCCACTATAATGTAATTTCCAACACATGATATTAGAATATGTGATAGGATTGATTTTTTTTTTTGCATAGCCAGCATTTTATCCTAAAAAGAATTAAATAATTTAAACACTTCATTTGGAATTATGCACACTAAAAATGATTTTTAAATTGAGTACTGAGTACCTCGGATATATTTGTAGCAATAGCCAACAATACATTGTTTGTGTCAAAATTACCGATTTTTCTTTTAGGCCAAAAAATCATTAGAATAATAAGTAAAGATCATGTTTCATTAAGATATTTTGTAAATTCCCTACTGTAAATATATTAAAACTTAATTATTGATCAGTAATATGTATTGCAATGAACTTCTTTTTTTTCCTTCAATATTTAGATTTTTTCTGCACCCTCAGATTCCAGATTTTCAAACATTTGTATCTCAGCCAAATATTTTGTCCAAATAACACATTGTTCTATCTTAACAAACAATACATCAATGGAAAGCTTATTTACAGCTTATTTGTGACAGGTTTTGTAGTCCAGGGTCACATTTTTGATACAAAAAGTGGCTAAATGTTTGTTTGTGAAATGGCACCACTGAGGGAAGTCTTAAATTGTGTAGAAATTCAATAAATATTGAAACGGTTCATGATTATTTCACTGTAAGTACTTATTGTTGAATTTTATATGCTGAAAGTAGGTTTGGAACAAGGGTAAAATGCTGAATCACTAATTAAGACATAAAAGGCTATTTTTCTGTATTATAAAAACTTTCATTTAACTGAATAAGGTTAATTTAAGTCCCTTAAGTTATAACGTGACTAAGTCATACAGACTGCCACAGACTTCACGTTTGAAGGTACTGACCTCAAAAAAAGAATGAGATGCGATGAGATATTGCAAAGTGGCCTAGATTTCAAATCCCCCTCAGTTTCCATTAGTGACCCTTATCACCATATCGGTTGATCAATCGTCTAGTTTCCATTTGATCAGTCGTCTAGCCTTAGAGTCTTAAACCTGCAAATACGCAATTTCATACTTTTTTACGATCTTTTGTACAAGTAAAATTCATAATGCCATTTACGTTGCCCTTAATGAACTTTCCTTGACCAAGACTGTGGTTTGCGTAAAGATTTAGAATCTGGGACATCTCGAGCCGCATAAATGTCATGACCTCATTATAGAGTTGTAATACAATTTTGTGGTGACTTTCTTTTATTTAAGCTCTCTCGAGTAGCATGAAGCAGCCAGAAAACTTTGCATTCTGCAGCGGTAATCTGAGCCCAGACATGATCCCTATTGGATACATCAGCCATCGTGGATTACTTTACGCTTCAGGTGTCTGACATCATCACCTGTCTTGATCTGAACTGGAAAGTCAGCAACAAAGAGAAAGGACTTTGCTGACGTCACCAGGAAACTAGAATAAGTACAAAGGTGAGGACCAGAGCGAAGGCAAAAAGAAGGAAGAACGGAATGAAGCAGGTGTATCAGCAGGACCTGCTTTCATATACACTCATTTAGTCACTCTGGAACTGAGTATGGCCGGTGCTTTGCAGTATTGTTTTCTGATCCTGATTTTCGGCATTCCAATGCACATATGTGCGGCGGTAGTCCGAGATACAAAGTGCGTCAGAGAGGAGCCTTGTTTTGATCTAAACGTGATGGTTAATATGGCTGAGCTTGTCAGCAAAGATGTGGTGAGTATTCTTATCCTACTACCAGCCTTGTGTTAAAACTCAAATTGCACATTAATAACATGGTAATAACCGCATGCACTTGTTACAAAGCTAATGTTTACAAAGTGAGGTTGCGCTGCAACAATATAGTTCAGAATCAGTTTACTAGCATGCTTTTTGAAAATGCCCTGGAGATTTTGAATGTTTCAATTGGTGCCACTTTGAATGATTCTCACAGACAGCTGCGGATGGTGAGAAGATCCTCCTGAAGCACAGCTCCTTTGACAAAATTAGGAAACGGGTAAGATTCATATTATCGTATCAGTTATTATTGGTGTGTAAAGCTGCATTACAAAATCCAATATATTTGAAAGTAACAAGAATGTAAACTGGGGGTCCTGTTATGAGGCGGGGCTCACTGAGGTCCCATATGATATAGCCAGCTAATTGGGCATAGGGCCAACCCATAAAGGAAGTCCAACCCTTTGGGCCTCGTGAATTTTAGCAACAACCTTAATAAGCCTTTAAAACACTGATTTGTATGTCACGTTAAATATTTCAGTCTTCAAATGGTTCTAGCCATGTGCATGTCCGCATGACTTAACAGTAAAGAGAAAAAGATAAAGGCGTACCTGCGGAATTTTTTTGTTTACTATAATGTTATCTACCTTTGGTATCTACCTTTTCACAAAATTATAATAACCTGAACTATTTTCATTCATCAGAGAAATCTTCACAGCTGTGTCCTGCAGGAAATCATCAATCTATTTCAAGATGTTCTCGATAAGACGAAGGGAAACTACGTCCATAACAAGGAAGAATTAAACCACCATATCGAGCTTATACACATTATGGATCAACTCAGAAATTGTGTTTATAAGGTCAGCACATTTAGTTTTCAGAATGCAACATACTATGCCATGCTACATTATCATGTTTTTTGAGTGATGTAATTATATCATAGAGATAAAAGGGAAAATACAAACCAGAAAGACCAGCATGGCCTCTTTTCACAGCCTAAGTTTAGCTAGCTAAGCATGAAACAGCATAGTGCTTCCTAGAATCTTAACTAAAATGGTTTAGTCATCTCTTTATCTTAGGCTGCTCGAAACAACTGACATTTTTCTTTTCTACCACTTCTTTGTTTCAGACAAAAGATAGATGTAAAAAGCTATATAAGATGTCTGACATAGCCACAACTTCCTCTCCAGCGGTAAATATTCTTGCATTTATTTCCTATATGAGTAAATAATAGTACGCGTTACTCCGAAGCAATTAAAACATCCATATATGTATTTTATCTAGATTTCGGAGAGGAACATGACTGCGAATCAGCTTGCTGTCTTACAGCTACAAAAACTGAAGTCTGCCAGTAGAAGGGTAAGAGTTTCAAACTATTTTCAAACTGATTGAACCTGTTTCTATATGTTTCTTATGGACTCGTTATCTTCATTGGTCTTGCAGCTCAACGATGCGCATGTTCAGGAAATGGTCATGGATGAGCTGAAAAGCCTTAATCTCTACATAAAGGGAAAAGGCTTCAGGAAAATTACGAACGACTAAAAAGAATCGTTCCGGCCTACGATGTGTTACACCACCTGATCACTTTAAGATGTGCCAGTTTAAGCAGGGACAGAATAACAAGCTATCTCTTTTAAATGAGACCAAACTTATTTTTCTGACCTTTTTTTTGGTTTCTAATAAGGTATTTTAGTTGTTCGTGCTTTTAGTGCAAATGTCTTTGTTGCTTTTTAAAGTAATGAGTATTTAAACAGTATATGCATATTGCTTACGTACTTTCGGTGAAAGATTAAGTGTACTGCAGTAAACGCAGGTGAGAAAATAGACAAGATATAGATCATTTTGTCAACGAAAACACAAAATATATGTTTTTCTTTGTTTTCTATTGCATTCATTTGTCTGCTCAGTAAAATATTTTTATATCTGGCTCTATGTGTTTGCCTAAGTGTGTTCGTATGTGTGAAAATCACATTATTAAGAAACTTCCCTGTAATTGTCCAGAAACAGTCAGCCTAGATTTGAACTCTATCCACAAAATGGCAAAAATATTTTTTTGCAAGACACTACTGGTATATTCTTAGGGAAATTCTCAAGTTCTTGGATTACATTGATTCTCATTAACTGGTTCAATTATATTAATCAATAATCATATTATCAATAATATATTTAATTACAAAAAACTCTACATTAACTACATAAACACATGCGTGTTAAATATAAACAATACACGTGAAACACAATTACTGCTTGGTGATGATAAGATCAGCGTTTCTCTAAACTAGGGATAGTTTACCCCAAAATTTTAATTCTATCATTAATTACTCACCCTCATGTTGTATCAAACTTGTAAGACCTTCGTTCATCTTCGGAACACAAATTAAGCCCAGAAAGGTAGTAAGGACATTGTTAAAATAGTCCATGTGACATCAGTGGTTCAACCGTAATTTTATGAAGCTACAAGAATACTTTTTGTGTGCAAAGAAAACAAAAAGAACAACTTTATTCATCAATTTCTTATTTTTTTGTCAGTTGAAGCAACGCATGCGGTGGTAGGTTGTGGTATTGTCGTCGTGAACGGGCGTCAAAGACTGACACAGGAGAGAAGAAATAGTTCAATAAAGTCATTATTTTAGTTTTCTTTGTGCACAAAAAGTATTGTCGTAGCTTCATAAATTACAGTTGAACCACTGATGTCACATGGACTATTTTAACAATGTCCTTACTACCTTTCTGGACCTTGAACGTAGTAGTTGCATTGCTGTCTAAGCAAAGTCATTAAGCTCTCAGATTTCATCAAAAATACCTTAATTTATGTTCTGAAGATGAACGATGGTCTTACAGGTTTGAAACACCATGAAATGAAAATACCACAAAGACATTTGCACAACTTTTGACATCGACAAACAAAAAAAAAGTATGCATTTTATATTGCATTATAATTTGCAGTTTAGCATTGTTTTCCCCTTGTTTTAGAATCATGACACACCAACTGTGAATAACTGACACATATTTATATGTTGATTATAAGATTACTGTTTTTTTTTTAAGTAAAATAAATGCAGCAGTAGTGATGTGCTTGTAGCTTGTTCATGTTAATTCCACAGTTCCACAGTTTGATTGTGTTGCATTTTTAATTTCATCATTTGTAAAGGCGTTCAATTTGATTGGAATAAAGGACTGAATTGAAAAGCGAAACCTCAAATACACACCATGACCAAGCAGGATATCAATGCCGCTGAGCTTCAAAACAACAGTGACTTAGGGAGTCAAAACTTCTCAGATCTTGATGATTATCTCATTTGAATCATGCTGAAAAACAGCCAGAGATACACAAGAAACAGCAGCGCCCACAGCGGAAACTGTGGCGGCTTGATGAAAGCCGTGAATGTAAAGTAAAGAAAGGAGATAATGAATGAATGAAGGAAATATGAGCCTTTGATCATCATCCAGGCCTGAAAAGATGATTAAACACATGTGATTACTTTTTTATTTCATGCATAAGTGCGACAGCTCTGCCTCGTCGCATGAAGTGATGTCACTGAGAAACCCCCAGTCTCCCATCACTTCTGGTAAGCGGCTGCGGCAGCTTACGATAAGCAGAGCAAAGCTGACCACAGACTGAAGGGTGGTGTACAACACAAACAGAGCGAGAGAGAGAGAGAGAGAAATAACTGTGACAGAGGCCTGAGGAAGATGCACAGCGACATCCTGAAGAATTAAATGAGAATCAATTAAGGTACTTTTCGCAGGAAAACGTCATCCGTTGGCTTCTTGAAGGTGACAAATTAAAAGAAATCAAATAAAAAAAAAGTTAATGAGACTGTGTTTCTATTTCCAATGAATTGTTAAATCTCCCTTCACCTGTTGCAGCTCCTGTACTTCTTCTACACAACACTATTATGTCAGCAAATTACCGTTCAAGTTGAAAATAAAAGTATATCTATTTATATGTGTGTATATGAGTGGGTGCTTGTCAGCACTTTCGTTCTCACTCAGATTCTGCATCTGCATCCAAAATGCACTGTGAGCATCTCTACACACTGCAGGTTAATGACATCAGCTTTTAGAGGCTTGTTCCTTGAACAAATAAGCAGTAAAACTTAGATTTTAAATGGGCAATTAATTGGCACTTTCCAAGAAGTCGGTATGATTTGATGTCTGATTACTTTTGCTAAAGCAAATTCTAGTAAGAAATATTGGGTATGTTACATCATGCTTAAGACAAAGCGACCACTGCAAATCATTTGAACTTTTTGTCAGTATGTCATAAATACACAGAGCCATCAGTCATGAATTTGTTTAAAGGTGAGAAAATCACCTTTAAAGTTGTCCAAATGAAACTCTTTGCAATGCATATTACTAATCAAAAATTACGCTTTAATATATTTACGGTAGGAAATTTACTAAATATCTTCATGGAACATGATCTACTTAATATCCTTATATTAGAAGGAAATGACAGCAGTATGTACAGTAATGATCTATGAAAGATGAGAGAGAATGGATCAGATCGGAAAAAATAGTCACGCCTGCAGCTAATTAGATCATGAACCTTTGAAGTTCACGCTCGTCACGGTTCTCCTCACCGCATTACCCTCCGAAATCAAAGTTCACCCACTTGTCACTGAAATTTAGTGCTGCTTAACGTTTCGGGGAGAATGTTCAGGGACTGGCACATTGTGTAGGCTGTATATCTAAAGGTTCCACTGTCATATATGGTTTTCTTGATATTTAGGCCTTCGTGCAATGTGTGCATTGAAACGGGAACATGCCTGTGTTCCCCAGGTCATGTTCCCATTAAAAAGGTTCATCTGAACAACACAGATAGAGACGGCTCTATTAATTGACTTGATGTTGAAGGTTTGAATGTAATGAAATTATTTGGAAAATTGTTAGAGAAGTAGATGTTCAGCAGTTATCCAACCATAGACCATATGAATTCTGTCAGTAATTACTCACCCTCACGTCATTCCAAACCTGTAAGACCTTCGTTCATCTTCGGCACACAAATTAAGATATTTTTCATTAAATCCGAGAGCTTTATCACCCAACGCAACTACCACATTCAAGGCCCAGAAAGGTAGTAAGGACATCGATAAAATAGTCCATGTGACATCAATGGTTCAACCTTAATTTTATGAAGCTACGAGAATACTTTTGTGCAACTTTATTTAACAATTTCTTCTCTTTCGTATCAGTCTTTGACGCGTTCACAAGAGTACCATTTATAGTCGACGTAAACTATTAATGTACAAATTTGACATTCAAACACGCTTCATTCACTATAACTCGACTGCTGTCGACTTACACAATTCGGAAGCAAGGTGCAAAGTGGTTTAGAGATAAGGATCAGAAACTCAAATAGCAAATTATATCGATGCATATCGTGAAACCAAAACAAAACACAAAGGAGCTGACACATCCTCTCTCAGAGAAGGTACATGTGTCAGGCTTCTGGTGCACTAAACCACAAACTATTGCCAGTGATTCTTGTGATAAAGGCAAGGTAGATTAATTGAGATTGGTTGTTTATAGGTTAAGGAGTTGTGGCGGGAAACAACATCAAACTATGAAACAGTTCACCTTAGTTAGCGTCATTACAAATTAGCATTGGTCATGCTACAATACTACTTTATTCATTAAAACCCTATTCTCTGTAGTCTCTTGTAAAAGTTTCTTGCATTTGTAAGCATAAATTCAACCTATATGTTAGCCCCTGCAACAGCTAATTTGCATATAGTTTCCATGAGCTGTCATTTCAGAACGTGTCACATTTCCTGTGCATGCTCAACTGCTCTGCACGCTGCGTGGTTGTAAACATGTAGGAGTGAAGACCAACAAAGAGAAACCCTCTGCCAAAATGAATATTCATGCAGTGTACTGTTAAACATGCTGCATGCAAAGTTAGTGAGCAGCTTGAGCACAGTAAAATAGAGAACGAGTGCCATTGTCCATTCAAAGAGCACTGATGCTAAAGGAATGTCCCTAACCCGAACGGGGCAATCCTACAATCATTTCTGTTTCATAGGTGAGAAGGTCAAATTAAGAAAAGGTGACTGGAAAAAAATACGGATGAGTCAGGCATCACTAACCCGCCCACACGCACATGCTCTCTCAAACACGTGGACAACTACCATGAACGGCCTATATTTGAGTTGCCTTATGGCTGGTCTACTGCTATAAACATGCAGTTGTAGAAGTTACTATAATACACTATAAACAATACGGAGTTTACTAGGATAAAGGATTCCTTCAGAAGTAATGACTCAAAGAATATAAAAGCCCTTATAACTTTAAAGAAGTAATTCAACTGATGCAAAATGCTTTTGAAGCATTTTGAAGCATTGTGCCAGTCACAATTTCCAGATTCACAACTGTGCATAATATCTGTATACTTGCAGGAACAACACTGCCATCACTCTTAAACACCACATACAGCAACCATGGCATGGAAAATATTATTCAGAATTATTAAGTATAACTGTGGTTATTCTTTGAAGACACCGTTTTTTTCCTGTTTGTGGTTGGGCTGGACTACCTTGAGGTTAAGGTTTATAAAAAGGTACACATGAATGTACATGTGTAAAAATAAGCCTTAGCAAGACGCTAGTGTCACTAGGCCATGGTTTAGTTGAAACAAGGATACTGAGCTGGGGAGGGGCTGAGGGTATTTCCAAAAACACACTGTTCTCCTCAGTAAGGAGTGGACCAATGACAAGAAATAGCACTCAGGTTAAGTTGATATGCTATGTGAATATAATAAGTCACGAGTAGGCTATTTGGTGATAACCATCATCTTATTAATTAATGTTGCAGCGTGCTTTGGAATCTTTACCTCTAAATTGTGAGGGGAAAATAATAATAATAATAATAATAATAATATGGGATGATTAATTTAAAAAAAAAAAAAAAAAATATATATATATATATATTTTCGTGACGTAATTTAATTAATTGCAAATACTCCAGTTATCAGCAGACGTCACAGTGACATCACTCGCAGTTGCGCGCGCATAGTGGTTGCAGAAAAACGCTGGTAACAAGTGGAGGTAAACGGGTAAAATCCATGGAATAAAATAGAAAATATACTTTTGTGCCTTTTGATGTCAACATCGAAATGCAAATAATTTTTATAGGTTACTGTGGTCAAAGACACTATTTGAAGCTAAACGCAGACATTTAAATAGACATACTATGGATGAAAACTGCTATGATTACTCTACTTTTAAAGCATAAATTTGATTTAAACAATAGGTATACATAATATTCACATATGCTGTTCATATGGGACGCCTATTTCTGCACAAAGACACGGTGATATAGCTCCATCTCGTGGAGAATGTCGAAAACAACTGTAAACAACATAACATAATTAAACTAATTAAAAGGGAGAAATAAAAATACAAATCTCAAATATAAATCCACCAGAACTCAGGATTACCAATCCACTATTCCAGTAATCATGACAAAGATATTAAAAGCTGAAAGCCAGTATATATATAATTCCAAAGTCATAATATTACTAAAAAGGCTAATTCAAGTTTAAATAAAATAAAATAAAATCAACACGTTCAAAATATAACGTCAGCATTAATTTGGCTGGGCACTGGAGCGGTAGCTTTGCAGCACAGAACAGGTGTGTTTCTCAATGGTGACTACTTCATACTTAATATTTTGCACTAATATTGCACATGTTGGTGGTTTTGATGTCATTTTATTTGTACAACTGGCGTATTACAAACTTGCTTAGGGCCAGTAACCACAGAACACATTGTGTCTCATTATTTCTCATTATGCAGGCTTAGCGATTTTTGAAATTCGCGCTCATTTTGAAGAGACATACTTGACAACTGTATTGTTTCAGACTAGTTTATATAACTAATACATTTTTTTTGTAATCATTTCTTTAATTCCAGTTCATTGGTGCCGGGAGTTGGCTGCACGATTTTATGAACGATTCTGACAGAAGTGCTTCTGACAGAGTGAAGATCTCCGAAGAAGCGTTCATGGAAGAACACAAGGTAAGTGACTCTATAGTCATGCCTATGAAGCATAGCCTACCCATGATCAGACATAACTACAAATCCATAAACGATGAAACAGAATATCTGAGCCCACCTTGAGAAAAAAAATTGCTTTTTGCTTTGCTTAAGATCATAACCCAAACTTTTGTTTGTAAAAAATATTTTAATTATTAAATGAATATCTCAGAGGTGAACACCCAAATGAATGAATGCTATTGATAATTGGAATCTAACCATGTCATGTCAACAAATTAAAAAGTCAACCAGCTTTATTTTTACATACATTATTGTGTTTTTTTTTAGTTACTAAAAACGGTTGATTCAAAGGAATTGTTAAGATCTTTGTCTTACAATGTATTTGGTAATACGATTACCAAATGATTCCCATTTGCTACATAAATCAATAGTATTTGCTACATAATCAATAGATACACGGTATATTTATTATATTAGATTAACCATGAAACATGGTTGTTTAGGAAAAGGCTGTGCTGAGTTTTTGTGACATCTAGTGGTTAAGAAGAAAATAAAACTAACAGTGAAAATAATCACAGTTTACCCTAATACATAAAATACATTTTAATAAATATATATTATAAATATATATGAATAAATATGAAGAGTTAAGATGCAAAAGCCTCTAAATCCATCTGACATCTTTCTTTAAAAAATGCAATTTTATCAGGATCCAATGTATATGTTTCTACGTAAGTACTGGTACTTCTGATTGGGCTGAGGGTGGGATTTTAGCGAGTTTGAAATAAAAGTATTTGATGGATGTATAATATGTGTTGAGAGCATTTACTCAGTATCATTATCTCATTTTTGACTGAGATGGCTTTTAGCTGGTTTTGCTTCTGAACTCTTCTTATGTTCATAATAAATATATTTTGCAGGCATCTGAAACCCTCCTTAAAGTGGAAGCTTGTTTTGGAAAATCTGAGAGAAGTGAGACCTTTGAAACTTCGAAACCAGCTGGAGAACAAGGTGAGGGACAGCCACAGACATCATAATAAAGCAAATGTAGAGCCACATGAAATAGTCAAATGTAAAATACTGAGATCGCTATGTTGAGATCACTTGATCAGCAGTGTCTTGCAGTTAAAATAAGTTTAACTTACCTTTTTCCAGTGGTCAAATCACTTTGCAAATGTAAACAAAACAGTATATCTAGACCACACAGACAAGCAAATCAAATATACAACAAAACCATATACATACTAAAGACACAGCAGTAACATAGCATAGGCATAATAGGCATTATTCAGGTATAATGACAGTATAGATAATTTAAGTATAATCCCACCAGTGCAAACAGAATGAGTTTGGACTTAAAAAAAGCTTCAAATAGCCAGTCCCTGTTGGAGTGATAAATGCAATGGACATGACAAACAACCTGCAACACCAAACCATTTCAGACGGTACCTGAAGACGACAACTGCCGAGACTTCAAGCAATGGGACGCAGCATTGACCAATCATAGCTTATACAGCATGAAATGCCTTCATTCAAGACACAGCCACATCCTCCACAGCAGCCACACAGAAACAGGTAGGTTAGCATATGCCAAGATGGTGAAATGCAGCAGCCTCTTTGAGAAGAATGAAGAAAGAAGAATAAAGAATTAACAATAGGCAACATAAAGAAATAAAACAAAAATACAAATAGCTCAGACATGTGTCATTGGTGGTTAATAGATTAAAACAATGCATCCATGCAAAAAGGTGTTAGTATAAAGGCCACTGGAATTAATAGGAGCCAGTAAAACAAATAGCAATTACTTCTTTACAAATTAAAAATTAAACAGAAATCACATTTAGCTGAAGTGATTAAGCAAAAAGCAGGTAAGTCAAATCCTTTCTCCTTCCTTCCCAACATAAAATATAAAACGGTATGTGGCTATAATATCCCAGAGCATCACAGAGCATCAAATGCCAGGAAATACTGAGGTAAGTGTCTTCAAATTTAATTGTACAAACACATACACACATCAGTCAAGAATGGCAGCAATCCTGAACAGGTAAAACACCACGACAGATGAATTTCTTGTGTTTTTCTCTGTGTTTTCTGTGTTCTGCTAAAGAGGTCTCATGGTCCATCAAATGCAGGGAAACACAACTTAAATGTAAAACCACTGATAACTACAGCTGAAGTCAAAAGTTTAGTTTAGTGCAGAATCTACAAAATGTTAATTATTTTACCAAAATAAGAGGATTCATACAAAATGCATGCATTTGTAGTATTGACCTGAATAAGATATTTTACATAAAAACATTTACATATAGCCCACAAGAGAAAATAATCGTTGAATTTATAAAAATGACCCTGTTCAAAAGTTTACATACCCTTGATAGTTAAACTGTGTTGTTGATCCACATCTGTTTTTTTTATTTTCTTTGTTTTTTTTTTCAGCATTTTGTGTATTTGAACCCTTTCCAACAATGACTGTGTGATTTTGAGATCCATCTTTTCATGTTGAGGACAACTGAGGGACTCATGTGCAACTATTACAGAAGGTTCAAATGCTCACTGATGCTTCAAAAGGAAACCCAATGCATTAAGAGACAGGGGTGAAAACTTTTTGAATTTGAAGATCAGGGTAAATTGAACTTTGTCCTCTGGGGATCTTCAGTAGCTTCTGAATGGCAGTACTAAATGGAAAAAAAAAAAAAGATGTTTAGGCAAAATAAGAAAAATGTACACATTTTCATTCTGTTGAAAAGTTTACACCCCTGGCTCTTAATGCATCATTTTCCTTCTGGAGCCTCAGTGAGTGTTTGAACCTTCTGTAATAGTTGCATACGAGACCCTCAGTTGTCCTCAGTGTGAAAAGATGATAAATAATAGAGTCATCGTTGCAGAGGGTTCTAGTATATGCACCACATTACTATTGCTACCTGTTAAAGTATGTGTCTGCATTTCTATTAATAAATAGATAAAATGAATGACTACAAATGAAATGCTACAGATGAATTTGGATAGCACAATGTTTTAATGTACAGTGCGAATAAAAAAAGTAAAATGTTTTCCAAAAGTTTCTCATCCACACTGAAATTCGCCTTGCTGCGCATCTGTATAACCTCAATGAGATGATACAGACAAACAGACATAAGACATAATATGGCACTATATATATAGCATGCATCCCTCAATTTTTCACAATACTAAACTACTTTTAACAATACTTTTCAGTTTTGCTTTTGTATGCCTCGTCCACTATTGTGAACTTGATATAATGCATTCTGGCCTTTAGAAAGACCATGTGTCTGTGTTTCAACAGCTCACTAGGACTGTCTGACATTTATCTTTTATTCCAAGCAAAGCACACTTTCTGGCTTAGTGAGCTTTATTCTGATTACTAAGGGTTGCTGTGGCTGACAGGCAGTAGAGACAGACAGGCTGCTAATCCATCACTAGCATTTTTATGCCACTATGTGAATCAAAACATGAAGAAATTGTGCTTCCACAGTTTCTTTTAGGGACTTACGCCTGGTAGGTTGAGCAACAAGAAGTAATGGTGTGGAATAATAAAGATGTCTTTGTTGATCTGCTGTTGTATAAACTAGTTCTGTTTGTACAGATGATACAGAAACTCAAACTGTTCTTGGAACAGTTATCTTGCTCTTCATTAGACTGAGCATGCACAATTATTTGAGGACATCCACTTTCAAATTACAAGCTGTGCAAATAGAAACACGGTGTCCCATTCAGTCATCATTCCCATTAAAGCGTGACTAAGGTTCAGTGCCCACTCAGAAGGGCGCATTTCCCACCTAGTAGAATTGTATAGTTTTGGATTAAGTAGCTTTATATTTTCTCTAAATGATTATTGGTTATTTGAGAACTGTACTTTTTGTAGTTCAGTTTAACTTTAGATAAACAGGGAGTTAGTAGAACAAGTTCTGCATTCACTGTACAACATGACATAGATATCAAACAAAATAAATACTTATTCACAGGATTGCCAGATTTTTTTTTTCTAATGTTCTGTCCGTTGCTGTGCACACAACAGTAAACAACACCCTAACAACGAGTGAGACCTGCCATCTGATACAGTTATTCATCTGTCACCTGTCTGCAGGACAGGAGGACTTTCTTTGTATACCTATATAATCTCACCTTGACTGAGAAACTTGTCCTAGCTTGTAGAAACCTTCTGATTCTTATGTAAACATCAGTGTTTACAAAAGACGGTGTCCCAGTGTGGACACAACCAACAGACTGGAACAGGTTAACTGGGCTCTATCAATAGTGCTAAAGTATTAATCAATTAACGTGTACTTGCTCAAAATGATCTGCTAAGATCACAGTAGAGCAGCATAGTGTGCTTTTCTACAGTTAAACTATGCATTTTATCTGTTATTGGTACAATAGTTATTGTTCTGTGCATTAGATTGGACTCTATCAAGTAACTTATTCAAGTTAAATTACTTTCGCTGACTGCAGGGTGGATGCTAAGAAACATGCAGCCTCAAGTTTAACCCATCAGTGAAGACTCGATTTAGGCAGTCCTTAAGGGAGACAAATACGCTTAATTAAGTCCTTCCCACAATTGGGCCTCTGGACTGTCTCTGTCTTGATTACCATCTCTTTCAAATGTGCATAGCACTAATTTTGTGCATAGCACTAATTTCCATGTTGCTTGCTTCTCATATCCATGCACTTTACTTTGATTCCAAAAATATCATTAATAATGCAGTTTCTGTGGGTCAGAGTGTGTTGTCTTTTCCCCTCTGCTCATTCAGTTGAGCGCTATTGTTCAAAACAACAGGACAAATGTGACATCAGGTGACAGTTGCAGGACACATGTACAAACAAACAAGTGTCTGTTTGGGTTCCTCACTCCACAATGATGTTATAACTTACAAAGGATGTTCCTCCTATGTTGTTTTGCCAAATTGCCATGGATCTGTTTTGGAAACTGGATTGTTTCTGAAACTCCAAGAGCTGCATATGCATAAGAAAATAATCAAAGGCTCATCATCACATATAATGGCTCCACAGAGTCATCTAAATAATTGATTGTACTTCCTTTTCACGTCTGTTTTGGAAGCTCCATTAGATCAAAGTCTAATATTCCATTTGCAATAAAAGTACAAGTATAAAATATACATCTCTCAAATCTCAAATAGATATGGCTTCCATTGCGGATTCACTTTTAGGTATCCAACCAAAGCTTTGCATCAGCAAATCTACAAAGTGAATCTAAATCTAAACCAAGCAAGATACTCCACTTTGAGCATGGATAAGCAATTATCATTCTACCCACAGAAGGCAACTTAAACGCAAACATGTTTAGGGTAAGACCTATCGTCACATGTTCTTTAGATAGATTCATAACATCTTCAAGCTCCATGAAGGTCTTGTGCACTGCACACAAGTCTAATCTGTTTTAACAAGCAACATAAAGTTAAATCTCTGTTTTTATATCATTGATCACCAAACATGTTGATATTGATTCTTTTTCTGTAGGTGAGGATCTATTTGCTTGGCAAGCTGTTTTCACATGCGTTGTTCTCTGCCTTAGGCTAATTAATCAGCTGTGGGCAACACACAGAAGACATGAATTATTCAGACAGAGCTTCTGTTGCTCTTCATGCTGGTCACTAGATGTCAGCAATGGAGACATCAAACAGTGCCTCACAGCATGGGAGAGGTATTATATATGCTACAGTATGAATGAATGTGTATGTGGGTGTTTGGATGTTAATATAAAGTTTTGTTCATGGTTTACCAGACAAATATAAGACAAAGCCATGGGATAAATAATATATATATGCTTATATATAAGCATATATATGCTTTTCCAAATGCTTTTCTAAGAAAACCATAATCTATGACCAACATCAAACACACTTCAGTGTCGGTTTGATTATGACTATGAATTATAGGTTTGTAGAGCTGGCAGAATCTGTTACAAATACTGCACACATGCCTCATGCAGGTGCTTTGTAAGACAGATTAATATTCAATAGTAAGATGAATGGCTTTATATTTATCTAGAGTAAACTACAGGTCACTGGTGATAAACTATACTTGTAGATCACTTTTTGTATGTGTGTTTACGATGCCTTCAATATAAAACCAATGACTTTTGTGTTGTTAGTTCTTTGCTCAGAAGTCAAAAGTTGAAAATGGTCAGAAGAATGAACCTTTGAATGCCACAACTTAACAACTTAAGTGTAATGCTATAGTAGTTTAAAATGTCCCCCTCATCAACACTTTACAGTTATGGCAAATGTATGCTTGATTGTTACTGTTTATTCTTGATTCAGTATTGAACATTGCATTTATACAGGTTCTCTATATTATTCCGCTTTTATCACTTAAAAGCTTTTTGATTTGCCAGTGTACAAATCAAAATGTGGATTGTGAATGAACTATATGTCAGTGTCATTTTTTTTCCTGGGACTTAGTATGGATCAGTACCAATTCTATATATTTTTGATGTTCCTTCTTAGATTGTGGGAATTCTGTGCTAATTCTGGCAGTTGCATCTAAAACACATGGGTATCATGTTACTTAGGTTTAGGAGTTGTCAAACATCCCAATGGATTTTGACATGTTTACATGGACTAAAATGTCACATTACATCTAACGTGTCCTGGAAGGAGGGCATGCAGGATATGAGGCACCACAGCTCTGTCTGCCATGCAGATGAGTGCAGAACATGAGCCTTAATGAGATTTGGCAGAGGCAAAGTCTGTTTATTGATTGACATTTCCACTCCAAGGCTCTGGCATCTGCCAGCCCATGCAATCATTGGATCTGGAGTTGGGAAAGAAAAGGGGTATACCTTCCATGAGGGGACCTGCCTGGAGCCAAGAACTGAGCCTCTGCAACCGCAACCATGTGAGGACCACTGTCAAGCCTGCCTTTCAAAAACGGCATGCTGAAATACCATCCGATGGAAAGTCCTCTTTACTCAGACCTGTGGTTCACAGGCTGTCAGTGACAGGGACTGTGGTTTCCCAGGCGTAGCTTGAACCACAGGCTGAATGGGAGCCATTACTGGCACGCCATTCATGCGAAAAGCACCTACTAGTACTAAAGCAACTCAGATCAGTCTGTTGTTTGGCACTGCTAAAGCGCCATCCTGAATGGGATAGCTGGAGGATGAAATGATCTGTGATGAAACCAGATGATGTTCAGTGTCATGGTAGGCCATGCCCTGCATGCTGATTCGGTCAGTTTCCACAAGCACTCTGTTTTGAAACTGCTACTCTATTCTGAGAGTGATCATCTGTTTCAAATGCATTCCTCTGGGTATCTTATCCATCCTGAAAAAGATACAAGAGAGTCAAGCATGAAATTCTAAACTAGTCTTTGACCACATATATGACAGCTTTGAACAACTCATGAATATCACTCAGTAAAGCTCATATGAACTGCTTGTCTTCAGTCATTACTGGGGCTAGTGATCCTTCAGACTTCTGCATCAGCGAATCCCCTACCAACAATCCTTAAATGGCATTTATAACTTAATCTCTCTGAAATCGCAATAATGTTAAGGAAATTAAAGGATTAGTTCAATTCCAGAATAAAAATGTCCTGATAATTTACTCACGCCCATGTCATTTTAGATGTTCATGTCTTTCTTTCTTCAGTCCCAAAGAAATTAATTAATTTAATTTAATTTACTTTTATTTTACTTAATTTTTTTGAGGAAATCATTCCAGGATTTGTCTTCATATAGTGGTCGTCAATGGGGATCAATGAGTTGAACTTCCAAATTGCAGTTTCAGTGCACCTTCAAATGGCACTGCACAATCCTAGCTGAGTAATAAGGGTCTTATCTAGAGAAACGATTGGTCATTTCCTTAAAAAATAAAAATGTATATACTTTTAAACCACTTTTAAACCATTGCATGACTTGACATTCATCCAACATTGCTGTTTTACCTTTTTTGTAAAGGGCGTTTGACTTTCTTTGCACGTTTGCTTTGTAAACACTGGGTCCATACTTCTGCCTACATCACGCCTTATTGTAATACACAAAGTTGGGCTGGTGCAAGACGAGCATTTGTGGTTAGAAAGTATAGATTTTTTTTTTTTTAAAGAAAATTACAGATACTGTTTTGTTAGATAAGACCCTTATTCCTCAGCTGGGATTGTGTATAGCACTGAAGCTGCAATAAACTGCAGTTTGGAAGTTCAAACCACTGGTAACCATAGAAGTCCACTATATGGTGAAAAATCCTGGAATGTTTTCCTTAACAAAAAAAAAAAGAAAATTATTTGCTAAGGACTTCATTTGGACAACTTTAAATGTGATTTCCAGTTTCCAGATTTTCAAATAGTTGTATCTCGGCCAAATATTGTCCTATCCTAACAAACCATACAAACCATGGAAAGGTTATTTATTCAGATGATGTGTAAATCTCAATTTTTTCAGAAATTACCCTTATGACTGGTTTTGTGGCCCAGGCTTACATATCATAGTACAGTATATCTTTTCAGAATATTGAAGAGAAAACGTCTTTCCAGCATAACATGAATGAGAAAGACATTTCTTAAAAATATTATGCATATTTTGTAAGAAATGCTTATATTTTAATGTTTTCTGAAGGGCTGTATAGCTAAAAGTTTAAAAATGTGTATGAAATAAGAAAATGAAGTAAATAAAAATAAAAGTCTGTTAAAGGTGGACAAAGCTGTTACTATATTCCTGCCAGACTGCAGGTTAAATGGGTCATTGGTTCCAGTGTCCTCAGCCAACCGTTGGAAGAGAAAGAAAGTACATTGTTACTCATAATAACATGACTAAACGTCTTTTTTAGGAGAATAATAGGGTACTCCCCTGCAGAGGGCCTTCTTGAAACCAGAGAGAAGTAACCGTTGTGTAAAAAAAGAGAAAAATACTTCACTCAAGACTACCTGATTGACTTTCATAGTTTAACTGGAGTTTCTACTTCTGACTGGGCTTTTATTAAAATACCAATATGAATCTCTCAACTGTATAAGGCCTACAAATCATGTAGCCATCTTCAGCTGGAACCAGATGACAATCCTTCATTTAATAAACTATTAAATGCAAATTAAACCGTTTTGTTGAGTCACAAATTGCTCAGCTCAACTAAAAATAATAGGTTTGCATTAGTACAAATATCACACCCTTTGAATTTAATGAATCATTGAAATGTAAGTTCAACCCACAATAAAATGAGAAGGCCACATTGAGTGTTTGCATGACTGAGTGAATAAAGTAGCCTGGTGCAACACCGTCTCATATCTTCTGATCTGCAGTTTGGATTTAGTTTGTCACGTTCAAGTGAGCCGACTGTCCAAACAAGTGTCGATAGATGATTGTAAACCTATAGGGACACATTGAGACCCCAAAAGAGCTTGAGTAATGGAGAGCGAGTACAAGCTGCATCTGTTACAGTCGTGCACCAGAGGCCAACCTTTGATGGAAACATGGCTATTCCTGAGAAGGAACTGGGAACCGGCTTTATATTTAGAGGACCAGTGTCATGGAATCTTCCCACTGACAGATGTGTGAAAAATGTTAAAAGGGGGTTAAAAGTTTCACAAGGTTACTAACAATAGCAAGCGGCCAGTTAGAAGTTCATGGTCCATGTGTGTAGCTATGGTAGTCACTAGCAATGGCGAGCCAGATAAATAAAACAAATGCGCATCAGAGGTCATGGAATATTGTATTTCTATATTAATTTCAAATTCATAAAAGTCATCCTGTTTATTACTCCAGAGTCCATAAACATGGACTGGTGCCATCATTCCAGAGTGTATTTGGGTAGGAAGAAATAGTGAGCATTGCACATGAGAGACCTGAAACAGCAGAACTCCACATTTTTTAATTCAGGAATGATCAGTCAAAGAATAAAGTTTTAAATATATAGAGATTTCAATTACACATGCTCATGAGGCCAGAGGGCAATCATTTGCCGGCAGGGGACAATATTTTATGCAGCCAATTGGGTCACTTGAAATTTAAGAGCTCACTTAACCAACCTGCCAAATCTAGGTCACAGGGTCTCTCATATCAAACCAAGGCCCACAAAAGTTACGTTTTGATATATTTATGGTAAGAAATTTACAAAAAATCTTCATGGAACATGATCTTTACTTAATATCCTAAGGATTTTTGACATAAAACAAAAATCAATCATTTAGACCCATACAATGTATTGTTAGCTATTGCTACAAATATAACTGTGCTACTTATGACCGGTTTTGTGGTCCAGGGTCACATTTAAAAATGTGTTCACATGACCATGAGTGAATTAAATTTGTGAGCAAATTTAATTACAATAAATTTTGTCATTTTGTATTTACTCACCCTCATGTTATTCCAGACCTTCATGCATTTATTTTGAATGTGGAACATAAAAAACATTTTGAAATGCCTGTGTTTTTTGTTCATACAGTAAAAGTCAGTGGGGTCCAATGTTTTTTGCACCACAACTATTCCTGTAAGAATAGTCAGTGTAAGATTGGGCATTAAAACATACTCATTGTGATAGGTAATGAATGAACAGTGTGCTCATTAGACAGCACATCCCTCTGTTTTTCAACTGACACCCCTATGAAATAGCGGACTGAGTTTGTGAACCAAGGAATGTGGCCAGGCCCCATCATGCGGTCAGAAATAGCCCTGCTCTAAAGATGTGCTTATTGATTCCTGCAAGCACAAGGGATCCAACCCTTTTGAAAAAAAAAAATCACTCATCCCTGGCTGGTAACAGTCACTTGGGAACAGTGACACCTGTGTGACTTTGCAAAGATGGGATTTGCTTTGTTGGGATTCTGAGTTATGCTCAAATCCCTCAGACAGATCAGTAGTATCATATTACTGTTCCATTGAATGGGCGAATGTCCTGCCCCTGGTCAGTTGGGTGAACCTGTTGAACCCTTTTCACAGACATAGACATGAGGCAGCCGCGGACCAAATTAAGATAGTGGACAGACTGACCCTGATCTTACTAGCTAATGAAGGGCTCTGATATATTTGGTCTTTGGTGTTCTTTAAAGCACTAACTTTGTTAGAGTTTGACCTTTTGTCAATACAATATTTAAAGAATAGCTCCTTCTTTTTTTTCTTTTTTTTAAAGGATCCATTGTCATCTTAATAATGTAATTACATTGACTTTTCCTTTATCCCTTACTTACTTGTATGAATATCTTAGTAATTCTTTCTACAATCTTTGAAATTAACAAATGCACATTTTCTATCTAAATGCTTGGGAGTATAAATTAAGCTTTTTAATAACTAATGGATCAGATGTTCAAGTAAAATGCATGGGAAAACTGCTATGAATAACCAGCTGTAAACAAAAAAGGTCTATCCTGTCACTCCATGCAAACATGACAGACTCAAAGTGATAAGACTCTAAGCATGACTGTAGGTTCAAATGATGGCTCAACTGGTTTACAAGATGGTAAACTTAAAGCTGTTTATGTGTCATG
Organism: Cirrhinus molitorella; assembly: GCA_033026305.1. NCBI lineage: Eukaryota > Metazoa > Chordata > Actinopteri > Cypriniformes > Cyprinidae > Cirrhinus > Cirrhinus molitorella. Next base: position 27,073,317 of record CM065128.1, read on the forward strand.
GAGAGTACTTGCAAGCTAAGAATGTTCAATGGAAAAAGCAGCGGAAAACAAAGAAGGTGAAAGAATTGCGTGATATAAACTCTCAATTCTGACTTTTTTTCTCAGAACTGCATAATATAGACTCGCAATTGCGAGTTATAAAAATCAGAATTGCAAGATTTAAACTCAGAGAATTCTGAGAAATTAGGTCAGATTTGCGAGATTTAAGCTCACAATTGTGACTTAACTCGCAATTGCCAATTTATATCTCATAATTTTGAGAAAAAAGTCAGAATTGCAAGTTTATATCTCAAAATTGTGAGGAAAAAGTTAGAATTGTAAGTTTTAAGCTCACGATTTAAACTTTTTTCTTGCAATTTCAAATTTATATTTTGCAATTCTGACTTTTTTCAGAATTGTGAGAAATAAAAGAGAAATTGCGAGTTATAATGTCCAATTCTGAGGGGAAAAAAGATATTTTCTCAAAATTGTGAGTTTATATCTTACAATTCTGACTTAATAATTCACAATTGCAAATTGATATCTTATAATTGTGAGAAAAAAAATCTGAATAGCACGTTTATATCTCATAATTGTGAGAAAAAAAGTCAGAATTGCGAGTTTGTATCAAGTCGCAATTACCTTTTTTATTTTTTATATATTTTTAATATATTTTTTATGCATCCATACAGAACCTTGACACATACCTATTGAAAAACGAGCATGAATATGTAATTCAAGCTATTCAAAGAAACCACAAAAAAAAAGCTTATTAACTTATTAGAATTATTGCAATAAGGTATATCTGTTGAGTTCTTGCCACCAGAGTGGGCGGGTTAAATGATCTGTCTAAAAATGGCTGTGTTTGCATGCAGAAACAATCACACTCTCATGGGACATTATGCTAGATCAGCGATGGCTAATGGGCTGCACAATGTAACAGCTACTATCATGTAAAAAGACAAGAACAATGTTTTATACATAAGATGATAGGAAGAAATCGAAAAACCAGTGTACTGGGAGCGCACTGCTTTTCAAACACTTTATTGAGTGGCCCTCAGTTGGTGTGACCGCAGTTCTTTCACTGGGAGCGTCAGGGGGGCAAGGGGCGGTCAGTGGCCAGCAGACGTGGCATTATTCTGGCTATGCATCAAGCCAGGCTAAATATAAGCTTGCTGTGCTATCCTGGGAGGAGAGATCTTTTTCTAGTAATCCCTGTGTTGAAACCTGATGCCATGTCAAGGATTGACAGCAGAGGTCTTGGTGTGCAAGACTGACCTATGTGGGGCGAGGTCATTGCAGATATTGCCTTCAAAGGCAATTTCACCTGCACTGGGTGCTCACCTCCCTTCACTGTAGAACAAGAAAGCAATACAATAAATTAGAAAGTAGCTGCAGAGGTTTTGCTTGGTGTAGTGGTTATTCATAGAGAGCAGTAGACAACATTTTACTTGCATCAGTGTTGGTTTCTAAGATTATACAGCTATACCTGTGCATACCATGACATGCATCTCTTGACACATGTTCTTGGCACCCTCTCATCATCACTCATGACAAACAAAGAGACACCCAAGGTCAGCATGGTGCCTGCTTATCCAAATATAGGCCGTCGTTTATTTGTGAGGACTGGTGCTAGTTGATGTTTAACATACCGTACAAAATGATGTATGCAATACATGCTCTAGCACGAATCAGGCATGGTTAATACAGAATAGACACTGAGATATGAGGTTATGTCATTGTATATGATAATTAAATATAAAACTAAAGTTTTAGATATGCCAAACACAAAAGCTAGACATGTTCAGACTTGTATTCTAAAGCACAGTATAAAAAACTTAAATGAGATATTTGAAAAATAACTACAGATACCTTAAAGTTATTGGTGTTAATCTTGCACCTGGTGCTAATTTTCTTAATTATATGACGAACCCTATTTAACTGCCAGCATTCCTTCACTTGTCACTGAGATTGCAAGATGGCAAAAGCTTTAAGGTGACTGAAACTCTGCGACAGGAGCTTGTCAAAGGATTGACCCTTTCAGCCACTGCAAGACAATTTGGTCATTCCAAATCTATGATTTCTCAGATATTGCAGATTTACAATGACACTAATTCATTCAAGTCCCCCAAAAAGGGTGGTCATCTACGTAAGAAAAATGCACGAGAAACCAGGATAAAGCAGAGACTCTCAATGGGAAAACCAGTTCAGCACTGCAGCTGGAATTGCTTGCCAGTTCATTTTTGAACAGGCTCAGAATCTGTCTCAGCATGTTTAAGAGAAGTCGGACTGAAAGTGCTGTCTGCAGTGACCAAACCTCTCATCAGCAGAAAGAATCAAAAGGCTAACCTCACCTTTGCTGAGGAGCATGTTGTGTGGTGATAGGAGAACTGGTCCAAAGTTCACTTTAGTGATGAAAAACAAGTTTAATTTATTTGGGTCTGCGTCAAATTAAGGAAAAACTGAAGCCCAAGTGTGATAAAGAAGCCAGTGAAAGTGGAGGAAGAAGTGTCGTGGTTTGGGTGATGTTTTCTGCAGCAGGAGTTGGGCCTCTTATACAGATACATGGCAGGGTGAGTGCAAATGTTTATCAGAACGTCCTTCAACAACATGGAGTTCCTTCACGGCTAGCATCTCCCAATCAGTTTGCAATTTTCAAGCAAGACATTGCCCCTATCACGCTACAAAACCAGCATTTCTTTAAAGTCAAGAACATTTGGCTGGGCCAGAGTCCTGATCTAAACCCTACTGAAAATCTCTAGAGAATCTTAGGTGACACATTTATGCTTAAGAAACCCACTACATTCACAGAACTATGGAAGAGAGTGAAGAAGAGTGGACCAAGATCACACCAGCGCAGTCTGAGAAACTAGTGTCCTGTGGCCGAAGATAAGCTAAAGTCATTCAAAGCAAGGGCCTTCTACTATTTTCTGACAACTGTAACCCTCCAAAATCACTTTATTTTCTACAAAATAAAGGTTTTGTTGCACTGCTGCTCATCGCACCACATACGGACAAGCACCATGGCATCTGACAAGACCTATCGTAACAAATGCCCACCAGTAGTGTATTTGAATATTCTAAGTATGCAAAATATGCTAATGAAAGCAATTCACATCTGAGGGCAAGTAATTACAAACCTGGATAATGGTCAGTAACTATTACATGCCTGGCAGTTAAACAGACCTCAATATTTCCCTGCTGTCCTCTTCATCTGTCTGGACAGTACAGTGTCAAAGATAAGAGATTTGCTTAATTACATGCAAGAGCCAAGCTCATGCACAGATTGATGGCCAGTACATATTAACTCTGGTGTCTCCACTTTCTGACACTTAAGCTGTTTGTTTAACATCAGACCACAAAGGCAAAAGGACAGCTTAGAATGTTTACAGGAAGGAAGGTCAAACTTGCAAAGGTTTTTTTTTTTTTTTTTTTTTATATATATAAATGCACAAGTTATATTCTTTGCCACAACATAAAGTATTAAGATAACCTTTTTCCAAACAAGTCAAATGCTCTTAGTTGCCTCTGGGCAATATGACAAATGACAAATAGCAAGTTGAGCTAGCAAGAACTTCCACACTACAGAGCAGTAAGGTGATCCCTTCTCCACCCCAACAAATTTATTCTCCTAGATAGGACTTGTAATGTGATCTGAGACAGATGTTACATGGATCACGTGCAAACCTTACAGCCATCAACAGAATGACGATAACGTATGTAACTCAGCGTTGATGGAAAGACTAGAGAAAGCCTAGAAAACACAAGCATCAATTTTTTAATCTATGGAAAATGGGTATAAGAGACAGGAATGACAATCCCATGGCATATAGTACCAAAGAATTCAGGGCCCGTATTCATGAAAATTCTTGGCGCAAAAAGTTGCTCCTAGTGACCAAATTCTAAGAAAATTCTTAGAAATGTGGGTGTTTCCTCTTAAAATTAAAGAAAAGATCCTAGTAAAGAAAAAAGTAATTCAGAAAGCATCGTAACCCTTAAAAGAGGTCTTAAGGTCCAAAATTGTTGGGAGTACAGATGAGGACTTTTAAGAGGCTTAAGAGTTTTTTTTTAGCAGTGGAGAAAATGGACGAAATATGAAGAGGGAGAAGAAATATGTTGTACGCAATGCATGACAGTGAGTTAATAAGATGCTGCTACACATTAGATCATGTTTGTGACCGAGACATGCTAACCTCTCCGACATAGCACAGAAATGTCATAGTGCCAGCAATGAAAGTAATTAACATATGTGGCAACTGGAAAAATGCAACTATGCAGCAGTGTATATATATATATATATATATATATATATATATATATATTTATATATACAGGGGTTGGACAATGAAACTGAAACACTGGCCAATATAGTGTTGGAGGTTTCATGGCTATATTTGCACATCCTGGTGGCCAATCTTCACTTATTGTACATTCTACCAGTAAGAGCAAAGTGTGAATGTTGACTATGTGCACCTAATGGTTCAGACATTGTGCCCTAAAGGTGGTGCCATGTATAAGGATGACAATGCACTAATACACACAGCAAGATTGTTGACAGAGAGGTTTGATGAACATGAATGTAAAGTTGAACATCTCCCATGGCCTGCACAGTCACCAGATCTGATTATTACTGAGGCACTTTGGGATGTTTTGGAGGAGCGAGTCAAAAAAAGGTTTCCTACACCAGAATCACATAGTGACCTGGCCACTGTTCTATAAAAGGAATGGCTCAAAATCCCTCTGGCTACTCTGCATGACATATATTTGTCAATTCCAAAAGGAAATGATGCTGTATTGGCCACAAAAGGAGGCCCAACATCGTACTAATTGTGGTCTAAAACCAAGTGTTTCAGTTTCATTGTCCAACCCCTGTATATTGTGTGTGTGTGTGTGTGTGTGTGTGTTCGTTACAATATGCCAATAATTTCAAAGTAAGGCTTATAATAGACCCTACACTTAAAAGTGCTCTTTTATTTCCTGTTTGGACAACCAACCAATCACAGTCTTCAAAAGTCTGTGTCATAGCTAGCAACGTGGTCAGCCCTGCCTCCTCACTAAGATAAAAGTTTTTGTCTTTTCCTCACTCAGAGTTGCTCTTAGATTGGTCCTGAATTACTTTTAAGCTAAGACTTCTACATAGAATTTTTTAAAGCTAAATTAGGAGCTTTCTGAGAGGATTCTTAGAAGCTTTAAGAATACGGGCCCAGATCTCTCGAATGACACTGGGCATGACTTTCAAACCAGACGTGTACAAATGATGAGGTCATCATTTCTGTTGCTCTTTTGAAATGTACACTGGACAGGAACTGCAATGATATCGATAGAAGCATGTAGTCTGAGTAACTGAGACAGTGATTGATTAAACTGTGCTAAAACGTGTATTGTATCAGCATGTATTATATAAAACCTTCAACTTCTATATTAAAAACAAACATTTAAAAAACATAAAATGTAATTTACGAACAACAGGCGCAGTTTCTTACAAAATATCCTGCATATTTTGTTTGTAGTGGTTCAAAAGATGCATGTTTCCATGACGCATCATTTCTTAAGTATCCTGGGATCCCAGGACATCTTTATCCTGTACCTGCTTAGAGGCCAGCTAATCAGATTAGCTCAATACGCAGTACCTCACTTTGATTCTGCAATTACACAGCTAAAAATCACAGAGGAGGAGGACATGACGTCAAGGGGCAACTTTCTTCATCTAGACACACGCTTATTTAATCCAACAGTATAAAATCAGTACACCACAGTTAACAATCTGTGTATTTATACATTGTTTTGATTTAGAGAAATGGCTTGCTTTGTATGGGGCTAGTGTTGTATATTTTGGATGCAGATAAGCTTCACATTTAAAGTTATCTGTCTTTATCTACCCACCCAAATATTCACAAGAGGGGTAGTAATAAAAGAAGTATTATTCTGTGCCCTTCGACTTTTCACACGTGACCTTTCTGTGATAGTTTGAAAGCCTTATACGCTCTGACAGAAACATACAATTTATTGCCCTGGTTCTAATTGTGTAATGGAGTCACATTTCTCCAGAGAATGACTTGCTAGTAAAATGATGCCAATAATATCCACACCCGCTAAAAGACAAGCATCAGTGAAAGACATATATTGTTTGGGTGAAAAGTATGTGTGCCTCTCTGTGTACGCTTGACCTGTGCATCCTCATGGGGCTTAAGTGTCCTCGTCTATTAGCAGTCACAGAAATGCATTTCACAAAAGAAAACTGCAGGTACTCTAGTGCTACACAAGATGAGATGCAGAAATCATGAAAATCTGATGCCACTAATTTAGTTTAACTTTCAGATAAAAGATCATCTATCAGAACTCTGGTGCAGTGGATTATGCAAACACTTTTAAGAGCTGTTTGCTCATAGGGTCCCTTGTTGAGTCCTTGTCATGATACCACTCGCCACTTTAATGTCTATACTGTTCTGTCAATAACAGCAAAATAGCAAAAAGTGATATGTAGTTACTGGTGCAAGGTAGTTTTCTGCATCAACCACTTAAGAAAGACAGATAGACTGATTAGTTTCACGGCATTGGCTCAGGACTTGGCAGTCTGGGATGTCTATGTCACCTCAGCTCACATAGTGGACCTTTCTTGGCAAGCTCATGGTTTGACAGGAAAAGCTTTCATCTCTTTTTGACAGCTGCCCGTTATGAGGACACGTCCCTCTCCAGTCCATTGTCCCTCCCTGAGGGACCTGGGCAAAGATAAACAACGATGAGGGAACCAGTTGCATGTGTAACCTGGCCATGCTGTGGCCAGAACAGAGATTTATGGGTGACGAAATTCAAATTTCAAACTCTGCCAATGGCCTAAATAGGACCCATGGTCTACAGGCAGAAGAAACTTGAACCTGAGGCTCCATAGTGCGTGCCATGTGCAAATATATCATAAAGTTCACTCCCCTATATAGACGGCGATAGCCAAGCCCAGGGACTAGGGGCTATTTCAAAAGCTGTTAATTAACACTGACACCTGGGCCTCGTCGGCCTCCTGGTGGCAAGCCGTGTGGCTAGTGAAGCCTACATTTTAGACACTGTGAGCATAGTGAGAGAGAGAAGATCAACACAGTACTATAAAAACAGCACTGATAAAAGTCTGTAAAAGATGTGGATCTTTAACCAGGGTGTGAAAAATTTATAAACAGCCTTGATGGGTACTTGTGTGAAACAGCATGCACACATTATAGAGATTTCTATTTATTTCTGACCTAGGGAATAACACTGACATGAAATTACAGCTTTAATAACTATGATATTACAGTTCCACTGAAGTGCTTTGAAACACGCAGTGTTATTCTATGTGTTGACGTAATTTCAACTGAAACAGAAAGAAAGGGCCATATCAAGCAGTTCCGCCCTCTTTTTTAAATAGCCAATGGCGTTTTGTTTATATAACAGCTTGGTCCAGAGCTGTTGAGCATTTTAAAGCATATGACAGCCACAATTTTATCCATCTCGCTATAAAATATACCATTCTGTGTAGAATTCAAATGAGTCCGATAAGTTTTATGGTCTGCGCCGACTCGTGCATATGATCCGTGTGCATGTTGTGGCAGTCCACAAGACACAACGCAACACCAAACTTCTTTCGCCCCATTGAAAAGCATATTTACACTGTCTGAATCGTTCCCTATCCCCTATATAGTGCGCTACATGCCATTCACTGTACAGAAAATATTAATTTTGTGAACAAGTGACCAATTTTAGATGCAGCTTCATTGTATCTATTTATAGTGTAGGGGCGGGACACTTTGGATTCTAGAGAGCATTTGATTGGACAGAAAGTATGATGAGAAGCTGAAGTGCAGGGTGATCAAAATCGTTAATCCATATTGGCGGAAGTTAGAGACTAAGTTTTGACAAGTTTCACCTAAAACTGAAAAATTCTGTTATTAATTACTAATCCTCATGTTGTTCCAAACCTGTAAGAACTTTGTTCATCTTTGGAACACAAATTTCGTTGGCTTCTGTGTCAACATGTGTCATGATACTCTAACGAATGTGCATTGAAAACTGACACAGAAGAGACGAAATTGTTCAATAAAGTCTTTATTTTTGTTTTCTTTCTGCACAAAAAGTATTCTCGTAGTTTCATAACATTACGGTTGAACCACTGATGTCACGTGGACTTTTTTATCAATGTCCTTACTACGTTTCTGGGCTTTGAACATGTCGGTTGCGTTGCTGTCTATGCAGGGTAGTTTGAGCAGCTCTCGGATTTCAAAAATATCTTAACTTGTGTTCCGAAGATTACAGAAGATCTTACGGGTTTGAAATGACATGACTGTGAGTAATTAATAATAGTATTTTCATTTTTTGGGTGAACTGTCCTAGGTATAGAAGTATATGTAATGACACTATAAGTAGCCTATAATAGAGCAGTAAAACTTGTAAAACAAGGAATTAAGTGGTGTTGATCAGTGAGTCACTGAACAGACAAATAGTCCTGCTAATAGTGGCATTAACATGACAATTAACAGATTTTCAAGAGCTGACATGGAACTCTGTTGCCCTGAAAAGGCCAAATAGTTTTGGGGAAAGTGCACTATTAACAGCTCAGAACAACAGGGAATTGAGCCAACAGAAAAGGAAGCTTTGGGAGCTCAGGCTGGCCAGGCAGAGAGAGAGAGATAGGCAGGTGCAAATGGAGATTGATATGGAGAGGAAACAACCAAGACCGAAATAAACATAAACAAGACCAAATGACAGGACAAATCATGAATATAAAAGAACAAAAGAAGGAGACAGACTAGTCAGGGTGACAAAGGGAAAGACAAGGTGAGAACAAGCAGTGTCAACTGCAGCACAGATGAACCATTGGTGTGCTTGTATGTCCAACCATGCACACAAATACACGGCCAAAATGAAGAGTTATCCATTTTGTCTACCTATTGTTTGAGTCATGTTGGCAGCACTGCTGTCCCCACATTATCCATTATGAAAGGACAAGAGAGTGAAGCTGGCATGAAAAGAAGGCCCTGTGCCATGCAACTCTAACAAAAGGGCTCCCACACACACATGTGCAGTTTGCTGTCTGAGATCCTTGGACTGAAAAATAACAGGCCCATGTACAACCAAGCTAGGATTTGTGGTTTTGTCCTTATTTTAGATGTAATGGCTGATGCAACAACAGTAAACTGTCTCTCTTTTAAATAACAACAGAACAAGCAGGAAATATGTTTCAAATACAATCTCAATCTGACCTAAAAAACGCATGGTGAGATGGAAAGAAATTATGGCTATTTCTAATGTGATTTTTGGAATGCAAAGGTTTACCCTAGGCGTTAGACATCTAGTTTCAGCATCCACTTCAAAATAAAGCTTTGCACTTTTTTTTGCACTCACTTTTGGATGGTGAGTGCATTTCATTGCTCTGCTAAATGGCTTTGTAGTTTCTCTGCTGTCATTAGCAGCTGTCTGCAGTCAAAGCTTCCATTAGAGCTGGATGTACTCACCTGAAAGCAAGTGCACTGTAATTTTTCTGCTTAGCAAGCATAACTGATGCTTATGGTTTCAGAGTAAAGAACATTAAATAGATGTCAGATATTTCTTGACAGTTGATTTACAGCCCAGTGTCCTATTAACTACAGTGCCAAGCATTTAACCTTGCTAGGGACCTGGTGTACCTGATCAAAATGGCACACAGTTAGTAGGGCTGAGGCTAAATATAAAAGGGTCATGCAGTGCAGGACCTTTGTACAGAAACAGCTGCTCGTTGTTTGTCTCTGAAGAACAGGTAAACACTAATTTGATTTCAAGTATACTGTGACTGAGGTTGACAGAAACACTCACATTGGCAGGCCAAGCGTAGATGAATGTGAGTCCTGTGATGCCTGCGGGTGAGGAATCCAAACCTCGCTCATAGCTTCCACCAAGTCTAGCCCCACAGGCCTGTTAAGAGAACTGCACAACACATTCATATAAAAAACAGATTGTTTATAAAGTGAAAAAACCTGGTGTCTACAAGTCAATGGTTAGCTTATGACAGGCTGTGACCTTTCACTTGATTACATTAATTGCTGCTGATTGCATTAGGGGTTTAACCTGTTGCTTTGCAACTGCAAAGAAGGAAAAGACGGCCAAAGATTATGCTTTTCCAAGGAAGCACTGTATTTTTTTAACTGCAGATTGACTAAAACAATCCTGGCTCAAAAAACTAATTTTAACACATCTCATTTACATTTGATTTAAAACCAACCAATGTGCATAACTAAGAAGGCAACAAAATCATTACATTACTGTCCGTCAGAATTTGAACAAAATAATATTATGTCCAGCATGATAAAGTAAGCTGATCCTTCATTTACAAATGTGGTACAAGGCAGGCTACTCATTTCTTCAAAGCAAATAGAGCAGGTTTAAAATCGTTATTACCATCAATACACTTTCCCTTCACTTTAAATAACTGTGAAGTCAGCAGCAATACGTATCTAATCATCTCTATAATACCCGTACTTCCCTGTCTCCCTCAAATGGCTACTTGCTGTGCACGCTTAAGCTAAGGTCAAGATTATCTTAAAGTAGGAGAGAACAAAAGTCTTTTCTCATCTGACTGAACAGGTTAAAGGATTAGTTCACTCCAGAATTAAAATTTCCCCATAAATTAATCACCCCCATGAGATCCAAGATGTTCATGTCTTTCTGTCTTCAGTCAAAAAGAAATTAAGGTTTTTGAGGAAGACCTTTTAGGATTTTTCTCCATATAGTGGACTTCACTGGGGATCAGCAGGTAGAAGGTCCAAATTGCAGTTTCAAAGCAGCTCAAAGGGCTCTAGACAGTCCCGGCTGAGGAAAAAGTCTTATTTAGTGAAACCAGTCATTTTCTAAAAAATTATACATATATATAAAGGTCACACATGGTTAGTTCTTGGTCTACATACTTTGGAAGGGTAGGTTGAAAAACTCCACTGTCCAACATCGTTGTTTTACCTTTTTTTGTAAAGGGCATTTGACCTTCCTTTCCATGTTCGCTTTGTAAACATTGGGTTGGTACTTACGCCTACATAACGCAAGACCTTTTCAACATGACTACGTAATATGTGAAGTCAAACTAATGCAAGACAAGCATTTGTGGTTAAAAGTATATACTTTTAGAAAATGACTGATCGTTTTGCTAGATAAGAGCCCTTTGAAGCTGCATTTGAAACTGCAATTTGGACCTTCATCCCGTTGGTCCCCATTAAGGTCCACTATATGGAGAGAAATCCTGGAAGGTTTTTCTCAAAAACCCTAAATTCTTTGCGACTGAATAAAGAAAGACATTAACATATTGGATGCCATGGGGGTGTATAATTTATCAGGAAATTTTAATTTTGAAATGAAATAATCCTTTATATGGTACCTACATAAAGATATTGACAAAGTGCAATGACCTCTACCACAAACTTGGTGACTGAGATATTACTTGCAAGTGCAAGATATCAGAGCCAAAGCGGTGCATCTTGTTTGGGACCTATAATCATAAGTACAACAATATAGTATTTACAGTGCATTAGATGGCAAATATGAAGCTAAACCGCTTAAACATCATCTTCAGCCAGCTGATACAGCACATCTCTACAATATCCATAATAGATCTGATCGGCTTCCGGTGATGCTGGAAAGTGCTCATTCGCACATTTCAAAACCTTTCATCTCCTCTGTTATGAAGTGTTCGATCGCAGAAAGCTGCTTCTTCTTCCAACCTTTAAATTGACTGCAGTGCACAGCCATGAAAAAAGCCAATATCTCAGTGTTAAAGTGAAATACAGCAATTGAAGATCACAGTAGTCTGCATATAATATTTTATTTACAGCTGTGTTTTAATAAATGTTTAAGCATTCTTTTGCCCTAAAATTTTAAATTACAACCATTACTTTTTTGGCAGTCTAGAATGATAGAGAGACTACTCAACGAACCATAGCTATCCTAGCATGCCCTATCAGAGGTCAAGATGTATGCACTTGAATGCAGGCACTCTGATCCCCTGATTCAAAGCTGCTTCTCTTCCCTCTCGGGGATTCTGATGGCTCAAAATAGCATGGCTTCAACTCAACTGACTTAACAGTTCCTGCGAATCATGGCGGTTCCCTATTCTCAGTCTCTTACATTCCTAATATGGTGAGGAAGATGGTCCAGGCTGCCAGCTTCTCCATTACTATCCAGAGTTAATTATCCTGTCACCACTTAAGAGTAGTTATTTGAATGGATGGAATCAACACAATCCTGTGCAAATATCAGTTTCAAATCACACCTCAAAAGCAGCACACATGCAGTTTTGTTAAACACAGCAAAAACCCTTCTAAATCCAGAATGCAGCTGCAATACTGTATTTCCAAAAATCTTCATTAATACAAATGTTAAACCCAAACATGACCATCAAATGTAAATTTGAGGAGAGAACACTCTTAAAAATAAAGGTTCCAAAAGGGTGTTTTTGCAGTGATGCCATAGAAGAACCATTTTTGGTTTCTTAAAGAACTATTTTGAAAAACTATAAAAACCTTTTTTGACTATAAATAACCTTTTCTGCATTTAAAAGGTTCCATGGATGTTCAAGGTTCTTCATAGAACAATTGATGCCAATAAAGGACCTTTATTTGTATAATTATTTTAAAGCAATATTTAAGAGGGAAATTAACTTGTTCTACTAAGGGCCCTCACCTGACCCTCAAATCAGCTGAAGTTATTATTGACGACAGTGCCTTCTGAGGAAGATTAGCTGCATTTACTGGCCCACTGCCAAAAATTAAACAGAAGTTTACTATATCATTATACCAGGAAGTTAATTTAAAAAAACAAACAAACAAAAAAAAGGTATTTTATGGTACATTTGTGTCTATATCTTATTGGCCTTCTTGGTGCAAGACTTCAGCAGCACACTGTGTAGTGATGCATTATGAAAACACATCATGCGTAAGTTCACAGGAGATGCAGTATGTGGGTAGTGTTTTGAATGGCACTCTAAGGCTTTAAAACAGAGAATCCTGGTCCTCTCAGCAATGTTTGGCTTGTAGACACTGATCATTGTCATATCATCCAGTTGATGTGAGGACCAAGGGTGGTATCAGGTGCTGTCTGACCATGAGAGACTTCTAAGGGTGTTCACGTTCAAGCAAATGAGCTAACTTCAAAGAACATCTGCGCACCCCCCAGCTTAAAGTTTCGTGAGACCGTCCCACAGAAGCCTTTTTTTACTCTGCTTCTTAGAAAGCCTGTTCCTCGTGCCCCAAAAGAGCTATTTGGCTGGCATAATAATTACCTATGCGTAAATGTCAATGGATGAGATCGCAGTCCAGACAAGACCACCAAGTTATAAAATAGAACATAAAGCTGAAAATAGTGTCAGGAGTCATATTTCTGTGCCTCATGAGGTAGGAACTGGATACGAAACACTGAAAGGTTAAACACGGCTTCCTAGGTCATGCAAATGCAGAACGCTTGAGAAATTGTAAAAAAAAAAAAAAAAAAAAAGCACATCCAGTGAGGCTTAAATCTTTTGAGAAGAAAGTCCCTATGCGTAATGAAATGCTGTTAATACAATAATGTGTTTGTTGACTTGATTAGAGAAAGGCAGCAACTGACATGAACTGCATGATCCTGAAATACAAGTTTTGCAACTGTCTGAAGATTATTTATACTTTTTTTTTTTCATGTGGAATGTAGATTGGCTCATTACATCAATTCAAGCTAGATTTTTTTTGGGTCAACTATGAGCAAAATTCTGAATCTGAATGTACGACCACTATTTGGAGAAACAATTCATGTTTTTCTTTAATATATCAGTCTCAGCAATATATAACAGCATTTGAAATACATAATCATTTATTTGAAATAAATTTAAAGAATGATTAAACACAGGAGGCAACAGTGATGGTTCATCTTCCTCTCTGGGGGAATACCCCTATACACTGCACTGTAAAATGCATTCCTCTGCATTCCAGTTGTATGACATCACCAGCTCTATTTGTTTACAGAGGCCTATCACATGGGCATTCTTCCCACACTCGCTTGCCTAGCAAAAATGAAGAAAGGCCGATCAGCCAAAACAACAGAAACCTGCATGGAGACAGAAAATCCCTTCTGCCTCCTGTCTGTGAGTTATGCTAATATACTTGAGTCATTTAACTGGAAAGTTCAGTCATGTTGTAGCTCAGCTCATATTGTGAAAATAAGGTTGTCAGCTTTTTTGTTATAAGATGGCATTTCAGAGAATTTGAAGGATCAAGGAAGAATCAAAGCTGTAGTTTTTGATGCACTAATCGAAAAAATCTATAATACAACAAAAACATCAAACTTTATTAGTCTCCAAAGTATCAAATGGCCTACCAAGAGCTCTATACAGCTAAACATTCTTTGTCAAACCTAAAAAAACTATTAAAACCCTTCAATTTTTTTGTTTTGTGCACTCTACAAGGAATACATTCCAGTCAACTAGATATTTTCTATCCATTAGTTCAATGGTATTGTCTTCAAAGCTATAGAGTGTTTTCACGACGAATCATCAGTCGGCCATATTGTCAACACTGAATGTAAACAATGCCATTGATCCAAACAGAACTTGCAAATTTAGATGATTATTGTTACTAAGAATGGTCAATTATTGTCATGTTTTGGGCTGTACTAATCAGTCAGACAAAAAAAAAAAAAAAATTGGACTGCCAAAAGTTATAACAAATCAATAAGAAGAGTGCAAAAAACTGCCTGAGGAACAAAAGGCATTTGTGTTTGGCCAAACTGAACCAGGATTTCCAGGGCAAGAATTTTGACAACATTCAAGTTTGTTCTTATTATTTCTAGTCTGTTAGGTGAAATATTAATAATACTGCTTGTACATATATTTACCACCTATTAATGCTAGTTTGTTAAAATATTGTGCTTACCTGCTTACTAAGTCCTTCTCTATATGATTTTCGAATCTTCAACACATTTTCCATGGTTAAAACAGCATAAATTAGCAGAACAATGTGCAGTCTATTCTGTTGTTTACATATGAGTATCTTTAATATGGCTGCGCTTCCAGGTAACTGACCAAACCGCGACATAAATGCAAACCCTCTATAGATGAGTGGCTTAGATGTTGGAGCAAGACTAATTTGTGATATCCATGCATTGGTAAAAATATGCGTGATTGTAATTATGACCTAGGACACTGATCAAACATCTGAAGCTCAAACTATCAGCATTTGGAAAGCTTATTAATAGTCTCCCTTTCAACCATAATTGGAAAAGACAGCAACACAACTTCCTGCTCAAGTCTTATAAAAGACCTAGCACACCACAAATTCCCAGCGCTTTCTATTCACATCAACACTGAATTCATTAACACTACAGACAACACATTTACACCGATGCCAAGTCTTTGCACCGAGGAACACCTTTATTAGTCAAAGAGAGAAGTTGGGAATTTCTCTGCTTCAGAAAGCTACCACACTGCATTCTTTACGATTGGTTATTGGTAATACCAAAAGACGGGACTTTCCAGCTAAACACATCCCACAAATGGGTACATCAGACATTAGTTGAGGAGATGTTCTCCCACCTTTTGGTGCACATGAAATAGTATGGTGAAGCAGCTTTCAGTTCTCTCCTCTGCCAATGACTCATTTAGAGCACTTTTGGCATCAATTTTGCCCACTCTATTTTTTATTGCCTCAGGATATGACTCAAGAAAAGTAGCAGAAACACAGTCAATGGGTGGTCTTACCATTTATAAGTGGGAGTTTTTAAACTTCCTGTAAATAATAAATGCAGTCATGCTGTGCACAGAAAACAACCTCCAAAATAAATCCACACTGTTCAAATCTCTAAAATTTTACTACGGGCTGCTGCCCATTAGTGGTTTTGTGTTGCTTGTTACAAGTTTAACAACTGTAATTGTAGTCTCTCAATACTTGGGACAGTTTATTAATAGCACACACATGGAGTGTTTGCATGGATCTCTCTCTTTAGTATCCAAAGATTCCTAAAGGAAAGTAGACAAAGCCATGTCTAATATTTATCAAAAATAGATTAACTGTATTATATTGAACTATCAAACTCAAATTCCTACAAATCAACTGTCAATTGGAGGTTCCTACAAAGAACACTACCACTTCCCCTAGTTTGTAAAATATGTACCTGAATAGGGACTACTGGATGCCCAGATGCTTAGAAATCATTTTGCAGCTCTTTAAACAGACCTTCTTTTGACAAAAAGCCAAAATCGCATGTATCTTATTCCATGGCAAAGCAGTTCTAACCTGCACCTGACTTGATTTGACCACCTGGCTCCAATGACTTGATTATTGTACAAATTTACTCTTTTCTCTTTCTTTACCAACAATATCAAATTGCAACAGTCTATTTTAAGTGCACACTGCCACAGTTCTGTGAGCACAATGTTTTTAATCATTCATTGGTGCTAAAAAGGACCCCAAAAAATATTGTTCCTCTGTGCCATCTTTATAGTTGTGGTATGGAAGTTATAAAGAGTTTTAAAACTTTAGGGTTATCATCATCTTTCTTGTTGTAAAAGGGCCTTTTCTCAAGTGTGATTTAAACCCAATATTGTTAGTCCTTTTGCGAACTTAATCAACCCTCTCATTACTCATCTTTAAAGGGTTAGTTCACCCAAAAATGAAAATTCTGATATTAATTACTCACCCTTATTTTGTTCATCTTCGGAACACAAATTAAGATTTTTTTTTTATGCAATCCAAGAGCTTTTGAGGCCCAGAAAGGTAGTAAGGACATCATTAAAATAACTTGTGACATCATACTTCTTGTGCTCAATGAAAACAAATATAACGACTTTATTCAACAATTTATTTTCTTCATTGCTGTCTATACAGGGGTCCGAAAACACTCAGATTTTACCAGAAATATTTAAATTTGTGTTCTGAAGATGAACAAAGTTCTTAGGGGTTTGGAATGACATTCCTTTTTGGTTTAAGCTAACCCTTTAAGCAGCATCTACGATACCACACTACTGCTAGCTAATGTGTGGTCAAAGCATTCTCTCACGCAGATGATCTGAACTTAGCTTTTAGTCGTTTCAGATTGCTTAGTAACGTCACCACAAAAAGCATTTTGTAAAGATGGACATTAAAACTTTTATTATTAATATATTCCAGCCACAACAATAAAATTTAACAAATGATCACTAGAAAAAAACTCTTCTTCCGTCAGCTGTACAATACATACAGTATCATTAAACTGGCCGCCAACAATAAAACCCCACTACAGCAATATATGTAGTGTTTTCAGCAGCATTTCACAAAGTTTAAACATTATACATATGTACACATCCACATCAAATTCTCAACAAATTCACATATGTACAGTACGTTTCTGTGGCTGAATATAAACAATGTCAACTTTGTTCCTCCGTTTAAAGTTTCGTTTTTTTTTAAAAAAGAACTGACCGAAGTTGACAGTGGGTAGCTAGATTCAAGAGTTAGGGCATACATTTAAAAACTGTAAAAAGCACATTGTTTTAAAATGTAACTTTCAGCCATGTAGTTTGATTTTCCACAACGATGCTACCACTGTATTGCACACTGGGATGACAACTGACTCGCTGCGGATTTCTTGGGGTTGCAGTTTTCACTGCTCTGGAGATACATCCAACCATGTCAAGTAACAGAGGTTTGGAGGTATGCTACATCTGTCAGACATTTTAACAGGTGATGTGACTGTCTAATAGAGCTCAAGCATCCTTCCCCTATCATTATCAATCTCAAGACATGCCCTTGAGTGGCTTGATGGCCTCTTGATCAGGTAAAAAGAGAAATTCTGGCTTCTTTTCCCTCATAGCCACTAACACAGAAAGGAATGCACTTTGGTATGTACCAAATGCCCTGGATTCATAAAGTACAAGAATATTACAACAGTCTGAGGTAAAATATTAAAAATGTGTTCTTATTTCTATTGTAATAAAATGAACCAAATGTATCTCCTTGAATACTTTGATGTTAAGACAACATGGATGCAGAGGTGAAGACACTTCTATGTCACTGTAGTAGTAATTGTTGTCTCTTACTAAGACATCCCTGTTGGAAAAGGGCCCAAAAGTTATTCCTCCTCTCAAATAATAGTATAAAAAACATTGAGTGTCCAAACTGCAAGTACAACCTCAACTGTGCGGCCACTTGTTCCCGAGTCCCATTTAATGAGCTTTGGGAAGTATCTTTGGGCGATGCTCAAACATGTGCAAGAGAATCACCATGAGTTTTTCAAAGTAAATTGAAGGGAGAATGGTTGTTTGAAATAAAATGAATGGCATTGATAACCAAAGGCACATTGTATTAAACCTAAGGGCACAATTATTCCACACTGCTGTCAATTCACAGAACAATAAAAAAAAGTGTAAAGTACATTGTGAAATGCCTGCTGATGTTAGCAGGTAACTTCTGCATCTATAAAGCACTATGGGTGTCCAAAGGGGCCTGAGCCCCTGTGCAGTGTGCAGTAGGCCTGGAGGGCACTGTGCCAGTCTCCGGTGGAGGGGTGAGGGATCAACATGAGCATTACAGCTTTGCTGGCCTCCCTGACAGCCCATAGTTTGATCTCCATCCACACCCCCACAATCCGTGACTGGCTGAAAGTAAGCAGGACTACCTCCTGCTAGAGTAGGATCTCAAAATAGTGGCAGATATAGTTCTTGTGCATTACACCATAAATCACTCGACTGATATACAAGCCACATTCAGACCACTGGTTCCACCTATATTAGCTCTTCATTGACACAATAAAATGAAATAAATAACTTGTTAAGCTTTTACACCCATGTCAGTCAAATTATTCTTTCCATGTCACAAATGCTACAAAAATGGCCAGTGTTCTAACGTGAATTCTTTTTCAAATCCAACTGTTCTGGATTCGGGGAAAAAGTGTTATTAATAACTATTTGTAACATTATTTGTTATTAAAAAAGGGAACAACCTTTAAGAATTTAAACTCTGGCCTGATATTAGCAAGTCCACACAATGATTATGTAACAATATGAGGGTATGCAACATAGCCATCTGTCTTAGTGGTTATAAATTTAATTCAAGACTTGAATCATGTATCATACTCTGTCTACCTAAAATATTTATCTTCGTTAGCATCATTGCTTGCATTCAGGTAAATGCAATGTCCTGCCCTTCCTATTCAACAAATCTTAGTCTTTTAGAGACAAGACCAAAAATATCTAGACTTTAACCAGTCTTCACTCATTGTGATTACACAACAGTTTTGCTCCATGAGCATTAAGTTTCAAGCTATAAAAAAACGAATAAATAAAAAAGGTAAAGCACCATTTTTTTCCTTCCAGGACAGTACATGTTTAAAAGCAACTCTTCCAGCGAATAGCTTATTAATTATGAACGTACACCTGTCAAGTACTGAGAACAGTATTGTTTCTATCAAACCACGTAAGTTCCTTTGCCATCAATCTACTGTAGTGTAGACCACTCTAGACACTCTTTTCCTCATTTAATTTCTTTAAGGAATGTCAAGAGATTATAGGCACGAACCAAATCTGTCATGTAAACATTGTTTCTCTCTGCTACCTCAGAACAGTCTGCAACATTCTCTCTCCATTATGACCTGTTTCTCCTACCATAGTCTCTTAGAGTATGTTCTTTATTCTTGATATTGACAACAATGATGCTGGGAAACGCAACAAGCCTCAGATCGCATAGCTTTTAGCAAAATGCATTTTTAATCCTCATCCATTAACGCACTATTTATCTGACAGGATCTGAGGGTGGTGATTAAAATTTCAGAAGCACACAATACAATGTATCCTACCATTACTTCATTGTGGCGAGGCCATTTACTTTTTATGCTACAAGATCTAGGTATTAAACCAAGTGGGACTTTTTGTTATTATAGACCAGATTGTATGAATGCTCCTTGAAAGTAGCATTCAACAGAGCCCTGAGATAAAAACTTAAAAGTGTTGTTCCCCCTTTCTTGGCCATTTGAGCTTTCCTATAATAATAATAATAATAATAAAAAAAAAAATCCAACTATAGGTGCTACGAAGCAGTTCATAAATGGTGGATATGTATTAACGACTCTTATTCCTAAAAAATGCCACACTTCTGAATGCTCAGCTTTGCACAATTTCCAATATTATAATTTCAGAGAAAAAAAGAAATTAGTGTTCAGCTGACTAATTTTGGCAACACTGTCCTTTGTTGTATATTCCCATTGGCATCAGTCATTTGTGCCAGGTTAGTCCTTAACTTTGTGGCTGAGCCAGAAGGGGGAGGTAATTTGGAGATTGAAGTTATAGCACCAGTACCCTCAGTGATCCGCTTTACGGTGGTTTTCTCCCCAGTGGGAGGTTTTGGCAAGCGTCTTCTGAGCCACGGGTGGCGGAGGGCCTGACTAGGGGACATACGCAGGGACGGGTCCCACTCTAGACACTGTTTGAGAAAGTCCAAGAAGAGGGGGTCGTCGCAGCCCTTGAGTGCTGTCACCCAGTCCCTGCTGCCTGGTGGACCTCTGAGTTTGCCCCTGCGTGACCTTCCCCCGTTCAACACCACCGAGCCATCGGGTAAGGTTGTGACTGTGCAGTATCGGGGATATCCCTTTGAACTGATAAAATTTTTGGCTCTCTTAGATGAATCCAGCAGCTTCTGGGAGGGCATACCCAGCAGCTCTATGACACATGCTAGTTGGTCCCCTTCATCTTCTCCAGGCAAGAGAGGGTACCCTGTAAGTAATTCCGCTAAGATACAACCTAAGCTCCACATATCAATTGGCATCCCGTATCGAGCGCCCAGAATGACCTCTGGGGCCCTGTAGAAGCGTGACTGGATGTAAGTGTAGACCCGTTGATGCTCGTAGCAGCTGGAGCCAAAGTCGATCACTTTTATCCCACTGCGTCCCTGCTGCTTCAAAAGGATATTCTCAGGCTTGAGGTCGCAGTGAATGATTCTGTTCTTGTGCAAGGAGTCGAGACACTGCAAGATGGAGTGTGCAAACTTGCGCACTAGTGGCAAACTAAAGCCCTGAAACTTGTTTTTCTTGATAAGCTCATAAAGGTTCATGCTGAGCAGCTCGAACGTCATGCAGATATGGTTGCGGAATGTAAAGTTCTCCAGCATGTGGATGACATTCATGGTGGAGTCCTTATCCTGTTTGCGCAAGTGTTCCAGAATGCGAATTTCCTCGGCTGCTTGGCGATGGAATCGCTTTTCGTTGCGTACCATTTTCAGGGCCACTTGCTGGTGGTTCTTGTGGTCGTAGGCCTTCACCACCTGGCCAAAACTGCCTTTACCAATAACCTTTAGTACCTCATACCTATATGATATATGGTCATGGGGCACGTGAATGTAGGAGCCCTGATCATCGTCATAACCTCCATTGTTTGACCCCCCAACTACACCTTGTCTTTTCTTTGCATTTGGACCTATAAAATAGATCTCAGTGTAGCTGAAGATCTCTTGGTGTTCAAACACTGAAAGCTTAGACATGTACTGTTTCATGGCCTGCTCAGGAGACAAAGGTGCTGGCTTGGGTTTGCTTTCAGTTGATTTGATGGAAGTTGAGCTGCCTTGTCGGCACTGGCTGCTTTCTTGCTGCTTCTCTTGCATGGCCAGACCTGTTCTACCTACGGGCGTCAACCCATTGGGTTGTGCAGTCAACACTGTCCGTTTGTTGCTGTTCTCCTCGAACAGTTGTTGAACATGGATCTGCTGGTGATTCCCGACGTGCAGATGGTCATTCATTGTGTGCTTATTGCCTCCAGCCTGGATAAGGTAAAACAAAAACAAAAGTCATTTAAGGATTGTTTCCAAAATAAATTAAGAGAACACAGCTGATATAACATTAGAAGAACAGAACAGAAGAACCTAGATCTAGGTCAAGCAAAATATTCACAACAGACTCAAAATGGAAGGTGGAAGGGAGGTCACCTCAGGCATTTTTGTAAGTATGACTAACAATTTTTCCATGATTCTCTACAATAGGCTTGCATAAATTTCAGTCCATGTGTATCTGCATAAAAAAAAAGACAAGACAACAGATTCTTGTGCTTAGCAAAGCCTGGACAGGGTACATCTAAATGCTCCTTGACTATTCCCATTGGAACAAGAGGAATAAGCTTTCTAAACTAAAGACCAGAGGCTTGAAAGACAAAATGTACAGAATAAAAACAGATTAGGCACTTATGTCTTATCCTAATTGGTATACCTTGCTATGCATTGACTTCAGACTAAACATGATGGGTCCTTCTCACATAATCATTAAAAAAAAAAAAAAAAAAATCATACTATTCTTGCAAACAAATCAATGTGTTCAAGACTGCAGGGTTTGCATAATTTACTTCAAAATGTTACATAGCTGGTCTAAAAGATTGGTGTCTGAGTGTAATTTCTTAACCTTGCAATTCAAATGCTATTTGTTGTTATCCAGCACCTTGTTTGTAAGATGGGAAATTCAGACTTGTGCACATGGGCGGCAAATTTTTTTGTGTTTATTCAAAGACATTAGACATGAATTTCCTGCTTTACCGAATCTCCTGCCCAGCAAGATGCTTGCTTCCTTGATAATGTGATTACCTCTGCATCTTGTTTTTACAAGGACATCCTGTTGCTTCAGTCAGACATTTGTGGCAAACTTCTCATTCTATACAAAAACAAAAACTCTTACACTTTTGAGCACGAGTCCCTTTGACATGGCTGCTGTCCTGGTAGTTTTAATAGCTTAGTGTTTTTTTTTGTTTTTTTTTTAATGGTAATGTCTACTTAATTGTTCTTTATTGTCTAATCTCAGCCATGCCATATTCACCTGCAGAAAGAGATCTTGGAGATAATCTCCAAGAGTAAATAACATATCAGGGCAATACAAGACTTCAGATTTTTACAGATCCTTTTCATCTCACCCCATCTTTAATCCACCAGATGGTCAGTGCTGGTGTTTCTACACCTCTGACTGAAGATAAAGAGTAATACCCAGCTTGAACTCTAATTCCAAGGGCTCTGATACAATCTGCTCTTAAAACACTCAATATACTGCCATATTGCTTCCTTCTTCCCTGTCTCGCACAAAACAAGAGCAGTGACAATGATGTACTGTACAACAAGAGCCTTTATATAAATATAAATGTAACCAATAGCTAATCCTAAATCAATAAACCAATCTTTAAGCGTCACAAAATAAATCACACCAGTTTAAATAAGTGTATGCTGTAAAGCATAGATTTATGGTTTAGCTAAGGCAGGGGAGTCTAAATTATTTACCAGCCATCATAAAAAATAAACACTTTTCTAAAAGAACTATTTCTGAAAATGTCTGCAAGAGCTTTACAAAAGTGTCACACTCACTGACTATTGGGATTATGCATCGTACACAAGACGGACACTGATAGGAACTGAATAAAGCTTCAGTTTCATCCTTTTGTTGTACTTGGTCGCCCTGTCGGTTAATTCAAACATGATCTGGACAGGTGGGGGGTCATGCAAAGGGTGTGCTTGCTGACAGCTGTAGAGGACACAACTGCAGCTGAACAAAAGACACATTCGGTCTGAGAGATGTAGTGAGCATGGCAATCATTCTAATGCTCACTTACTGTGCAAAATACATATATACTGCATGATAGGAATGCTGTGATTCAACTGGCCTTAATTAGGTTAATGGGACTTTGAAAAGGTATGACAATTAGGACAGACATTTCAGACAAATACAGACAGTATACAACAAGTATTGCTGTCCTTGTGATTACTATATCACCTGAAGATGAGCAGTTAGGAAATTAAAGTAGCTTCAAAGCCAAAAATCAATGCACAGTAAATTTCCTACTAAACATCATACATGAGTTGACTTGGTAGGCAATAGAATAGCACATCATAAATTAATTTTAAGACCTTAAGCTCTATATAACATAAAAAAATCAGCTTTAATTTGCTGAAGTAATCGGTTATATAATTAAACAGGAACAAGCCTTTCAAAATTATCACTTAACTTAAGCGTCATCATCACATCATAGCTTATCATGACACCTAATTACCATGCAAGTAAAAAGCAAGAGCAAGGTGCAAGTTATAATTCCCAGTAAGAAGTGAAGCTTATTTTGCATCTTCAGAATGTCTGCACCGTCTTCACTTATTCACTGAAACAGGGCATACAAATTGACATTCATGTATTTTTCATCTTATCAAGTAAATGTCATTAAATATGCATGCGAGTTCAAGAACTAGATTTGCAAATTGCTAAGATGTAATTTGATTATTAGTATATGACAGGAATTCTGTCTTGTAAGAGAATGCAGAAGAGACATACAAATGCACCCATGCAAGCCTGTGTCTATATTTACCCCTATTAGAATGACAGCTAAATATAGAACTCCCGGGTACTTAGTCATAAATGGCATTGATCCAATTCTTGTATTTAATTTAGAATAACATGTCAGATAGATTTGCATGACCTGCAATTATTTAAAAATTGCTAATAAACTCATTATTGACCATTTTTGAATTTTAGAATCTCATGTTTAGTATTCCTATACAATGCTTTCTTATTCCTCGCCAATGCAGACTCAATGCATTATAATTTTGGATGTATAGATTCACATAAGGAAATTCACTAGATGACAGATTTCAGCCGTGCCTGTTGGCGTCACACTAGTGGCCTAAGCATTTCCCATCCCCCACTAATGGCAACATCTCCACACAATACATCAGCCAATGACTCTGAGAGAGCCGCTGACATTACTACTGCTCATATTTCTTTCCTTAAAATGAACGCAATTTATTTACCAAAACATGGGTTACTACCGTAAAAGGAAACTACTGTCTCGTAAAAATGCATCCCTTCCAAATAAAGTGCTGTTTTTCTCCAACCACCTCCAATATTATTTAATTATTTTTTGTCTTAATCATCACCAAATTTCATTTTTTAGTATATAACTGTGTCAAGACTTTCTTTTCTGGCAGACCCTTTCTCTAATGCACTGCCAGAATAATAGCACACAATACTGACATACAATTTTGGAATTCTACTCCACTAAGCATAGCTGCGAAGTATTATTGCACAAGCAATGATCAAAATCAAGTAACACGTTTGCATTTTGTGTAAAGAATAGATCATTACTTCAGGGCTCTCAACTGCAACTATAAAGAATTTGAAAAAGAAAAAATGATTTGAATAAATATACATTTTAGGGCTGTCAAAGTTAATGTGTTAACAACATCCTTTATCTTGCTCAGTTTGACTTATAAGGAACTATTCTTTGTAAAATTGCAGTGGAACACAAATGTATTGCAAAAAGCACTGTATAAATGGGACTGAAAATGGTTTTCTTCAGGCTAACATTCATGTAAAAGGGTAGGAAAAACACTAATTGTTTTAGACTCAGTACATGTCAAACAAAAAAAAAAAATTGAAAACAGATTATGAGAACAAAGAAAAGGACATGCATGGTGGAAAGTGCAAGCAAGAAGGTTAATTTTACCGTAAGGGAGTTGCTGTTCCTGAGTGGTGGTAATGTGACGGGTGATGTGGCTTCAGTCCCTGCTCCAGTCCGGGGACCCCCTATGCCCAGTCCTGGGGAAGACTGTAGCTGGCAAATCTCACCCCCTTTGCCTGTGAAAGTCAGTAAAAATGTACTTGGTAAAATGTTTACACAACTGCCTATCAGTATTTTTTAAAAGGCAAAAGGCTAGTTGGTCTAGAAAAAGGAAAACTGTAGCCCCGTTATGTTAAATGTACTGACACATCAGTTGTATAAATCAGTTATAAAATTTAAAGAGGACCTGGATGCTATTTAAACCATTTAACAACCACACAACAAACGTAAACCAACATTAGTGCAACAAAAACGCTTAATACAGACACACGAGCAATAAAACGATCATCACATATAGGAGCCATTAATCCAAAGCGCTTGGTTTCTATATCTAGTCTCTATAGCAACTGTAATAATTAACTAATAAATACAAAAACGGCCGCTTTTCCAATGCCGTTTCCGGGGCTTATAGCTACTGTACTCGAGCATACAGTCAACGGCGAGGAATGAAACGAAAAGCTGCGAGCCTTACACGCGTTATGGAGCATTTAAATCGGATAAATAATCCATCTCCCCAATCCAATCCGGAGAATAAACGAGACCGGCGTCGCCCTCTTAGATCCGGGCATTGGGTTCCTTACCAGTCGGGTAGACAGCAGCAGCAGCGCAGGGTTTCTTGGTTAACATGGCCGCTGGAGAATCACACACACACACGCAAAAAAGCCACTTCAGAGTCTCTCCCCTCCTCCCTGTGATCACCCACTCTGACTGCTGCTACTCCAATCAGCTACATCCAGACCTGAGCGAGCAAACTCTAGGGGCTGCTTCCTCAAACGCTACCCGAATTCGCGTTATCATCGCTTGGAAACGTGCAAAACAAACAAAGACGCACGCATGGCTCTGCACTGCTCCGCACTTTTGGGCCTAGGAAATTCTGCACAGCCCGTGGCATTCTCTCTCACACATACAGTAACCGGAATATACTTTAAACCGGTTTAGGGTGTTGTCTGGACTTATCTATCACCCTCGTTCGCCTCCACCTTCTTTACTCTCCCCTCCCCGTGCGGCAAGCCGTTTTTACATTTATCTATGACTATCTATTAATGCAATAGTGACGTGTGCCCTAATCCGAATACTGTGTTCAGAAAGGAGGTGTACTATGGATAAGCACGAGATGGAAGTAAAAATATATTTCAATGCTTTCTCTTGCATTTAGAAACAGTAATTATTCTGTATATAAATAGGGGTTATGCGCAACAGACTTCTGTTTTCTGCTAAACAGGTCTCGTTGCGTCCGGTTCACGCGTTTTGCATATGCCTCGTTAAATATGAAGCTGATTTACTCAAGATGCCTCTAAAGTAGACACTAAAGATGATCATAACCAATGTCCATTACAAATGCGGATTGATATATAAAAGTTTTTTATTTTTATTCTTTTCACTAATATTTATATATAATTATCGAATGAAAAAACAGCTAGCTCACTTAACTGATTACCTTAACATCGATATCGACATTATTCCGGCTATTAACACGTTCTCAGACAAGCGGAAGCGGTGGGACCTGTTTTCCGGGTTTGGTCAAGTGACGTTCGACATATACCCTATTGCCTGCATCAGGGAGCCGCTATCAATACGCTGGACATTTAAATAACTTTTGAATGCGCACTCGCATTGTACTTTCACTTTCGATATTCGCAATCACATGTACTCTGTGTACACTACAGAGCGGCAAACATTCGCCATAGTTCTATCAGTCATTTCTTCTTACTCTGTTTATGTGCTAAGTGAAATTTAGAGTACTGTAATGTAACAGGCTACCGCTAGCAAGCAGCTGTGTCCTTTTAGTGGCCCCATAGAAACCTTTATTTTCCCTGCCTTTTTAAATACGGATTCACTATTCATGCACATCCCTACTGATAACCATTAATTTGGTATTTGGTATTCTGGTATTTACTTCAGTTGTGAGTAGTATCTACTTACGATTATTCCTTAATCATGAAATACCAGTGCTTATGTTTAGTTAGTTGTAATTACTCAAAGTTTTTATAGTATATCCTGGTAATTGTAAAAATAAACGAATAAAACTACAAAAATATACAAAAACACAAGAATACTTGTTTTGAATGTTAAATTGGCTTGCCATACTCCCAAAGGACCCCCAAAGTGCACCAATCACAATCCTAAATAGAGCACAAATTTACTTAGTCATACACCTGATGCCAGAGTCTGTTTATATGTGCATACCCAATATTTCATGACAACTCCCCCCCCCCCCATGCTTTCAATCCTGTACATTTTGAACCCCATCAAATCTCACTGGTAACATTTGTGATTAAATGTACTTGTATTTCACAGAGAGTCATAGCTATTAATGAAAGTGCAGACTTTTTTTTTTATTTCATGTGAATATTATTACATGGGTGTGCTAATTAATCACCTGAACAGAGCTGTCTATTTCTGGTTTGCCAATTTGAATGATGTGTGGCTTAATATTAAATTATATTGTCTTATCTTTCATATATTTATTGTTGTTTTTTATTGACCAACTGACATTTTTATCCACTGGTTACAAGTTAGCATTTTAAATTACTAATTTTATTTTTACACATTTAACACGTGTTATTTTGTCATGAAAGTTGAAATTACTGTCCACTAGAGGGTGGAGTGAGTGCAGCATAACATTACTGCCTCCACATGTACTGTACATTTAGTTCCCAAACAGGAGCCATGTATGTACATATTGGATTATGTTGCTTCATTTGCTTGCTTAATTTGATTTTAGCACAGTTGCATCAAACATAACACTACACAAAAAGCATGACTAAGATTGTTCTAATATCACAAAACTTTAAACAACGCAGCTGCTGGCAGCAGCGATCTCATTTGCATAAACGCATCACTACAGATAAAAAAGATAAATACATCTCCAAATGGAAAATAAATATCCAATCTACATTTTAAAGCACTTTCACTGATTAGTTTAAATGTGATGTGATTAAATCTGTATTATCTAAGAGTATTTACCAAGTTATACATTAATAGAGCGCAATAACAATGACTGATCTTATTCCTCTGAGTGACTGTTGTGGTTTTGAGTTTCATCAACCTAGATCATCCCATTTCAGTGGTATCTGATTTCCCAAAAGATGTGATTTGAGGTTTTTGATAACGATCATGTATCCCAGTCTGATAGTGTCAGCAGTTTCAGGCTCACCATTTAAGCATAAAAATATTATCTTAGTTTCAATCTGCTGGTCTGACAAAAAAAAGAAAAATGCTTATTGCACAGCACTGAATATGAGTCTGTTATTTTAGAGAATTGGATATCAAATCTGGCTTTCAGCCTCTAAAGCTTTCAACCTTTAAAAGCAAGGTGCAGCATACAAAATGTACACTCTCTAAAAAAGTAAAATTCCAAAAAAAAAAAAAAAAAAACAAGTCACAACCGTCTCCCCCATCTATCCCCCCAGGAAGCGAGCTAATGTAGTGTCACATGTCAGGCTGTGGTCAGAAGGGAGCAGCGTATGCTGGGATGGCTGTCATGGCATTTGTCACTGCGGTTACTGGGAAACATCAGTAAGCACTATGTAAGGAATTGGGCCTCTGATAACAGGATTGGGTCATTTTAAACTGGGAGTGCAAGAAGGGCTGATGTAGGGGTTGTATTCTCACATCATTGCCTTGTAGTTTCTGGTAGTGGGATATCAAAGGGCTGAGGCATAGCCATTGAACCCATTCACTGAGGCATGGCTCTCGAGGCTAAAAGCTGTGAAAGGACCTGTAGAAGTGTGATAGCAATGGAATCACTGGTGTTATTTGCAGCAGAGTTTCTCCGCTGCTTATGTAAATACTGACATGCCTTTCCTTTCCATTAACAAACAAAGGGACTTTAAACCCAGTTCACAGACACCTTTAATAGGTTAAATCTTCTTTATTTGTGGCCAATTTCGGCAGAGGTTCTCAAACATGGGCCTAGGTCCATGAGGGCCTCAAGATGGGAAAAAAATGCCATTTTCTGTTATGCCTAAATGATTTTGGAGGGCTGAAATCATTTACCAAATTGTTTTGTTAGTGCTTTTCCAAAGGTATGTTTTGACTTTGTTTATTTTTCGTGCACACAATGTGGATAAGGTACAACAGGAACATGTTGGCAGTGTTGACACTAGGGCTGCGTTTACAATATTTGTTTCTCAATTCAAAAAAATGCTTCTGTCGACAAATGATATTGTTGCTGATAAGCTTTGTGCTTTTTTGAAGTCATAGCTTTTATCACAAAATTTAAACTATAAATGCTGTTTTGGCGTTATGTAATGTGACTACTAGTAGAGCACAATACAACTACTAGTTATAGCTCAGAATAAATAGAAAGAAAAATGAATGAAAATAGTACAACTTAATTTAATGTATCATGTCTAATCGCTCAGTGAGTATTTCAACTCAGACAGTGTTGCCAAGTCTGTGGTTTTCCTATGGAATTAAGCTACTTTAACACTGCCCACATTTTTTTTTTTTTGTCAGCAAGGCTGAAACAACTCCAATAACTTAATATTTATACAATGGAATGCACATTTTACCAGGGGAACCCCACCAAAAAATGTGTATTTAACCCCGCGGAACATGACTGGGCTAGTTTTAGTAACAATTTGGCATTTTGTTGTGAAAACCTGGCAACCTTGACCACAGAAAGACATCAGTAAAACAACTTGTAAATAATGTAACCTCAAAAAAGCCATTCAATGCCTATAGCTCATTAGTTAATAGCTCTAGAAAGGAGCATTTTGGTGAATATATGCACTGTGTTATTATATTTTCACTTAGACTGTTTGTTATTTAATATAATGTCTTCATGTCTTTTTATTATAGCCACCGTTTTAAAAGTTTAGCGTCATTATATCAACAAAAAGTGGAGATGAAAACTTCCTATTGTGCCATTTAAATGTTTGTATAAAAGTGTTAATTATGAATTAAATATGATTAACAGATTTTTTTACTTTAGGGTATCGCTTCTTAAAATGTTTTAAAATAAGACAATGCAAGCATTCAAATAAACCAAGACGACTAAAAATCAAGATATTTCTTCTTAAAATTCACCCCTCAACTGCTTTTTTTTTCTCCTGATCTTTAAGGGATGCGTAAATTCCTAAAAAACACCACAGTCACTGGTTGCTGTTTTTCAAAACCTTGTTTTATCTGAGACTTTGCTTTCGTGCCAGGTCTAGTAAAAATATCTCTGCATCCCTTACACTGTTGTGGTTCAACCAGTCAATGATGTCTGCATAATAAAATGCATAGCTAGACAAGATAAACCAGTTCTTAGATAACCTTTTTTCAGTTTTTTTTTTTTTTTTGGTTAAAATTGTTAGGTTATCTGAAATACAATATATGCACTACAATAATACAATAACAAATATGGGATGAAAGAATGGATGGATGGATGAAGGTGCAACAGTCCGTAAATGGTTGTATACAAAACACCAAAAAAGTATGGAAGATGTGTATTGACCCATGCAAAAATAAAAAAAATCACTGTTCAAAATTATTCACCTAACAAAAATATCAACATTTTTTCAAATATTTTAAGCCACTAACCTGGCAAACGTTTGGTAAATCCAGTGATTATTTCATCATTAAACGGACTCCACGTATCAGTCCAATACCTTTTAAACATGACTTTGTTTCCTGGTGGACTGATTAAAAAAAGGCTATGACCCTTTACTCCAGGAAGTTGCGTAAAGCCAGCCAATTAGATTAGAGCTCTCAAGATTGAGAAAGTACTTCCTAGTTTTGTAAGCAATATGCATCAGATGATTAGCAAACAGATTGTGGGAGGGCTGTCTGAGGCGCAGACTACAGCAATGATAATAGATTGATAAAATGGTAGTCCCTTCTTTGTGTACCATGATGTCTTGTACTTACGCCATCAGCTTAGGGGGAGGATGCAACATGCAAGTCTTGGTCTATATTTAGCTTCTTTGCTTTTAGAACTGCTGGAGCATCCAGGCATCAGAACGGTGCTCTGGGAATGTATGGTGATTCCAGCCTGAGCTTTCTCCGCTTGGCAACATGCTCACTGAAGCACAAGGATGCAGTGAAATGCTTCTGAATATGGGAATAAATGTGACCCTGGACCACAAACCAGTGCTAAAGTGGCATGGGTATAGTTGTAGAAATAGCCAACAATATATATGGGTCAAAATGATCTTTTTTTATTTTATGCCAAAAATCATTGGGATATTAAGTAAAGATCATGTTCCATTAAGATATTTAGTAAAATTTCTACCATAAATATATCAAAACTTAATTTTGGATTAATAATATGCATTGCTAAGAACTTCATTTGGACAACTTTGAAGGCGATTTTCTCAATATGTAATTTTTTTTGCACCCTCAGGTTATAATTTCAAATAGTTGTATCTCAGCCAAATATTGTCCTATCCTAACAAACCATACATCAATGGAAATCTTATTTACTGATGACTGGTTTTATGGTTACAAATATGCACCTAACACAATTAGATGGTTACATACTTGTCAAGTCAAGTAATTTATGTCAGGTTCGATTTGCATTGTGCATACAGTAGGTCTCTCAGGACCTATTATCTGACTGACAGAAATTTCACAAAATACCCAGGTTCACCATATAAACAACTTTTTTTTTATCTTGTTAAAATGATATAAGAAACACAAAAACGGTCTTCCAAAAGCCTGAATGAACCAAAGATCCCAGTGAACCAAAGATTCCCCCTGGTGACTAATTAAAGCATGTATAACCTCACCTGCTCGGCTGTAACAATAATGAACCCTGCAGACAAAACACTTCATAATGATATCCAGTCCTGGGGACAGATAAGGGTAGTATACACCTGAGAGCTTTTCAAAAGCACCCACACACACCTGAGAGTTTTTACTGTTTCCATCATGTTCCATAACTCAACAATAGACTATAAAAAGCATGCTGCCAGTTCTGTACACAAAAGCTTTTTGTGAAAGCTCAGTGAAAAAAGGAAATACAAAATGGCAGATGAGGCAAAGGAAATGTTGACTGATATAAACATATTAAAGTATTTTTATGAGCTGTGTATTTATATGTTTATTAGAGTGTCATTCCATTAGCTTAGCAGCATGCTAACATCAAACTATTGGGATCAATTGTCAGGAGTTGAGTCTCTTGTGCACATTGTTATTTTTGTGGCACATGTGGTTGGTGCCTAAAGCATTAAAACAGTAACTTATTAGGTTACTCTACATTTAGGAGACTGCTTTTGAAGTCAGCTGTTTATGTAGAGGGTAGATATCAAGTCAGTTCACTAGATTTTGGAACAGAGATACAATTTCCTTGTATTGACAACAGATTTACAGCATTTAATTAAATGGACAGTTCATCCAAAAATGAAAATTCTGTCAATAATTACTCGCCCTCATTTCGCTCCCAAACTTTAAGACCTTTGTTCATCATCAGAACACAAATGAAGATATTTTTGATGAAATCCAAGAGCTTTCTGACCCTGCAACACAACGAACACATTCAAGGCCCAGAAAGGTAGTAAGGACATTGTTAAAATAGTCCATGTGACTTCAGTGGTTCAATTGTAGTGTTATGAAGCTATGAGAATACTTTTTGTGAGCCAATAAAACAAAAATAATGACTTTATTCAACAATTTCTTCTCTTCCACTTCAGTCTTTGATATGCATTCGTGAGAGTACCACGATGCATGGCCCTTGGATGTGATAGTTGCTTTGCTGTCTATGAAGGGTTAGAAAGCTGTCATCAAAGGATTTCATCAAAAATATCTTAATTTACGTTCTGAAGATGAATGAAGGTCTTACGGGTTTAGAACAACATGAAGGTGAGTAATTAGTGACAGAATTTTACCTTTTGGGTGAATTATCCCTTTCATTTCCAAACTCATTAGAGCAGGGTTTCTCAACTCCAGTCCTCGGGACCCACTGCTCTGCACATTTTCTATGTCTCCCTCATTTATCACAGCTGATTCAGATCATCAGCTAATTAGGAGAAAGAACCATGAACTGAACTGAGTGTGTCAGATTCAGAAACATACAAAATGTGCAGAGCAGTGGACCTTGAGGCCTGGAGTTGAGAAACGCTGCATTAGAGTACTTCTTCCTATTATATATGAACATAATAAATAATTAGTACCAGTCAGTACAAGTGCAGAAACGGTTAACAAAAAAGTATAATATTCATATAAATATCTGCATGAATCTCAAAGCAGGTGGCAGGTGTATTTCAGAGCCTACAGACTCTTTTTGGCCAATTAGGATTTTGGGCCAAAACAAAAGCACAGATGGCTGAAAGTGCCATTTCCATCTGGTTAATAATACAGTCAGGTTTATGAAATGAGCCTGTGTGCTGTTTAGTGATTCGATCTGTTGTCAGCCCTTCACGTCAATGGCAACAAAAATCAATAGATACTGGCCTGGAGAGCTGTCTTGCAAATCAACACTCCTGACACACAGCTTGACTGATGAGAGACTCAACAAAATGGTGGCTGGTTACATAATAAATGAGTCATGTTCACACGTTAGACTATATTTGCATGCACACTCCCTGCCCACGCAGACTGTCTGAGCAAATATAAACATGCAGTCGCACAAAAAGGCAGGAAGTGCATGTATACCTAAGAAGTATAGTCTTAGACAGAGACTTCAGCTCTGTTTGCAAGGAAATGACCTCAACCTGCTTTCAAGTACACATGAATTACCATAAACTATTACGCATTGGGTATTATTCTTGTTTAAAAGTAAGCTGTTTATATTAGCACAAAGAGTGTAAATGAACATGAAAAAATCTTAACAATGACATGTACAAACACACGATGACTTTCTATACTCGTTCACATTGTTTCTGTGTACATTACTGATCTGCCTTCCAAAGAAAGTTGCCTGAGGCAATGGAGCATATTTTTGTCAGCTCCACTGTCATATATTCACCCACACTGCACATATTTAGCAGGGTTTATTTTTAAAGCCATCTGGTGGATTCTTGTAGAAAAGCTTGGAAAACGCCTCTGAAAAATCATCCGCTTTGGCTATTCACAGTAGCAGTGAATCAAATTTGATACATATACAAGACGAGAGGCAGTGATTCACGCTACGAAATCGAATCGTGCTATAAATCAGTTTTTTGACATGCTACTTTACACTGTTTTCTAATTTACACATATGTCCGAGTATTGCATAAATGTATTAATGACCAGAAGAATCAAAATTCTTCCTCTGCACTTTAATAAGACATTTAAAATATAACGGTTATGGGTTAGGATTTGTCACTGCTCGGGTGACTTCTTTTATTTGTCTTCATTTGTGCATTGGATTCAAAGCTCACGGGCAACATTAGCCACGATTGAATGGTTCAGTGCCTTGAGCTAAAGGTGGAAGCATCTCTCATTCCCAGTATTCCTTGCCTCTGCCCCCCACATTCCCAGGAAAGCCTTCTGGCCAGAACTCTCTTGCACGGTTTTGCATGCAGATGCAAGGCTATTAACAGCACAGTGCTGAAGAAGGGGGTTTTCATTATTGTACTTGTTGCCACATTGGAAACCTTGGCTACATTCAAAGTCCTAAATTCACTTCATTGTCACCATGGCTGCTAGTGCAACATCTGGTCTGTATAAAGTGTCCAAACGGATTGATTACAAAGCGATCCAACTAACAAAGCATACTCTGTTCCAGTAATCCAGTGTGAGCCACTTGTACAGAACGATGGATTTTTAGCACAACACGCTGTGCATATGTTCTCTAGACACACGATAGCATGTTTTAATGCATGTTTAAAGAGCCATCATAGAGCCTGTCTGTAATATTGTTTACACCGGCTACACGAACTACAGAGACCAGTCCAGGACTGTGCAAATAATGTGTTGCCTGGCAACAATGAATCTTGATTATCACAGGCCTTGTTTACATCCCACAACAGCCAGAGTTTACAAGACAGGAACAGGTCTAGCTTAAATTACAATTTGTTTTTCATATTTAAATTCAGGGCTATTGTAGTCATGCCGGTGGCTGGTAACATGCCACCTTCTTTGGCATAGCTAACACAAAAGAAGCCTAAGCTGAAACGTCTCTTGGCACGTCCATTTGATTGATGATGTTGAAGGCTCAATTACCCAAAATGTTGCACAAACAAGGTTAACTACAGACCTGTGGACCAATCAGCTCATTAGTCAATAGAATATAACATCCAATCACATTATCTCTCATTGCGGGGATGGAGCTAACATGAAAGTGCCATCTGCACAATTGAAAAGAGACACCAGACCCCCAACCTGAGATGCAGCATCACTTTTTAAATATCTCCCACTGGTGGTTAACAAGAGTGACTGTGAGTGGCTATTGGGAATAGCAAACAAACAAAAAGTCCAAAATCCCTAATAGAAATTGTAATTTAATGTGTGTATTAACAAAAATAATGAAGATGTTTTAATATTTAACCTAGAGAGGCAGCAACTGGGATGCTGAGGTACGGCACACATCGAAATTGGCATTCACTGCACGGAGCCTTGTATAAATCCATCCATTCATAAAAATTAAGCAAATTTCCTCTAGCCTGAGGGAGAAAACAAAGTGGCATCCATCAAAATGACTTCCTTTGGCACCAAAGCAAAAGAACAACCTAGCTGACTACAAACTCGGTACTTTGGTGTCAGGTGGGAAGCCGCTGAAATGCTTCAATGAAGCAAACAAATTGATACTGCAAGGTTATGAACTACCACAGCCATTCCTGCTGGGGTAAAAAGGAGTTTTGAATTTCCTTCAGCTGTGTTTACACTCTTATTCATTCCACCAGAGTAACCATAATGGAGTATAATGTGCAGTTTTGGTCACAATGATGATGTGATCACAGTATAATCAACTGGAGATAAGCATGAGGTGTGGCGCCCTTTTGCTCTTTGGTTATGTCATTATTTTTCTTTCAGTCTGAGTTTTATCTGATGCTCAGTTTTTTAGCAAACAAGAATGCAAATATTTAACATCAGGCCCAAAGAGTGAATTTGTTTCTTTATATTACATATATATGGCTTTAGCTACTATGTACTTACATTTAACCTTAACCCACCTTTAAACCTACCCATACCACCAAACCAGTCCCTTTACCCGTATCTCACCTCAGTAGCAGCAAAAGTGCTTTGCAATACATTATATTATATATATTATAAGACAATAAGTACATTGCACTTGTTTTTTTATGTAAGTACATAGTAGTTAAGGCCACCTAATATAAAGTGGCACCAAATATTCCATACTGAAATACAATTATAGAGAATCACTCACCAAAACTTAGTGAGATGCCTCCTTAGCCAGCATTTGCAGGCATCAAACAACAGCTGTGCTTCCAACACGAAGGCTGGTCCAAAAGTGAAGCCACCTCAGATACCTTGTTTTCACCAGAGTCCAAGGCAGCATCACATGCGTGATCCCAAAATGCTCTGGACACAAAATAGAGAATGAAGCAAGTGAAACAACTAAATTAAATAACAAAATTATTTGAAATAGTTAAAACTGACTTTTAATCAAACATTTGTTTGTGATTTTCATGTTCAAACAGGTTCTCTCATGTCTAGTGCCCTCTCGTGGAATGTCATAAGGCACAATTTGTGGCCCAGGACCACAAAACCAGTCATAAGGGAATTTTTTTTGGAATTTAGATTTATACATAATCTGAAAGCTGAATAAATAAGCTTTCCATTGATGTATTTGTTAGGATAGGACAATATTTGTCTGAGATCTGGAGAAAATCTGGAATCTGAGTGTGCAAAAAAATCTAAATATGGAGACAATCGCCTTTAAAATTGTCCAAATTAAGTTCTTAGCAATGCATATTACTTATCAAAAATTAAGTTTTGATATATTTATGGTAGGGAATTTACAAAATATCTTCATGGAACATGATCTTTACTTGATATCCAAATGATTTTTGGCATAAAATAAAAATCGATTATGCTGACCCATACAATGTATTGTTGGCTTTTGCTACTTACGACTTGTTTTGTGGTCCAGGGTCACATCTGTATGATGACCGTAGTTGTTGTCGCTGTAGCTTGTTCCAAACAAGTTAGGAGCTGCTACAGAATACTAGCTAGACAACTCACTATGTGTTAAAACAGAGCTAATGCCATTGCTAAGTAATAAAACTTTTAATTATTTTTTATCTTTATTAGGGGATACTTACTGTCTTGCTCATTGCCAGTAAAGGTAAAGAGTTCCGCCTTTATGAGTTCCAGTGTGACAGAACCCTCAATCTTAATGGTTAATGTGATCTTATGGTCAGTGCTTGTAATCAAGAAGCATCTAATCCTCTAATCCTGCTCTTGCATTTTCCCAAGAGACTCCTATTGATTTCTTATTCAGCGTTGCCCGATTTGGAATTCACAAATTGACACCAAGTCCATTTATTAAAACCATCTGTTATGTTAAACTTCTGTTTCAAACTGTTCTCTGCCTACCTTAAAAGATGTGCCTTAGATGCGGTATCATTAGTGAAGGCTTTAAACACAGCTTGTCGCATTCCTCACTGATGGACATCGACCGTCTCCAGCAGGCTAACAATCCAACCGGTTTCCTATTCATTCTTCAATTCTACTGGTTAATATGGAAGAGAAAACAAAAAAGACACATATACAGCAGCTGATGCAGTTGGGACCCATTGGCTTCCAGATCTCTGTAATTATGAGGAGCTTGAGACTTGTTACCTCACAAAGGATCACCCAAGCTTTCTGTTAGCCAAGCACAAAAGGCCAGGGCATGAGTACAGAGTAGATGTGTGACAAAGTAAAATTACACTACTTAATAATTGATGGGGTTGAAAACGAAAATGTGTGTGTGTGCTAGAAAGAGAAAGACGCTCAACTTGACTCCTCCTTCCAAAGTAATGCGTACTGTCACTCTGTAATTGATCCACTTTATAGACTGCCCTTTTCTGGGTATGATCATCTACTCAAAACTACTAGAAATCTACTCTATGTCACACTGGTTCAACAACAGGATTAACAGTCTCTCCATCAGCGCTCAGCTTCTGTAGAAAAAAAAATATATTTTTGTTAGCATTATCATATTATAGAAGAGTTTAAGTCACTTAGTCACCTGGAATGCCTTAATTTCATATGCGAGACTGCCATGATTTATAGACAAAAGTTATAAAGATAACTTATCTGGTGAGAACTCATAAGTATTATGATATGACATTAGCAAATTTGTAATCAGTCAATAGGTCAGGCTGTGGTCCTGTATGTGGTGATGTAACATAAAACCTAATGACTGTTATCAAAATCGTATATAAGTGCCATATAAATTGATTAGACATATTGCACTCCACTGCATTACCTCAGTCTCCAGACAGTGATCACCATATCAGTCTTAAGTCACTGCTGCTGATTACTCCTTATCATTATGACCCTCATTACACTATGATGCTTTTCAGTTTCTGTAAACTCTCATCTTATTCATTATCAGACTCACATTATTCCACATTGCCACAGGAAGAGGTTCACACTCGCTTATATAAACAACTACACACAATTAAAAATGTTGTTGCAGTTAGAGGCAAAAATGAATCCCAAATAACTTTCCTTACTGCAACATAAACCAAACACTGGACCAGTTTAAAATAATATGGTTGAGAGTGTTCATACCTCTCAATATTTTCTTTTCATTCGTTTCAGTCAGCAAATAGACAGCTTAGCTGTCCAATAGACCTGAGTGTGTGGGCCTATACAGACTGATCATGGAGCAGCTTTGAGCTGAAATTAAAATAAGCAGAGCTTTAGCGCCCTCTTGACTTTCTCAGACACTTTCAATAACATTTCAACCAAAGAAACATCAAATGTTTGGGTAAAATGTGATTTGCAGAAATTATGAGAGCTCCCCAGAGGCCAGTTGTGTGTGTGTGGTACTGATGCCCCTTCACACTAAATAGACATATATCTAAAATCAGGTGGTCTACCCAGCCTGGTGGCCATTTTGTGGTAACTAAAACTAATCACTTCCACACCATAGACACTTTATTCACCATAGCAAATTTAGTGACTACAGAAATCCCATGAGAGGAATTGACGGTTTTCATGCATGCCACCCGAGCTGCTCTCTGCTTCTCTAGTTACACCACTAAATGCTGGAGGGTTGCGCATATAAGAGCATTGTGTTCAAACCCAGGACATTTGGTTTGTAAACTTCTCAGAAGTGCACAAACTACTTCTAAAGTTACAAGAATGTCACACGACAGTATTATACAAAACACTCAGCAAAAAAATGAGGAAATTGTTGAATAAAGTCGTTTCTTGTAGAAAAATATCGGAGCTTCATAACATTACAGTTGAACCACTGATGTCACATGGACTATTTTCACAATATCCTTCTGAACCTTGAACATGGTAGTTGCGTTGCTGTCTATGCAGTGTCAGAAAGCTCTTGAATTTCATCAAAAATATCTTAATTTGTGTTCCGAAGATGAAGGTCTTACGGGTTTGGAATGACATGAGGGTAAATATTTTCATTTTTGAATGAACTATCCCTTTAATATCAAAACTACAAAAGGAAATCAAGTGAATATGTGCACATATGTACAGTCTGTGATGTCCAAAGCCAAAATAATCTGAAAGTTGGTAGGGTCTGCGTCTTTCCATGCCACCCTGCCATCTGTGACCATCTGTGCTGTCGTTACTATGAAATCATGAAGGCTGATGGTCTCAAGCTTGATGGCACAGTGTGATTATGGGGGTATGGTGTCTCTAAAACGGTGCGTAAATAGTAGCACGTCATTCTCACGGCACAGATGGATACCCCCTGTGATCCTCAGGCCAAAGTTTTCCTCATGTACCCAAGTGTATGCCCTGCACAGTGAGGAGTCTAGTAATTCAGCTTAAAACTAATCCACCTTTAAGACACGCTTTGTGCCCCAACCATGTGTTGACTTCACAGTATCATGAAGTACCCTTACTGACATACGAGCTGTCACACTAACCTCAGGTGTGTCCCTAAGCTTAATATAACTGAGTCACACAGAGCAATTATACGGTTACACTCATTACACTGATCACAGTCTGCACAATGTAGTCAAATGAGAAGCGGCTCACATTTAAAGATGACACAACCTATTTTCACCAAACCGTTCTCCCGTGCGCATTGTCCTACCATGAGCAACCACTGTTTTGTTGCTTAGCTACATGTAAAGAGTATGGTCTGGTCTCCCATGTGAAATCAGTTTTTCAACCATAATGTTATGAAGCTATGAAAATACTTTTTGTGTGCAAAAACCCCCCAAAAATATCCTTACTACACTTACTGCTCAAAAGTTTTCATATCCCTTGCAGAATCTGCAAAATGTTAATTCTTTTAGCAAAATAAGAGGGATCATACAAAATGCATGTTATTTTTTATTTAGTACTGACCTGAATAAGATATTTTACATAAAATACATTTACATATATTCCACAAGAGAAAACAATAGTTGAATTTATAAAAATGACCCTGTTCAAAAGTTTACATACCCTTGATTCTTAATACTGTGTTGTTACCTGAATGATCCACAGCTGTTTTTTTGTTTAGTGATAGTTGTTCCCTTGTTTGTCCTGAACAGTTAAACAGTCTGCTGTTCATCAGAAAAATCCTTCAGCTCCCACAAATTCTTTGGTTTTCCAGCATTTTTGTGTATTTGAACTCTTTCCAACAATGACTGTATGATTTTGAGATCCATCTTTTCACACTGAGGACAACTGAGGGACTCATATGCAACTATTACAGAAGGTTCAAACACTCACTGATGCTCCAGAAGGAAAAAACATGCATTAAGAGCAAACTTTTGTTTTTTCCTTCTGGAGCATCAGTGAGTGTTTTGCAGATTCTGCAAGGGGTATGTAAACTTTTGAGCACAACTGTACCTTTCTGGGCCTTGGATGCGTCAGTTGCATTGCTTTCTATGCAGGGTCAGAAAGCTTTTGGATTTCATCAAAAATATATTTGTGTTCTGAAGATGAATGAAGGTCTTACAGGTTTGGAAGACAAGAGGGTGAGTAATTAATGACAGAATTGTCATTTTTAGGTCTACAATTCCTCATTGTAGGGGTGTACTTAGGGGTGTGGTGTTGGCTGTTTGATTGACAGGTTGGGTGTCCACCCTCTTGAGGTCAGAGGTTATAACCGTGACCTGTTTCCCGGACAGTACAGATCAGCTGAGAAATACCTCCAGCTACATTGTACTGTCTCCTCCCATGCCCTGCCCCATGTCGCCCCGCAAATACCATGCAATTCCCAGAAACCTTTTATCTTTGTCCTCCTGAGCTGCTTCGGAAAGTTAGAGGGAGAATTTAAAAAAGAAGACAATTTTTCACCTGCCTTTTTAGCTGACAAACTATCCTTCTACTCCGCTGCACGTCTATTAACAGCCTTAAAGGAGCAACCTTAACTTAACTCTAACTTAACCTCTAGAAACAAATCATTTTATTTTTGGCAGTCATTTCGTGGCACGGCGAGACACTCGCTAACCCCGTCCAGCTGTCCCCTCTGCTCTTTACTCTGGGTGCAAGGCTTTCTTTAGGGCAGGATTAGTTTACCTCTGCAGGAGTGATCTCACACACACGCACACACATACACACACTCAAGTAGAGTGACAGGTTGAAAGGCTGTACAGGGCTCCTTACTGGCCTTTATAAAGCTGACTCACAGTAGATACAGGTGAATCAACAGTGCAGCCATTCTCTGAATACTGCCCGTCCTGAAATAGCCCTTCAGGGCAAACACCTTTTGTTGTTGACGCAACATTCCCGTGGTCGTTTACGACTCTTGAATTGCTAAAAAAACTGACCCACAAAATAGTGCAGTTTTGAAGTTACCAAGTGCTTCAGTTGGATTCAAATTAGCATGCATTATCATGATTTTTTTGCAGTCGCTGTATTTGACAGGGGGGAAATAAGACAGTGGGATGGGCCACAGTTTTTATCCAATCAGTAAGGTAATAAAAACACTCTCAGCTCCATCTCAAAGCTGGTTTCTCGGCTGAGCCACAGAATTTGTAGAGCTCTGCAGTGATATCACTGAGAATATTGAGTATCTCATGCAAATATCTGGTAGTTCCATAAAGTTTCTTATCATGACGTTCATGGAGTGGTGACAAGACCTCTTGTGCCTTCTTTTAAGCAGCAGGCTTTGCCCAGTAGGAGGCTAATCTGTATTCCACTCTCTTTCCTGCTCATTCTATCACTGCTCTTTAATGTTTGTTTATCCTGAGGCTTGGAGAATAATTCCATTAGTTATGCTGGCTCCCAAGAGGCTTTGAGTCTGCAGTGCAATGACTTCATATGTGAGCTGGTGATACAATCACGTCACACGTGGCCTTGAGTCCTTGACAGATGTTTAGCTGTGTTCTCAATATAGTCTAATTAATTGACAAAATCTGTTGCATTTAAATTATGTCAGAAAGAAGTTCTGCAGACAGATTCAACAAATCTTATGAATTGTACAAGACCATTTGCTGGAAATTTGAGACATTGTGTAGGCTGAAGCCACTGTCTAAAGCGGCAATGTCACTTCTGTACCACTAGTTGCCAAATGGAATTGTAAAAGTAATGAATTCCAAATAGCCACTGGTTAAGACAATAGCTATGTTTCCATCACCCTGTTTTTATGCGCATTTTGAAGTATTGCATCAGAAATGAGTGATGGAAACGGTTATTTTAGACAAAAAATCCTTTAATTCGCAAAAACGTTTTTATGCTCACTTGAGGTGGCTTTTGACTTTAATGCAAATGTGAAATGGAAACGCATTTGCTGAATAAATTCCTACACGTGCATTAAAAAGTCACGTGACTTTGCGCTATAGGACGGCATAACCTGATTAACCAGTGGACTAATCTTATGGCACAACATCTTGTTATGGTTATCCTTAAGTCTGTCATCAAAGTATTTATGTATAATTGCCTCCCAGAACTGTCTTACATGACTGCGTTTCCAAACAGCAAGCATCCACCTCTGAAAGTAATGACCGCCTTTATTTCATCTGCTTACTCTGAGGCACAAGAAATTTATTATATATGAAAATAATTATATTCAGTGGCTTGTCCTACTTTTCTTAGTGAGTGCCAGTTTATCAGGGAGTGATGATTTCGTTCCCTTGACTTGTTGGATTGAAACGGTTTAATGCGATATTCCAGTTTTGCAACTTTGGATGGAAACCCAGCTAATGTTGCTCTGTCAGGCTGTTGACCACGGAAATATTAAAAAGGCCATGGTGTTCACCCTCAATGGCGATCAACCTACAAATGGCTTATAGTCTCTGCACATTACAGGAATTGTGGATGCACAGCATTTCTCACTATGTAATAATCAATACTATGAGACAAGTGATGCCACCATAAAGAATTTACAGGAGGTACTACTCGAGACCTCACTTTAGATAATGTCTTTATTGGTATATAGTATACTACAGTCAAAATAGATCTTTTATTGTCAGTAATGTACATAAAATCAAGTCCTTTGTTTAAGAGAGGTCGTAAAGGACATCTGCTCAACATTATTGCTGTTTGTCTTGCCAAGTCCATGTGATTTCTCACCTTCCACTGCCAATGATTCATCCACGTGATTTCTCACCTTACACAGCCACTGATTAGACCACCACTGCCCAGCAAACCCCCTCAAAGTGCTAAGTTAAATTCATATGGTGGAAATTAACTAGCATGCAGACTTGGAGATGCGTTTAAAGAGTCTCTAAATAAATGGCTTGGTCAGCTCTCTTTGGCCCGCGGTGCATCAGGCCCCTGCGGAAGTCATAGAGGACGCAGCCGTTTAAAGACAAGCGCCTGGCATGTGCTGACAGACACGGGGGATCTGCTCTGGCAGTGTTGGCAAAAGCTTTTATGAAACTTATTGAATGATGCGGTTCCAAAAACAGGCCCCATCCACAGAGTGATCCAAATGAACCTGTTCACCCAGACCTGCACTCATAAGCCAACAAAGTGATCCTGTGCTTTCAAAACAGGAATCATATACATTTATGGCCTCAAGTTATGATCCATGAATTTTTATGATGCAAACAAACCTGCAGCAAAGAGCAGATTTGCATAAACAACAATTTCTGTTATTGCGTAAAGTTTTAGATTTGATGGGAATCAGGTCTCCTGTGCCAAGCTTTGAAGAGCTTGGAGTTTTTGGTTTTACTACAAGTAACACTATACACGTTTGCTAAATAACTACAAATGCATCTATATTACTAGTGCTGAGTAGTACATTGATGCCAGAGGTTCTCTGGTTTCATGCATTTGTTCTGTGGCCCATAAAATATTCAAAGCACATTCAAACTGTCATTTACAAGTTTAGACTGATGCAAAGTATTTGCCATGTGCAACAGGAAGGCCCACTGATGGACATTAAATACAATGATTGAAAGAAGAACAGCTACTTTTAGCAACATCTGTAACCTTTTCTCTGG
Organism: Cirrhinus molitorella; assembly: GCA_033026305.1. Classification (NCBI taxonomy): domain Eukaryota; kingdom Metazoa; phylum Chordata; class Actinopteri; order Cypriniformes; family Cyprinidae; genus Cirrhinus; species Cirrhinus molitorella. The sequence continues at coordinate 27,118,224 of CM065128.1, forward strand.
TTATTGCTGATGAGAGATCTTCTGGTTACAGATTTGACACTGTCGTAATCTTCACAAATTGATACCGACTGCTGAGGTGGTAATTTGTGTCACTGCTGTGCTTGCAGTCAAATATAGAAAGTTACATGGACACATCGGCACAGTGCAAAATCTCACTATGCACAAAAAGAAGGTGCTGGTCCCTCTGAGAGATAAAGATCGCATGATGCAGTATTTCATGAACAGGTGTTCCTGCACGCGGCTGCATGTCACTTTCGGATGGAACTGAGGAGGAGCTCAAACTATAGATTACAAACAGCAGAGCAAAAACAGACTAGTGGTGAAAGCTTCACTATGGCCTTAGATAATCTTAGACAGGCAATAATCTGTAGGAGTAAGTGTATAAACACATACACACATGCTTCAGTCGAGATCGTATGACATTGAGCATACGGCATACATACGCACAGGATTGACACCTCATTGTAAGTGAATTGGAGCGTGTGCCCTAGTGACTATACTGGTGGCCTTCCAGTTTTGGAGGGGGGGGTCTGATGCTGAAGTAGCAACTGTGGCTGTAAGCCTAACATTTCACTAGAAATCTGATCGGCAGATGAATGACCTCCACATAAGAGAGCTGTCTGTAAATGCACTGCAGCTGTTACCCATATATGTTTCTTTCTCACAGTAACAATCAAACCAGATAATTTTTAATATTTCATCAAATGTCTGTTTAATACAAAAAAAAAGCCACTTGAGGGCCTACAGTAATTTGACCATGCCTAAAAATCACTTTAACAATATACTTTACATTTCACCAAGCTGATTACTCACTAAAAACTCCCACAGGCCATTTTAAGTCTTATTTTGATGTAACAAATTGGTTATATCTAAGTGTGTGAGTTGTTTACTTACTTTTTTAAATTAGTCCTCCCATTAACGCCATGCACTCTAAATTTGGGTTGTTTTTACCCAAGGGCTAGGTAAATATAGGACAGAACAAATCTGGGGTTAATTTTACCTAGCAAATTTGGTTGTTTATTTAACCCATAATAATGGGTTGATTTAACCCAGCAAGAGGGTTGATTCATTTTTATTATATAGCTTATTTCTTATTTACACATTAACTTAAATCATCTAAACTTTTGTAAAATACTCCACACAACCACTGGTTTGCATGATAACTTTCTTTATTTTCCTTTATTTATCATTTACAGCATTATACATATTGCCTATTTAAACTCGTTTAACAAACATTAAAAGTACAAATTAAACATTAAACAGAAGTAATTCACATGTAATTAGCCCGTCTCTGTTATTCCGTTTTCACCGTGGCGGCGCTGGCTCTTGTGCCCAAGCTGGAGTTGTTTTCGGTGGGGAACTGCTCACGGCTAAGACCGCCGTCCTGCGTTTCAATCATAGCAAAAATATACTGCGACTTCTTTCATAACCTGCCCAAAAACAAACAGTAAACAGCTCTGAGGAAATATTTCAACATCCAAAGTATATCTTTATGAATAAAATCATTTTCTATCACGCGATAAGACAGACACCTGTTGATCTGCATGAAATTGAACGATATACAGCACGGTAATTATATATACATATAAAATAACATGTACACAAACCAATGCAAAATCCCCGCGATGAATAACTGAACTGCTGGGTTATGTAATACCCAGGATCTGAGTAATACAAGAACTACCCAATCATTGGGTTGTTACATTTGACCCAGGAGCTGGGTGACACACACAAACTACCCAAACACCGAAAAAATAACCTTAAAAATTTACCCAAAAGGCTCAACCCAGCATTTGGGTTAAAAAAAATAACCCAGGATTTTTTTAGAGTGTATTATATTGTTCATTCAGAATGATTTGTGAACGCAGAATTTATCACATGAACCAATCACAGCTAAACATAACCAGTCATATCCAATCACATAGTGATGGAAGCATTGCCTCCTCTCAAGTGATTTTCCCCCATTCACTCTCAATTACCCCCCAACAAACTCACCGCATGCTTTAGGGGGTCTGTTAAAACTCAGTGGGCTCAGCCTGCTGGAGTCACTGTTGGACAGTTTTACTTTAAAAAAAAAAACAAGTGGTTTATACACTTTTTAGTGTTATATTTTGTAATATTGGCAGATAAAAGTAATGTAGAGAGTTTGCTAAGCAAATATTGGAAAGTGCAGTTCATAGTCAAAATTTAGAGTTAGAATGGTCAGATAATTAATGAAATTTAGAGTTAGAATGGTCAGATAATTAATGAAATGCACATCAGACAGTTTGCTTTGGTTTAACTTCCTCCTCCCCCTGTTTTGCTTGAACTCTTTTTGTGCTTCCTTCTTAAGCATTATCTTTACATCAGCGTTTTATGCTTTCTGAGGGCTGTAACTTGTTTGTCGTTTCCTTTTATGTTTCAAGTGAACTTTCAGGTAGCTTATCTCAAACTATTGAGGCAAGCTGTCGTTTGCGTCAGAAGTAACAAGCATGGATAATCGTCTCTTGGGTTGTGTCCTAAATAGAGGCTTATTTATCAGGGTTGTTTAATGCTCATCTAAGGGTGCAGAGGCTGTTTTTCTTACAGTTGAACGTGTCCTATGAAAACCAGAAGATTTAGAAATTTATGAATGTTCTTTATAAAGCATTCATTTTGGAATTCATAAACTGTTTTCATTTCTACATGTTCTTAATTTAATTTCTAAATATACTAATTAATTAACATGTAGTAATGCAAGTATTTGTATATAATTTAACATTAAAGTATTACAAATTATTATGAATTAATAAAGGAAAGTTGTATATAAATTAACCTCATGTTCACGATACCTAATGCAACTAATGTTAACAAGTTGAAAGTGTTACCAATTGTGACCCTGGAGTTCTAAACCAGTCTTAAGTAGCACAGGTATATTTGTAGCAATTTGAATGGGTCATTATTATTTTTTTCTTTTGTACCAAAAATCAAAAAATCATTAGGATTTTAAGTAAAGATCATGTTTCATGAAGACATTTTGTAAATGTCCTACCAAAAATATATCAAAACTTAATATTTGATTAGTAATATGCATTGCTAAGAACTTCATTTGCACAACCTCAAAGGTGATTTTTTGTTTTTTGCACCCTTAGATTCTAGATTTTCATATCTCGGCCAAATATTGTGCTATCCTAACAAACCACACATCAGTGGAAAGCTTACTTATTCAGCTTTTAAAAAGCGTATAAATGTCAGTTTCAAAAAATTGACCTTTATGACTGGTTTTGTGGTCCATAGCCTCAATTATTTTTGAAACTAAATAAAAAATGCACTGTTCTGGTTAATCATATATTTGATTAGTAATTATGCCAAGGAGTTGTTCTGATGGTTTTGTTTTTTTATTATTTTTATTTTGATATGCCAATTAATTACAAGATGTATGCTGTCATCATGTGGTTAAGCAGTAATATTGCACAATATAATCCTTGAGGCTTGCCAGGAACAGACTTGTTATGCCCTCTAGTGGTAAAGCTATTCCAGTACATGGTTGCTAATAGGTTTATTTATTTACTCATATTTTCCCCCTAGTGAGACTTTTTACATTGGAGTAATTATATTTGCTTATAGATTTCTGAAAAGGTGTTATTACTGTAAAATTCTATAGCTATTTGGCAGTTAGGTCAGTGCGTTCACCATGGGGCCCATCCGGGCATTATTCCCTGCAGGAATGAGAGGAATGCCTGTCAGTTGGAGAAAGAAAAGGTCAGGCAGTACCGGGACAAGGCTGTGGGGGGGACGGAGCCGTGGGTAATATCTGACCAGATAATCGGAGCGTGAAACCAGGGAGCTGTTACTCCCGTACACGAGCACAGCAGGAGAAACAGGACTTGAGAAAGAGGCCACATGCTCGCTCACTCACTCTCACACACACACAGAGACACACACTGACTCAGCAATGAAGCTAAGCCTGGGCCGCTGAAGACCTAGGTTGTGACACGTTTGCTTACTACTGGGAAAAGCGATAGGCGTGCTAAGGTTGTTACACATGTTTCCGCCTTAAGTTCTGTGAAGCAATGTTGGAAAGCACTTCTGTCCTTTTCATTATCAAGGTCCCATTCTTCACCTTGTAACACCTCTCCATGCTACTCTATTTCATGCGCTATGACTGAAGGATGAAAAATGTGAAAATTCTGCTCTGACCTCATTGGTGAGGTAGCAGTGGAGAACACAAGCATGCATTGCAATTCACCGTTGTGACATTTCTGCCTCGCCGTTCCAGACTGTGCACTTGGAAGTCATCCTGACAGCGCTGTGAGACAGACTCGGCTCCGCAGGGGGGCCTGCTCCACCCAATCATGTGCTTGGCCCATCGTGGGCTGACCACATGGATTGGGGAATGCAAACATATTTCAGTTTAAAGGGTTACTTTACCCAAAATTAAAATTCGGCCATTAATTACTCACCCTCATGTCATTCCAAAAATGTCTTCGGGACACAAATGAAGATATTTTTGATAAAATCCGAGAGCTTTCTGAACCTTCATAAACAGCAATGTAACTAGGCCCAGAAAGGTAGTAAGGACACTGTTAAAATAGTCCATGTGATGACAGTGGTTCAACCATATTTTAATAAACCTATTAGAATACTCTTTGTACAAAAAGACTTTATTCAACAATTTCTTCTCCTCCGAGTCTTTGAAAGTAGTAGTTACATTGCTGTCTATGCTCAGAAAGCTCTTGGATTTTATCAAAGACATCTTCATTTGTGTTTCAAAGATGAACAAGGTTTCACGGGTTTGAAACGACATGTGGGTGAGCAATAGATGAACTATTCCTTTAATTCCAATTTCCAACAGAATTTTTCAATTATAGGCATTTCTAAAACAATGTTCAGCAATGATTAATTGGCAAAATAATTAGTGAACTTATTTGTATTTTATTAATACTTTTATTGACAATGACACCAATATATATAAAAAAGCACATTTAACTTAAATACGTGTTTTATTTCTACATGACATCACAAAAACTGAAGCTGGTCATCAGACCATTGTTTTAAGTTCAGCAATATGCAACGTGAACAAGTAACATTCCCATACCCTTTAATCATTAAATGCACAATTAGAATTTATCCTCTGAATTTAGAAGTTGCTGAAAGACAATTATTAGAAATCACTTACACAATCTCCTCTTCAACAGTTCCAGTGTGAATAAAAGTAAAATATTAGAATCATGAAAGCATTCTGGTCAGAACTGACTTTTAAATGACATCCCAGCATTAAATGGTAAATTATTAAAGGGGTTGGGCCTAGGGCAACTGTAAGACACAAAATGTCTTTAGATTGCAAATACACTGAAGCAAAGACACATATTCAACTTATCCTTAGTTAAATTCTCTTTAAGCCTTAGAAAAAGTAAAATCAATTCACTGCTAAGAAATCAATTTCTTTCCATCTCCATTATATTCACTATACAAGATAGATGGCAATGAGGCTGGGGGCAATGGTAACACTTTTTAAAATAAAGGAATTAAGTTTCTGATCAAATGTGCAATGAACATTATTTAATCAAAGTATGAATCTCCAGATGATTAACTGATCAATTTAAATAAATGTATTTATTCATGTGACTCTGGACTACAAAACCAGTCATAAGAGTAAATAAATCATTTCAGCTAAATAAATAAGCTTTCCATTGATGTATGGTTTGTTAGGATAGGACAATATCTAAACAAAATAGCAACAAAATCTAAATATTGAGAAAATAGCCTTTAAAGTTGTAAAAATTAAGTTCTTACGGTATATTTACGGCAGGAAATGTATAACATATCTTCATGGAACATGATCTTTACTTAATAATATCCAATGTATTGTTGGCTATTACTACAAATATACCTGTGCTACTTACGACTGGTTTTGTGGTCAAGGGTCACATATTAAATTACGTGAAACACATACTACTCCTGCAAAATTCTAATATAAAGTTGGAACCAGTATTGAAGGTTTTATTTTTCAAGTGTTGCAATTATCCCCAACCACCATTACAATAGGTGATGTAATCTTTAATTAAGTCAGTATTACTGTTTCATAGGTCTATTAATGGTACAGTTACATTTAGCAAATACACATGTACGCATACACACAAATACAAATATTTATACCAAAAGATGGCAGTAGCAGGCGATGATGGAAAACGTAAAAATTGCCCTTGGCCCTGTATCTCACTGTAGATTCTGCTCAACTGAGAAAATTGTATTGATTTTAAAAAGAAAAGAGAGGCCATGGAAGGTGGGGGGAAGACAAATGATTACATTCCTCCTCAGTAAGACAGACTACACCCGGGGATCTTAACACCCAGGAAATTGTACAGCATGACTTTATAAAGCTCCTCGGAGGCACTTCCTGCACCTCTGGAACAGTGCAGCCCCCAGGGTCCAGTTCTGATGGTTTAATGATCCTTAGACTTCCATGGCAACTAGATGAAAGATGATTGGCTATACAGCAATAACCTGAGCTGTGCACAGGAGAGCATTATAACCGTAAGTCCAATAATCGCTGAGCAATCAGGAAAAGTGTCAAGAGATTGCACAGATGGCTTTTTTGGCTTTATTGTCTCTTAACATGAACAAAATGAATTGGTGAGCTTTTTGTAATCCTTTGTGTGCAAAGCAATATTAACTTTTTGAACCACACTGAGCACAACTAAAGTCCCTTTAAGCACAGAAGCCGTTTCGGTTTGTCCTTCAAGCCAGATGATGAAATTCAGTGCGGCACAGGTATTTTGGAGAAGGCGTCGGGCAAGTCATGGTGATTTTAGGAAGCTTCTGTCCTTGGGAGTTGCAGAGCTCCACAGTGCGTTCCATCAGGGAATCATACGGGCCCCTGTGTGCAGGCAACAGATCTACCTGGTCCTGGTGACAAGGAATGTGGAGCTGTGGCAGAGCTGCACGATAAGGCAGTGGAGAGTGTAGGATCTGGCGGCACAGATGCTCCTGGAAGCCAGAAAATGGCTCCAGCAGGTGGGCCGCCAGTGGGCAGTTAAATACTCCTCCGTTTGGTACTTTTTTCAGCACAGACCTCAGGGGCTGGCACGCTCTGTCAGTCTGCCTCATCTGTTGCACAGTGTCAGGACTGATAGGGTACACTGCCTGCACTACAGGACTTTGGAAAGTGAGTCGAGATCTCGGGGACACTCCAGAGGCTTTGGCAGGAAGCAAGCAGGGCCCATTTCCTTGAACACTGTGCACCTTGACAGAGAGAGACGTCTGCCCGACAGGTACAATTTTTGGATGCACCAATGCATGAACAGGTTTAGCGAAACTGAATTCCATTTTGTCCGGCCTTTTTTTAAGAGAATAAGAATACTTAGACATTTAATACTATAATCTTTCATAAACAGGAGTTATTTGCGTAAAGCTAACAGGCATGCACACTTTGACAGGCACCAGCTACATAATTAGTGATGCTTGCTGAGTTTCTTGCTAAACTTTCAAGGGATAGTTCAGCCAAAAATGAAATTCCAAACCTGTAAAACCTTCGTTCATATTTGAAACACAAATTAAGATATTTTTGATGAAATCCAAGAGCTTTCTAACTGCATAAACAGCAATGCAACTACCATGTTCAATGCACAGAAATTTAGTAAGGACATCATTAAATAGTCTTCTTAAAAAAATGTTTAAGGAGCTATGAGAATACTTTTTGTATGCAAGGAAAACTAAAATAAACTTTTTTTTTTTTACCAATTTCTTCTCTTGTCAGTCTTTGACACACTGAATAAAGTCATTATTTTATTTCTTTGCGCACAAAAATTAGTCTCGTAGCTTCATAAAATCAAGGTAGAACCACTGATGTCACATGGACTATTTTATCAATGTCCTACCTTTCTAGGATTTCGGATTTCATCAGAAATATCTTAATTTGTGCTCAAAAGATAAACTAAGGTCTTAACACTTTTGGAAAGACACGAGGGTGAGTAATTAATGACAGAATTTAAATTTTTGGGTGAACTATCCCTATCAAATTGAGTGGCTCAAAAGTTGTGCTATTTTTTTTTTAAGGACTTATGACTAATGTCTTAAATCTAATGACTGGACCACCTAACAATGCCTGAAAATTCCTAAAAAATTATTCAGAACACTCTAGTAACTGCATAGAAACACTAACAATTGTTAAGTTAATTGTTGTTAGTTAGCTAACTAGAACAGTTTAGCAACATGATGCACTAAAAACTTATTTACTGAAATTTACTGATTAAAGAGAGAAATGTTTAGTGACAGAGTTAGCCTTTTTTTGTATGAATATGAGAAGCTTGGGTCGGATGCAAGCGGCACAAATCTATAACACAAACCCAAAGGCTATAGCTTCAAGAGGAAATCAACTAAAATGGTCCAGAATGATTTATCACATATTTATTTAGCTAAAGCTTTCTTTTTTTTTTTAATTATATCATTATCACGTATATTGCAAAGCCTTGTCTGCATAGTTGGCCACAGAAAGTTCCACTACAGCAAAGATTATCAGGTTTTCAATTACATTAAGATCCAGTTACCATTTCTGTTACTAATCGTATTCATCAGCGATGGTCCTGGCAAGCGGAGACATTTGAAACTCATTGCAACCGCAGATATATCTAAACCTCATTGCTCTTAAACCACTTAAGTCCCTACCAAAGTGAGGCATTTAAACATACTCTCCGCACTTTATAAGCACCTGACTGTGCTGTTGGTTGCACTGCATAATTCCACTTTATTGAGACACTTTAATTTCAGTTTATTAGCCCAGCTGTGGGGGCTGATAGTAAGTGAATAGAAATCAACATGCCCTCCCTCTCAGTTCTCAGTGCTGAACTCTGCTCTCTCTCTCTCTCCCTTGCACCACACAGCCTCAAATAAATGAGGAAAGCAGAAAAATACTTGCCCATGTGACGCCGAGACTAACCAGGCTTTAAATCATTAATAAGCAGAAAATGACTCCGCACATATCTGCCGGGCAAGATATCGACTGTGCCTTTTCATTTTTGTTCTGTGAATTTAACAGTGCCCTAAATGCAGAACGAAGTCAAACCATGCAAAAAAGAGTCTCCTGCCTACTCAGTGACAAATATGAAAGAACTTAACATTCCTCCAGCCACAAATCTAAGGGCACTGAATTCTGCTGCAAAGTCCTGTTCTTATCGCCAGGGTTTAGATGGCCAGTTAATAGATTGTTTATTTGATCTATGAGCTAATGGTTTTACTTTACTTTGTAGGATAAAATGTACTTGAAATATACTCGCATAGGCTAGTTTTGTTAGGAAAAAAGTTGTCAGTACCTGCATCCAGACCTACAAGGTGGTCTTGGGGGGCCTATTTCCTTCCAAGTATTCCTGGATTTGGTGATTGGTGGGAGTTTGGGGACAGTTTTGCAACCAGTGCCTTTCACAATCAAACTGCATCTGGTAAAAGCACCATTGAGCATTCATTATTCATTAAATATTGACATTGGTAATCAATTTCTGCTGTCTGTATTACAGAAATAGTTCAGATTCAGAACTTGAGGGTTGTTAAATGACAATTTCTTGGGTGAATTATTCCATTGAAACATTGCTTATAAAGGGAACCAGTTCTATCATGACAACTCTCAGAAGATTTTAGCATGGTAATGGATATGACAATGTTAATGTATTTGGTGTTGGTGGAATAGATATTCTACACTGCTGTTGTTGATTATTGCTACTGCTGCAAAACAAGTACAGGAAATACTGCCAATGCATATGCAGATACGGTGCTGTAAGTATATAAGACACACTGGTGCTGCACAAATAGCATATACAGAATAATAACCCATAGCAGATCTATACAGGTGGACCTGGGGAGGTGGAGGGTGTCGGAGGATATCTGGACGCGCACTGTGACTTGCTTTAGTGAATGCTAACCAACCTGATCTCATGACGAAAATGTAGCGCCATGTACATTTTGTGACATATTTAATGTGAAATATCCACTGAGTGGCACTAAAAGAGTGTTCATTTTTTTTCCCCCAGAACAGATGAACCTACATATGGTACGTTTTATGTGACGTTGGTTTTGTATGTGTCACCGCAGTTCACTTGATACTGGAAATGTACGATGAGAGGTGCTATAACTCTAATTCTCTGTGACGTTTTAAAATAACATACCATCTGCACTACACCTAAACCTAACCGATAGTATGAACAAAAGCAAATGTGATGTAAAAACGCAATCGCAAGCATGCCATTTTAGCTTGTCTTTGTAGTCATGTTTTTCATGGGATTGTGTACGAAAATGATTACAAGTGCTCGCTGTTTTACCACCTCTAGTGTTAATTTCTGTTGGAAACTGCAGTGATATTTATTTCGCATCTTGTGAAAAAGTTCCCACAGTTGCTTTTTTGTCATGAGATCAACCAGCCATTTAATATATGAACCTTATATGAATATCAGCTTTTGCCAAATAGTTTAACACTGTGAATATCATCAGCTTACGCCATCTAGAGTTTCATAACAGAACTTGGCATTTATATATTTATATTGGAATGAATTGTATTCAGTACCTGCCACTTATTAGAGGTGGTAAACCGGATATGTTGTGATTCTTAGAATGTCTGTATGACCTCTTGTCTCTGGGTTGGAGGGTTAATCCAGTCATTACCGCTGGCAAGCTCTTGTGACTCCGAACATCATCGTCATCATCTTCATCCCTGAGTGGCCCCTTTACACCAGGGAGACAGGGAAGGTTGGCAGTTACATCCTATGCAAAACAAGCAGAGTTGGCGCATATGTCCATGGGATGTGTGATAATGTAGTTAGCTGGTAATTTTTGCAAAATAAATCATGACAGGGTTTATTATGTACCAAGGCGTTTATTTATAAGACATTATTCCACTTATTACATGTCTGCTTTCCAAACAAATGGACACAAGTTTATTATAGGAGATGGCTACCAGGGACAATTGCAACCTGATCTCATGAAGAAAACGTACTCTGTGACGATTTAAAATAATGTACCATCTGCACTACACCTAAACCTACCTGAGAGTATGAACAAAAGTGAATGTGATGTAAAAACACAGTCGAAAGCATGCAGTTTTAGCTTGTTTTTCAATCTTTCGTCTTTCAGCTCTTTCATTATGAGTCATGTTTTTTTCACAGGATTTATACCAAAGGATTTCACATCCTAAGTCCAATTTCGTGCCATCTGAGCTACCGAGCAAGCTCGTTACACCCGGAAAGCGAAACGTATGGAGCTGTAATCACAATCATGTATACGAAAATGATTGTTTTACTGTCTCTAGTGTTCATTTCTGTCGGAAACTGCAGTGATATGTACTTATTGGTACATATTTTGCATCTTTCATGATGAGATCAGGTTGGACAATTGTTAAATATACAGTTTATTGGTCAGTGGTCTTAAAAGTATAGTTCATCCAAAAATAAATGAATCACCCTCATGGCATTCTAAACCTGTCGTTCCAAACCTGTAAAATGTTGTGAACGTGTGTCGAAGACTGACATGTAAGAGAAAAAAAGTTGAATAGTCATTTTCATTTCAAAAATGAAAAATCTGGAATGTTACCCTGTGTTGAAGGAATGAGGCTGGTTCTGAGAAATGCGATGGTACAGGTGAAACATCACGAAAAGGGGACTGGCTTCCTATGTGTTTCCTGATTTTTTTAGAGGGCCTGTTGACAGATCAAGTGATATAAATAAGATTTGATACATTTACATTGAAACTACCCCTAACTGCTAGCTATAAATGTTTATTTTATTGTTTGTTCTTGCCATACTACAGGTTTCTATAACTATATACGAAACATATTCCATATATATATATATATATATATATATTCAAATATTTGCATTCTTGTTATAAATTAACAGCACAGAAAATATTACCAGTCTCCGTTGCCATCCATAGGAAAGCCTTTGCCAGAAAAGCCCATCTTGATTCTTATTTACCCTTAAAGGGAACAAGTTGTTAGACCTCCAAAAAGATAATTAGCAAATAAAGTTTTTTACTAAATAATATTACTAAACCTCTCCCTCCTATAAATAATTGTTTAATTAAAGATATTCTTGAGCAATCATTCCGCTGTTATCTTAACCAACAGGATTTCAAGAATTCCATTAGCCTTCAAGAAGTCCATTAACATATAAATAGGTGTTTCATTGCATAAATTCAATGCATGTGCACTGAAAATATATTTTCAGCCACAGTGGAGCTAATTCGTCTACTGATACATCAGGATTGTTTTAAATCAATCCCATGCTTTCAGATATTAATCAAACACACAATCCACCATGAAATATAAGGCACGTCGCCTACCCATTTCCCTTCACATAAACCTCAAATTTTCCTTTTCTCTATTTTAAATTTGTCACTGACAGATTAAAGACGATTTAGCATGGATACTAAAGAAATTAGTGCATTCTGGCGTTGCAGCCAACAACAGATAAAACAATATAATGTTGTAATAAAACACACTGGTTAGCATAGATTTGAAGCACCACCGTGTGCACCTTGCAGTTCTTGAAATGCAACAAAAGTACTTTAGAGTAAGCTTTGGTGTCAAGATAGTTTGTAAAAACATCTGATATTGAGAAATCTTGTAAAACTTACCACAGACATGCAGCAATCAACAGGCTGGCTGCTGCCTCATACTGAGGACAATCCAAACTACTGAAATCAGGACATTACCATGACCACCCTAGCAGACCGGTCAAAATCAAAAACAACACAGCTCTCAGCTGCTGATTGGATGGTTGTGTCCCGGAACCCCACACAGAGTTTTGTGAAATGATTTGCAAAGGGTCATTAATATCAGAACAGAAGCAAACTAAATACATTATAGAACACCGACTCACTTAGCTTTTGAAGTTAGTAACCTGGCTACAGAATGAGCTCATGACATGCCCTAAAAAGCATTTCATCCGCCTTAAATCAACAAGCACTCTATAATCGCGTTCCAGTTCTGAGAAACCGCCTCAGAATACAGACATTTGTCAGCGCTGAGACTTTTACTCTGGCACGTAGCTAGTGTAAGCGTCATTAGTGGGATGATATGAGTTATATTCCCCTTTAGGGGGTGAGGTCTCCTTGCATTGTTTAAATCCAGCTTAGAGGTGAAACATTAAGCTTCAGGCTTTAAAGCAGCTACAAGCAGCTGCTCAGCAGGCCATGGAGGATCTGTCAGCAGTAGGGAAGCATTAATCTGCAGTGTGCTTTTTACGGCCTCCTGCTGCGATCTCCCATAGGGCAGTGCAGACAAACACTTCGTCATCATTACAAAACACATTTCATCTATAATGATGATTAGCCTTTTTGGGGGCTTGCTCACAATGATCACATATATACACAGTTTGGAAGAGAGAGGCTTTTTTTGAAATGTCGACAACTTTCTTCTAATGGAAATTAGTATTAACATGGAGGACACCTTGTGAAGCGACGTTGACGGCCTACATATGCCCTGATGAGCCAATGATCACGCCTGTGCATTAGCCCTCACACCTCTGATGCAAATCAGGCCACTGTAAATTGCTCTTTAATAGCATTTGCGTGACTCATCAGCGTGCAAATTGGAAGTGGGTTCATTTAAACAACGACAAACTGCTAATGTACTTTTTCATGCTTCCAGCCGCCTAGCAGAAGCAGATCAAAACCCTGTTTGGAACTCTTCTGTTCTCAGATTAGCCTGTTTGTCCACCATGGCATGTTGAAATGCTGATATTTTTGTGAGCTTATAAAAATGAATTGCCAGGGCTTGTTCGTCATGCATGGGTAGAGTCGATGACCTTTTCATTGCTGCTTTGTTTTTCTAATGAACAACACGAACTGAGTGAGGACAGACGTTAGAGCTGACCAGGTCCTCACATTATTGTTAATTATAAAATAATTTCCGGCTTGCTTCTAAGTGATACTTTGCAGGGCTGTAACCACCATAGACATTGAGGGGGACAGTTCCACCCCCTAAAATTAGAAAAGACCAAACCTTGACATAATACAATGTTTAATGCACTTCATGTTGCTAAAAGCAGCAAATGGAATATATTTTCTTACTCATTTTTTATGATACAAGATTATCCTGTTTAAATCAACGTGATAAGTTAAGTCAAAAGTAATTTAAAAGTAGTCTGATTATATTACTTAATATGTAGTGTAATGTATTACTCTACAAAAACAATCCTTCAGGATCCACAAATTATTTAGTTTTTCAGCATTTTTGTGTGTTTAAACCCTTTTCAACAATGATTGTATGATTTTCATATCCATCTTTTCACACTGAGAACAAATGAGGGACTTATATGCAACTATGACAGAAGGTTCAAATGCTTACTTATGCTTCAAAAGGATGCATTAAGAGTCAGGGGATCAAAAAATTGAAGATCAAACTAAATTTAACTTCTGGGAAACCGTATCTTCTGTAGCTTCTGAAAGGCAGAACTAAATGAAAAATAAATATTATGCTTAGGTGAAGTAAGAAAAATGTATATATCTTAATTCTGTTCAAAAGTTTACACCCCTGGCTCTTAATGCGTAATTGTTCCTTCTGAAGCATCAGTGAGCGTCTAAACCTTCTGTAATAGTTAAATATGAGTCCCTCATTTCTCCTCAGTGTGAAAAGATGGATATCAAAATCATACAGTCATTGTTAGGAAGAGTTTAAATACACAAAAATCTTGTGGGACCTGAAGGATTTTTTTTTTCTGAAGAACACTGGGAATTTAACTGTTCAGGACAAACAAGGGACTCATTAACAACTATCACTAAACAAAACAAAACAAAGAGATGTGGATTATTCAGGTAACAACAGTATTAAGAATCAAGTGTGTGTAAACTTTTGAACAAAGTCATTTTTATAAATTCAATCATTATTTTCTCTTGTGGACTATATTTAAATGTCTTTTATGTGAAATATCTTATTCAGGTTAGTACTAAATAAAAAATAAGCATTTTGTATGATCCCTCTTATTTTGGTAAAATAATTATCATTTTGCAGGTTCTGCAAGGTGTATGTAAACTCTTTGACATAATCAAGATGTGTTTAATTTGACTGTGCTGCAGTACAACCATCCATACTGCAGATTATTCTGGTCAATAAATTCAGAAAACGGTGCGGCCGTCTCCAAGAACAGCTGTATATAAAACAGAAAGATGATGGAAATCGTGTATGGACTCATGATCGGAATTTATCTGCATCCAAATGTATTTCGGAAGGACTTAAATGAAATATAGATGAGGTACAAAGTCTCAAACAAAAGCAATGCTACTAACCTTTGTCAAATCCAGAGTATATCTTCTCCAAAAGTGCTCTCTGAACCTTTAGTTCCAGGTGGACTGACAGAAGAACCAGTACGTTCTCACTTGCAGAAGATGTACAAAGTCGGCAAAGCAAATTGGAACTGGCAATTTCAGCCAGCTCTTTTCATTTTTGTGATGGTTCCAACTTCTAACTGAACTTGAAGGACCATAAAATGACATATTTGGATGCAGGCAGCAATGGACCTTTTATTGATTTCTTACTGAGGAACATTGCCATACTGTCATACTTCAGTGGATGTAGAATGTGGTATGTACATGACTAGACACAAAAACCTAGACAGTGTTTTCTACACACTGTAGTTTCCAGGGCATCAGATTCAAACTTCAGTCACCCATTGGTCAGCTATATGGTGAGAGCTATGATGGTGTTCCTTTCTCCAACATACAGACATCCTTAAAGAGACCTGCGCACTAAACACAGTAATGTGGTAAATTAAACTAGCTCTATATAAACAAATTTATATTCTCAACCAATTTTACAGGTGAGCAGTTCAAACAAGGAAGCTTAATAGTGAATCTACAACACCCTTGTGGTTTTAGAATACAGTCGAGCACCTGAGAGAATATTCTCCACTCATTTTATTCACATATGTGCGTTCCATACAGGGCAATATTTTCTCATAACAATGGTTGATGTCAAATTTCACCTCTATATGCTGGAGCCAAACAAAACTGTCATCAAATAGAAAAAGAAAACTATTATGCAAAACGTGTGCAGCTGAATGCTCATTTCTCTGGATGTGTGACACATGCTGATGACTCGCAATCCTGCGGACAGTGGGAATGTAATGAAATGCAGTGAAGGAAAAATAAGCAGTCACTCATCCAATGAAATACCCTAACTATGCCACACCTCTTCGGGATAATATTTCTAAGACTTCTCTCGCTCTGTACTTAAGTTGTCAACAGTAAAAAGAGGAGAGATGACATTCAAATCGTACAAAAACCTAATAAAACTTGTCTGATAAGAAACATGACAGAAAAAAAAATACATGGTCCTGAAATGATTCAAACTCGCTGAGTGCTATCGTTTACCCCTGTAGATCCCGATTTAAGTCGTCAGCAGCCTAGAATGTAAATAACGAATCTCCCATGGTAACACAAATACTGTGGTCAGTTCATTTTCAGGTAACCTAGTAAGTCCCTCTGCACCTCTGTGAGTGGAGGTATCTACAGAACCTCAGGAATTATGAAAATGAACAAGAAAAAAAAAAATTAAGAAGAATGGAGAACAATGAACAACTGAAGTGACTTCCTGTTGTTTATAGAAAAACAAAGAATGTGGTAATAAGCTTTGAAGCTTAAGAAGAACAAATGTCTTGTCTTTTCATTAGTTTTTTTCTTTTCTTAATTTTAGATTTTTGATTCAGTGCAATGCATGGAACAATACAAGGGTCCTCCAGGGTTGGTTTTCTTTGTGGATTTTCTCGGGAGCGGCTGAAATGGGTACGCTGTCTCAGTCGTTTAACTGGTGTCCATGGATTCCATGTTGGCGCTGGAGGAGTCCCTCTGGATGCTGTCAAAGATGGCGGCCAGCTCAGGGTTAGAGCTGATCTGAGATTGGAACTCGCTCATTAGGGGGCTCTTCTCGGCCTCTGGGATGGTTAGCAGGGCCACTACGGCCCGCATAGCAGATCGTTTGAGCTCATCCTGCTTTTCAAACTCCTGCTTCACAGAGTTGGCTTTTACCTGAGGAAGAACATAAGAAGAAATCAAAGGACTCTCACTTTTTCATGACCTTTTCAGTAGTCTGTAGCTAGATTTCCATCCAAAGTTGTGAATTTAACTTTTAACTCGCATAAAACATTTGCGAATAAGCATCATTTACATCCAACGATTCAAAGAGAACAAAATAGTCACTCCCTGATAAACTGGCTCCATAAATCACTAGGAAAAGTTGGAGAAGCCACTGAATATAATAATTTTCCTATATAATAAATGACTTGTGCCTCAGAGCGAGCAGTCAAAGCAATATATGTGGTCATTGCTTTTGGGGCTGGATACTTGCTGTTTGGGAACGTTGTGTAAGACAGTTCTGGGAGGCAATTATACAGAAAGACTTTGCATTAGCATTTAAAAATGACCATAACATTTCAGATGCTGTGCAGCAAGAACAGTCCCGCGGTTAGTTCCCACAGTATCCCACAGCGTGAAGTCATATGACTTTTTTAATGCGCATAGATGAATTTATTCAGTAAATATGTTTCTCCCATCTCCTATTATTTGCTTTAACCCTTCATCGGACAAGTCAAAAAACACATCAAGAAAGTATTTCCACTACTTTTAATATACAAAGAAACGGCACTGTCTGATTTTGCAGAATATTTTGCTTACCTTTGTGGTGCATGTTGCCCTAAGCGGCTCTACAAGTCTGTCCAACCTCTGTAACACTGCACTGGGACACAGGCTAGACAATCTGGCCAGCATGAGGAATGTCAGCATCTGTAAACAAATTAACAGAGCAAAAAGAGCTATAAACATTTATACTTTTGGTCCCACAAAGTTTCTATCATCCTAGTAGAGCTTGCTAAGTAAATATTGTATATGATTAATTTCATTATTCCCATTTAAAGTGTTTAAGTAAACAACTAAAACATAAAAACTCCACATTTTCTAGTACAAAGCACTCAAAAAAATAGTACTTAATGCTCCTGCTTCATTATGATGCAAGTACACCCAGTAATAAGTACATTTAAAATAAAGTTGGACCACGTCTGTCGCCAATGCATTATGCATTTATGCCTTTGATGACCACACACTGAATCTTTGTTAATCAATTCACTCTTTCATCTTCTGTGGTCGCTAAATGATCTGCATGGCAAAAAGCCTGTGTCTCATGAAAGATTCATGGAGTCGAGTCCGATGGCTTACCTTGATATCGTAATGGTCCTTAAGTCCGTCTTCAACGTGGTTTAAGAATTCAAAGATGTCAAGTCTATCAAGGCAACTGTCTAAAAGCGTGTACATGCATTCAAATGCAGCCTTCCGGATGTCCAGACCATCGTCCACTGTGTGTTTAAACGGACCCATCTCAACCTAAAAAGAGGCAGGTGTCATTGAGCTTTGAGGTTGTAAAAGATAGTAAAGCAAAAGGCTCTGGACAAAGGGTGGGTTACCTCTCTGATTAAATCCTTGCGCACTTTGGTCTCATTGTACAAATGAGGGAGAACTGTATCCAATAGATCTCGAATAAGAGAAGGTTTGTTATGAGCTGCAGAGTTGAAGGTAACTAGAGCCACTCTTCGTACATTGAGGTCTGGATCTTCCAATGTTTTCAAGAAATCACCTAGAAGTGAAAAACTACAATTAAAACTAGTTCTAAAATGTTCTGGGCAAAATTAAAAACTGATATTAGCACTTGCCTATGCAGTTTTTAAGTAGAGGGTCAATTGTCTGTGGGTGATCAGAAATCGTGAATTTAACAGCTGTGACTACGGAGCTCCTGGCATAAGATGATCCTGGGGAGAAAGAGAAAAATTTAATCAAACAATTCAAGTCTTTTGATATAGAATTAACAGGCAGAGTTTGACAATCACCTGATAAGAGATAGCCTTTTAGCCTGGGCAGAAGAGTCTCTGGGTCGATGAGTGTTAACTTCCCCAGACATTCAGCTACCACGTTCCTTGTGCCCTCTTCTGTACACTCGCAGTGTTTGAGCAACAGCGCCCACACGTTTTCGACATACGGTTTAAGCCCTGCCACAGAGGCAGAGCTGATGATTTCCTTGAGAGAGTGCAACAGCAGGTACTGTCTCTTGGGTTGGCCAGAGATCTCTTGCAGGACAAAGGGCAGATACTCCGGGAGGTTCCCCACGCTGATGCTGCCTAACGCGTATGAAGCTGCTGATTTGACCTCTTCGCTGGCTGAGGAGAAGGCATCCAGAATGACCGTTTTCAGCTCGGGCTGACCGCTCAGATCAACGTGATGGCCGACCTCTCCGAGAGAAAGCAGAGCCAACAATCGAATGGAGTCAGTGGAGCGTGAGTTCTTCACATCTTGAATGAACTGTCCCACCACTGCAGGGCCCTCTTTAGGACAAGCGCGGGTGAGAGCAGCTACGCACTTTGCGATGGAGTAGTAGGATTGCTTATGGGTGAGCGCTGCACTCTGGGCATACACAGGACCTGTTAGCATACGTAGCAGGTCCATGTAGCCCAAGCTGGCAGTTCCCGTAGCTACAAGGGCCTGGAAGAATTCCAGCATTGCGCTAAGAGCGCCACCTTGGAGCAACGGGGAACGAACCAAAGCTATGAGTTCAGCCAAAATAGAGCCACTTATCTTAGACAGCGAGTCAGGGTGGACTCGTGCAAGTGTGGTGAGGAAGCTGATAGCCATCTGGGAGACATGCATATCGCTTTCATTGATAAGAGGAGGCAGCTCAGCCAGTACAGCGTCAATCATGGCCGGTGTTACACTATCGCTGTAGTTCTTGACCAGAATGTCCAGTGCAGCTAGTGTGCTTAGTTTCAGCGCTCGTTGGTTCTTACGTAGGAAGGAGGCAAGAATTGGAACAGCTTCACCCAAGATGGGCCTCAGGTTGATTTTCAGTGGCGACCCCGCGATCAGCGTAAGAGCTTTGACGGTGGTCAGCCTTGTTATCTCGTTCTTTAGTCGCTCTAGGAAGATGTGGAGAGTGCCCGGTAGGTCCGCACCAAGGCTATCACCAAGGTTACAGATAATTTGCCCCATACAAGAAATAGCTCGCTCTTTGACTTCCTGGTCGATATCTGCAGCCTTCAGCCTTTTAATGGTGCAAGCGAAAAGGTCAGAAATGTAGGGCGAGGCATCAAAAGCATCAGTTTGATCCAGAGGCCTAATGACTTTGACCAACTGCTGGGTGACCAGCAGTGCTTCAGAGGTGATCTTATAAAAGGGATCGCCCACACAAGCAACTACAGGAGGCACTATAGCCTGAACATGGGGATGGAAGACTTGAGGCTGATGGTTGCACAGGATCACATACAAGCAAGACAGGGCATCTATCTTCAGATTTGAAGAGCTTGATTTATCGTTGAGAGAAAATATGATTCCTAGATGGAACAAAATAACAACAAACGTCACTCAAAATACTGCTGAGAAACTTAACACATAATGGCTACATAAGATTTCCAACAAAAGCATTTCAAGGTTTCTTTTATGAATGCTGATCAAACTTGTCAAGAATTAAGCATATGATCATGGAAGGAATGACTCTACTCTCTTTAACATGTAGGAGCTTGCCTGCGGCACATACCTGGGATGAGAACAGGAATATGCTGCGTCAGGGCCCCTGGCAGCACGTTTACTAGTTCTGTCAGCATGTTGAAGCAGCACTGCCGGGTCTTAACACTCTTCTCCTTCATCTGTTTGTGCAGTGCTTTTACTATCATTGACACCTGCAAAGACAAACAATATGCCACCCTTAGAAATAAACAAATAATTAGAAAGCCCAAGAGTATGTTGTAATGTTGTACTTTTCGCATAGTAATGATAGACAGATTGGATCTATGTGTCTATATAAACTAGCATTATGAGATGGAAAAGAAAGTACATCTCTCCCTACCTGACTTTGAAGCATTGTAAGAGGAGTTTCTCCCTGTTCCATGGCATCCGGGTCACAGAGCCAGCTCTGGGCAGGGCGTGTTTGCTTGAGTAAGGACAGGTAGGCATGGAACACATCCGCCTTGACGTTTTCTTCCCGCTCTTTAAAGCGGGCAATGAGCGCTGGAGAAACAGTGCGGTAGAACTCTGGTAACATCTCATGTCGTGTGCTCACCACGGCATCCAAGCACTTTGCTGCCGCTCTCCTCACTTTCCAGCTCATGTCGTCATCATCGCTGTACTCATCATCGCTTCCTGTTTGGATCACATGAGTTATAATGATATCATAATCACAGTATAATCTATATTTGCAGCCCCAAAGAGACATTCTGTTAACTCTCAGACACTGTTGAACATATAGGGCAACAAGTTTGTCCCCTGAACCCTCTGCTTCAGCAACACAAAGCGTGTGGAATTCTGAAGCGTGGGCTTCTGAGAGGAAAACAAACGTACCCTCAAATCTGCTGTCAAACTGTATGAGCCTCCCAATGCTGCTTACAAGCTAGTGCGCAGTCAGCACAATCAATTATTGAATAGAAAACAACAAATAGGTACGAATATGATTTATGGATGAAAACAGCACTCCAGTATGGGCTGAGAATAAAAAATCCTTGATGCCAGAAAAGATCAAGGAGACCAAAGGCATTCATGAAGGCAGTGAATGTCTAACTCAAGCTTTTGGACAGAGGCTTGTCATTACGGCCTGCTCCTGTCAAATTCTGGAGTGCAGAAACCGGTATTTCTTCAACCATACTTCCACATGAAACACTTCATTCCAACATGCAACGCTGAGCACATCCAAACTCGGTTGTGCTTCAGAGCACTAAAGGTTAAAAAGCATTTTCATTTTGAGAATGCACAGCCTCTGTCAGAGAAAGTGGCATGACATGCTCAGCACATGCATTTAGGAGGGTAAAAAGGCGCCTGCTCGACAATCTCTAAGGTAACAGAGAAATGGAGGCAAACGTTCAAGCCTGTCCGGACATTATGAGACAATCAGTACCCCCCAAACCAATCTCAGAGCCAATTTCATCGGCTGTAAAGGCTTAAGCATTATTCAAAGCTGCTAGACCGGACAAGTCGCCATCGTCTATTCATTCACATAACAAGCTGATTTCTGATAGTCTGGCAAACGGTCTCTGGAGATGTCCAACTTTTCAGTCCTCACACATGGACAGACTGCCTCTCTGAATGCTGTATTATCAATGGTCTTCCACAAAAATGTGGGGAAAGGGTTTTTATTATTGTTATGCGGCCAGCAAAGGCCAACACACAGCAGAACTAACAAACTGAGCTGGTAACTTACAGCTAAACAGACTTTTGGTTCAGGAGAGAGAATAAATCCTTCTTCCCTCAGACAGAGAGGAGAAAATGAGCCCCGCCTCGTACCTTGATAATCTTCGTCTACACCGTCCGCATCCATTGCATTCTCATCTTCATCCTCGTCGTCATAGTTGTAGTTGGGATCATAGGTCAAATACTTAAGACAGATGCTAATGACTGTTGGGACATGTGGGTAGACTTCCTTCGGACACCTGGGAATCAAAAGCAATACAAGTTTTTTGTAATTACACAAACAAAATTACAGTTGTGGTCAAAAGTTTACATACACCTTGCAGAATCTGCAAATGGTAATTATTTTACCAGAATAAGAGGGATCATACAAAATGCGTGCTATTATTTATTTAGTACTGACCTGAATAAGATATTTCACATAAAAGATGTTTACATATAGTCCATAAGACAAAATAATAGTTGAATTTATGAAAATGACCACGTTCAAAAGTTTACAAAAGTTGATTCTTCAAACTGTGTTGTTACCTGAATGATCCACAACTTTTTTTTTTTTTTGTTCAGTGATAGTTGTTCTTGAGTCCCTTTTTGTTCTGAACAGTTAAACTGCCTGCTGTTCTTCAAAAAAAATCCTTCAGATCTCACAAATTCGTTGGTTTTTCAGCATTGTGTATTTGTACCCTTTCCAACAATAACTGTGTGATATTTGAGATCCAACTTTTCACACTAAGGACAACTGAGGGATTCATATGCAACTATTACAGAAGGTTCAAATGCTCACTGATGCTCCAAAAGGGAAAAACGATGCATGGGGTGTAAACTTTTGAACAGAATTAAGATTTTGCCTAAATATCATATCATTTTGTACTGCCCTTCAGAAGCTACTTACATGTTTCCATCGAAGACAAAAATTAAATTTACCCTGATCTTCAAATTCAAAAAATTTTATCCTCCCTGGCTCTTAATGCATTGTTTCTTTCTGAAGCATCATAACCATTTGAACCTTAACTTTATTAAAATAATTCACATTTTTGCAGATTCTGTAAACTTTTGACCTCAAGTGTAAGTGTAAATTCAATATATATTTAACATTATTATTATTAACATTACAAAAGTGACAGAATGAATGACAGACAGCAAGAATATTAGACTGCTGTCACTTTAAGAGCTGCCCGGATCCAACATGCCATTAAACGTTTTCTTTCTCAGCAGTTTCACTTAAGATGTAAATTACTGTGCTTACAAGAATATTCACAAGGATATCTGGAAGATGATGTAGACTTACCTCCTTACAAAAGACTCAAAAGCTTGTATGCAATATTCCCTAAGTTCATCGTCATCAACATTGCAGAACTTCACCACCAATGGGATGATCTTCTCTAAGTACTCACCTGCAAGATAAACCCAAGCTTTTGTCACTCCCCATTATTAAATGCACATCAGACAGATTTGTTTGGTTGCACTTAACATCAAACTGCAATAATTCATTGAGAAATATAAATGAGTTTGGAGAGCTGCAAGATAAAGGTCTTGCTGTGTTCAGCACAATCAAAGAAACAATCTGAGGATGACAAAAAGACTTAATTAAAACAGTAGCACAAGAGATAGCTACAAAACAACTTTGAGTGCATCCCACTGAAGTAATCTTGCGCATCTTAATCGCAGCTGTCTTTGTTTCATCAAACGTAGGCGGTAATTGGCTGATGGGGGAACGGCGCACCACAGCAGCAAACCTAAATGACTTTTCACTTCATTTCATTTGTGCCAAATGGCCTGCCTTAGCAGCACACCAATGGAACAATGTTGATGACAAGGTGACGGGTAATAACGACCGCACTGGAGATTGTTCCATCGCTTGTCACAAAATAACATTCTGGCAATTTTGTTCGGTCAAATTCCAAGGAGAGTTGCCTTCAAGCTCATACCCCTTATATATAATTGTGCTTTGAGGGTGGAAGTATAAAACAGTCAAGCTTTTGAATAATTAAAGGCAGCTTTAACGTGTTCTAATATTGTATCAGTTTGTGCAAAAGAGAAATCTTTGAATGACGTCAAAACGTGTCAATGTAAAACTGATGGAGGGGAAAGATGGCGCACCTCAGCCTAAATAACTTC
Source organism: Cirrhinus molitorella (assembly GCA_033026305.1). Taxonomy (NCBI): domain Eukaryota; kingdom Metazoa; phylum Chordata; class Actinopteri; order Cypriniformes; family Cyprinidae; genus Cirrhinus; species Cirrhinus molitorella. Next base: position 27,142,488 of record CM065128.1, read on the forward strand.
TACTGCTCATCAACCCGAGCAATCATAAAGTGAAATGTAATCAAGATTCAGTGTCAATGCTAGTGACCTCAATCTTGAGTGAAACATTTTCCATCATAAGAAAGGACTCTGGACTTCAAGATCAAGCTATAGAAAGATCTGCAGTACAAAAAAATGCAACACCTCGGAGAGGAGGATACTATTACACACATAAAAGCATATTTACGCCATGCTTTCTGCAAAAACAAAAAAAGCAAAAAAAAACAGCTATTGTAATAATTAGATAATTTCAAGATCTGATCTTCCAAAACAGCTTTGGTTTGCTTTAGCTCATTCCAGCAAAAGGCTAAATTACAGCATCAGTGGTGAAACTAATAGCTGTATGAGAAGATCACAGTTGATGGCTTCAATAAGTGCACACTAAAATTGCTTTCAGCACTTAAAGAGTAACTGAGATGAGGTCTTGAACCCCGAAGACATTAAGTTAACTGAGGTCTGTAACAACGGGGGAGTCTCACCGATTCTGTGGCCAGCTTGTCTGCTGATGGCAGCAATACACTGGATGTAAGTGCGCGTGGTTGACATGGACTCGTTGCGTGAGAGCTCGGATAATAAGTGCTCGATGAGGTCCACAAAGACCAGGTTTCCGCAGCTCATGACCAGATGTCCCAGGGCTATGATGGTCCTCTTTCTCACTGCCAGGCGAGGGCTTGTCAATTGAGGCAGCAGACAGCTCAGGATGGAAGGGTGGAAATTCACTAAGAGGCCTCCTTGTCTGGATGAATGAACACAAACAATGTTAAGACATTCAAAAGAAGAATTTGTTGCAAGGACTACATAACGACCACTAATTTTGCTTCTTTATTAGACCGAAAGTATAGCATACTAACATATACAGCATACTGTTATTATGCGTTGTGGTACTCTCATTATTTTAGTTTTCTTTGCACACAAAAATTCTAATAGCTTTTTAACATTACTGTTGGACCACTGAAGGATATTTTAACAATGTCTTTACTACCTTTCTGGGCCTTTGACGGGTCAGTTTTATTGTCATCTAAGCAGGGTCAGAAAGCGCTTTGATTTCATCAAAAATCTTTATTTGTGTTCTGAAGATGAACAAAGGTCTTAGGGTTTTGGAATGACTTGAGGGTGAAGAGTTAATGACAGAATTTTCATGTCTTTAATGATAACCAATGTTGATACTAATATAGTTGTTATAGTTTCCATTCTTAGTGTGAACAGGCCTTCAATCCTTATTGTAAGAAATACATCTTTTGTGTTTAAATAATACCATATACCTCAACTAGTAGTGAATAACCTTAGCAATGCCAAACTTGTGGATTCAAATTCCCAAAGAACACACAAGCAGGATAAAAGCTTCTGCCTAATGTAAATATAAATGCAAAATGCAATCACCCAAGACAAATTCAAAGTCAAAGTGTGCCACAACAGAGCTTAGAGTCCGCCTCTAAACTGAAAGATCTACAAGTATATTCAGTTCAGTGAACTGTGAAAAAAAGATAACTGAGAACTGTCAGAGGGGAGACGCATGTGCACAAACACCTCCAGAAATTACCTGGCAGGAGCCCATGTGCGCTCAAAAGCACAATTGGCCTAAACAAAAGCAGCAGTCATCACATGGCTCATCTGGCATACCTGCACAGCATGTCTGCCATGATGTCCAACGCTTCCAGCTGAACTGAGACGTCCTCCTGCTTGGCAATGGCACTTGTGAGGCGGCCTGTAATCTTTTTGCAAACGCTAGCAGCAAGAGCAGAGCCTAAAGCAAAGAGAAATGGACTTAGCAGGCAAGACGGTGAAGGAAAACAACTAAATATAGCCTTTTAGCACATGATAGAGAGAAAACAGTTGTCGAATACTCTGGAAGCAATTGCATTTATAACATTAAGCAGGGACAACTTGTTTTACCGCTGGATGCTGGCGGGAGCTCGCCAATCACCGTCTTGAGGCCGATGCTGGAAATATCTCGAAGCTGCTCCTTATCTGATAACATGTTTGTACACAATGTATCAACAATGGTTTCAACCTGGTACTCCTTCACTTTGCTGACAAGTGGGCCCAAACTGCAAAAAAAAAAACAAGGACTTTTAGGGCATTCTCTGAAATGCTATGCAAAATGGTCCATTGCAAATTAATTCTATTCAGCATTCAAGTTAGTATTAAAGGGATAGCTTACCCAGAAATGAAAATTCTGTCATTAATTATTCACCCTTATGTCGTTCCAAACCCGTAAGACCTTCATCTTTGGAATACAAATTAAGATATTTTTGATAAAATCCGAAAGCTTTCTGACCCTCCATTGAAAGCCATGGTCCTTTCATGTTCAATGTCCAAACAGTCCATGTGACATTAGTGGTTTAATCATAATTTTAGAAAGCTATAAGAATACTTTTTGTGTGCAAAGAAAACAAAAATAACTTGAATAATGTTCAACAACAAATGTGAGGAAAGTGAGTGCATGCGTTGTAATACTTTCCAAAATGGCGCTAGAATTGTTGAACAAAGTTATTTTGTTTCTTTGCGCACAAAAAATGTTCTCATAGCTTCCAAAAATGATTATTATCTACTGATGTCACATGGACTATTTTGTTGATATTCAAAAATACCATCATTTGTGTTCTGAAGATGAACGAATGTCTTACGGGTTTGGAAAGACATGAGGGTGAGTAATTAATGACAGAATTTTCATTTTTGGTTGAACTAAACCTTTAATGCATGTATTTGCAAGATGACTATCTTTCATAAGGGTTTAAAAAAAGTCTTTGTAAGCAAACTTGTATTTCACAACATGAAGACAATAAAATGAAAGAGAGATTCATGCAATCCCTTCAAAAAATATCTAGGGGGAAAAAAGGCGAATCTTAAGAGGCTAATAACCGAGATAAATTGACATAAAAACCAGCAATACCTCTCCCTAAATCACTGTGGCACAAATCAATTTTACATTAAAACATTTTCAGAGGACAAACCAAAGCCAATTCATGAAGGACAAATGGAAAATACCAAACCAAGAGAAGCTTTTAAGTTCATGCAAGCGTAGAGGGACTGGAAAAAAATTAAAGGGCTAGTTCACTCAAAAACTTAATTACTCGCTCATGTTGTTCCAAACCTGTAAGACCTTTGTTCATCTTCGGAACACAAATTAAGATTTTTTTTTATGAAATCCAAAAGCTCTCTGACCCTCCATAGACAGCAAGAGTCCATAAAGGTAGTACAGACTTCGCACATTAAAAAGTTCTCTCATATCTTCATAATCTTACGATTGATCCACTGATGTCACATGGACTATTTTAACGATGTCCTTACTACCTTTCTGGACCCTGAACATGGAAGGACCCTTGCTGTCTATGGAGTGTCTGTAAGCTTTTAGATTTCATCAAAAATATCTTAATTTGTGTTCCAAAGATGAGGGAGTAATTAATGATAGAATTTTCATTTTGGGGTGAACTAACCCTTTAACAACTGCTAAATTCTTACCATTTTACAGCCAGATTCTGAACTTCTCCGTTCTTGTCCTCCAGGAGCTTTAAGATCATTTTGACCACCTTCCGTTCACTATCATCATCCAGCTTTATTGAATCCTTCTGCAGTTCGGACATCAAATCATTGGTGGCCATGAACCTGAGGGAATAAATGAAGACTTGTCAGTTCGGTTCTTTCTCAAGAAAAAGATGTTTCTTCCATGAAAATGTAATAAAATATGCTGCCTTGAAATGACTTTGACTGATGTTAGCAATCCCTACCATCCAATGTTGTCACAGAATTCCCAATGGATAAAAATCAACATCATCGCATATCCAGTTTCACTCATAAAATCCAACATTTTACCCAAGCTTTATTTCCAGAGGCGTTCTCAATGGTCCAGACACACTGACACACTAAGAGGGTTTCATGTGACTTCGGCACTAACAGAATGGTTAATGTAAAGTCACCCACATGGCCGTAAGGTGAGAGCCACCTGTATGGCGAGGCTCCTGGCATTATGTCAAAGCAAACGGGCTGACTGAAGCATTTTCACCTTTTCATCTCACTTGTCATGGTTTGCTAAATTCATAATCCACTTCTGAGCTGAAACTGGAGTGGATTAAAATGAAATCTTGTCTTTGGGTGCCAACATCAAAGCCTCGGCACAGAACCTCATATGTGATGTGAGTGAAAAACCTTCTGCATAGCCTATTACATGCCATCTCTCTCTCACACACACACACACACACACACACACACACACAGACTTAAGTGCGTCTGCTTTGGCATATATTTGATGGCATGGAATCTCTTATTCTAGCGAGAGCCTAAGTAAGAATGAATAATGCATGAGACGCACACGCTCCAGCAGCGGGGCGAGCGAGGGAACGCCAGCGCGCACCAACAGAGAAGACCTAGAATGGTGTGTAAGCAAAATGTTCCCAGGGGGTGAAATCTTGTGAAATTCAGAAAGAGCCGGAATGAGAACAGCAAACGGTTTGACGGGATGACAGGCAGGAAAGACTCTGAGAATATGATCCGATGACTGCATTAGCATTCATTTGAGGACTCCTGTTGGATATGTATAAAACTCACAAACCATTAACCTCCTGGTGGCCACTGCTGAATATACTGACATCATAAAAAGGGAATCCCCCAACAGCAAGAACAGCATAACAGCCTAAAATACAAATCTTAACTGTATAAATCATTTAGACCACGAACTGTGTGATAACTCAGTATGATTTTTAACTGTTATCAATGTATTTACATGCTTCTGGCCTTGACAGCATTTCTGCACATGCAAGTATGAGGAAATGCCATGCAGTCTTTGCTTGTAAGTATAACATTGTAAGTATAATTTAAAGAATTAATTCCTTTTCAAATGTTTTAATCATTTAAATAAAACCATTTTACTTATAACTAAGGACAAAAGTCAACAAAGTGTCACTTATTAGCAAATATAAGTTATTATCAAATGAATAAGAGATGAAATAATAAAAGCGTGACCTGTCAAACCTGTCAAAGTACTTAAATTTACAAATTACATAATTCCAGAAAAATCTTGAATTCAATATCCACTCTACACTAGATAAACTTCTCCTAAAAGTACAGTCAGCTTATGTAACGTTAGTTTTCATTCTATGCACATATCATGCACATAACATTAGCCAACTTATATGAACCCGAGGGGCATAAATTACATCAAATACGAGATATTACACTGACTCATCAACTTTCTGCACATTCCGCCCATGGTTTGTTGTAAATGATTGTACTCGTTACAAATGATATGACAGTTCGAGTGCGGTGGCACCAAAAAGATATGCTAAAGCTAATCGGCTAATACTAGCGGCTACCTGGCTAACATCCATACTAAAACCAACACTTTTTGACAGCTTCGATTCCAGCAAGTGATGTCAAACTAACAACTCAAATTGTCATTTCTAGTCGTGAATAGATGACCCATGCAGAATTTCACACAGCAAAAATCAAAATGAACCCCGTATGAGTTTGACATGCTAAGCTAACCAGCTATCTAAACAACAACAGTCGCGCTATTCGCGGCCTAAAACTTTCTGCGATCGCTTCCTTACTTACACAGCATTTTATACGACACCACAAGCGGTGGAAATACACATGCATGCTCTTTAACACTCGACCTAGGCGTGTGCCTTACGACTGACCTGAAATCCTTGTCGCTGGATGTCATTTTCTCCAAAAGATTAGAGATGTGGTACGAGGCACTCGCCATGTTTGCAGTCTGGAAAACAACTTGTGTGTACGTTTAGGGCCAGAATGATTTACTTCGCCTCTTTCTGGGGGTTCGAAGGGGTAGTAAAGTACAAGACGAATATCCAGAGTTTGTTGTGCAGGTAGGTGATCAGCAGCAGCTGTGCGGGGAAGAGCAGACGCTCATGCCTTGAGTTTGGATGGGTTTGAATGGAGGTGCTGCTCGCTTCTGCAGGAGGGAGGAGCTCAGGCTAGACAGACACTGCTGTCTATGAGAAGGCAAGAGTGAGAGTGGGGCTGTGTTGCAAAACCTAGTGAGCTGCCTACTTGGATAGCATGAGAATCCATCTTTTGGGCATCATTTTTGTGGTGTTGACAGGTAAAGATGTTCTCATGAATGTTATTTGATTGTACTCAAATCATTTAACATTATCCTTTATTGTTTTGTGCTCAAAATTAATCATACATGTGCTGTTATCTGTCCCAAAATTGTCACTTTCAGTGTTACTTCTCTTAAACATGCCGAGACAGATCCTCACCCTGTTCTGCACTGAACTGGCATGCAATTCCAGCTGCAGTGTTGAACCGATTCCCCATTCAGAGTTTCTGCATTATCCTGTCTTCTTATGCATTTGCCTTTTTGGGGGACTTGAATGAATTAGTGTCATTGTAAACCTGCAATATTCAAGAAATCACAGATTTGAAATGACTAACTTCTCATGCAGTTGGCTGAATGGGTCATCCCTTTGTCCGTTAACTGGACAGCCTCCTGTTGCAGAGTTTTAGTTACCTTAGATTGGCCTGCTGTCTTGCAGTCTCTGTGAAGATTAGAGGAATGCTGCTGGTTAAATAGGGGTTGTCATATAATTAAGGAAATTAGCACTAGGTGCCAGATTAACACTAAGAACTTGTAAGTATCTGTAAGTCTAATTTCAGTTCTTTTTCAAAAATCTCTTTTTACACTGTGCTTCAGAATACAATTAATTTATGAAATATGCTTAAAAACTGTTAGAATAACTAAAAAATATGAAAAATATTAAAATATTAAAAATATGACTAAGCAGTTACCTTGAAATTGTTGGTTGTTCTCTAATTTTGATATATGTATACAGTTGAAGTCAAAAGTTTACATACACCTTGCAGAATCTGCAAAATGTGAATTATTTTACCAAAATAAGAGGGATCATACAAAATGCATGTTATTTTTTATTTATTACTGACCTGAATAAGGTATTTCACATAAAAGATGTTTACATATAGTACACAAGAGAAAATAATAGTTGAATTTATAAAAATTGCCCTGTTAAAAAGTTTACACTTGACTCTTATTACTGTGTTGTTACCTGAATGATCTACAGCTGTTTTTGTTTGTTTGTTTGTTTTATGTTGTTGTTGTTTTCTGTAGTTGTTCATTGTTTTTCCTGAACAGTTAAACTGCCCTCTGTTCTTCTGTCCCAAAATCCTTTAGGTCCCATTTTTGTGTAGTTGAACCCTTTCCAACAATGGCTATGATTTTGAGATCCTTCTTTTTACACTAAAGACAACTGAGGGACTCATATGCAACTATTACAGAAGGTTCAAACACTGATGCTTCAGAAGGAAAAACTATGCATTAAGGGCTTGGGGGGTGAAAACATTTTGTATTTGAAGATCAGGAAGTTTCTAGTAATCCTGAAGACCTTGATTAGCTGGATCAGGTGTATTTGATTAGGGTTGGAGCTAAATTGTGCAGAGCTGTGGCCCTTCAGGAATTGAGTTTGAGACCAGTGTTCTGAAGCATCAGTGAGCATTTGAACCTTCTGTAATAGTTGCATACGAGTCCCTCATCCTTGTCAAAATCCTACAGTAATTGTTGGAAAGGGTTCAAATACACAAAAAATGCTGAAAACCCAAAGAACCTGTGAGACCTGAAGGACTTTTCTGAAGAACAGCAGGCAGTTTAACTGTTCAGGACAAAGAGGGGACTCATGAAAAACTATCACTAAACACACACACACACACACACACACACACACACACACACACACACACACACAAACACACACAGACACAGCTATGGATCATTTAGGTATCAACACAGTATTAAGAATCAGGAGTATCTAAACTTTTGAACAGGGTAATTTTTTATAAATTCAGCTATTATTTTCTCTTGTGAACTATATGTAAATGTCCCTTATGTGAAATATATTTAGTCAGTACTAAATAAAACATAACATACATGTTGTATAATCCCTCTTATTCTGGTGAAATAAGTAATATTTCGCAGGTTCTGCAAGGTGTATGTAAACTTTTGACTTCAACTGTATATTTTTATTTGGTATTGTTTTTTTGTTTTTTCAGTCAATACTTCACAGAAACTATTAAGATCAGATCTATCCTGACTATTTGGATCAGTAATGAGACATCACTTGATGACTAGGTACTCCAAAAAGCTTGCAATTGCAAATGATATATTGTCTAGATTACCCTCTAGTGATACATTAAATAAATGGGTGTGTATTATTTCATTTCACTCACTGAAATGACCTGGTGCACAAAAGAGACAGAGAAAGAGAAAAGAGAAAAAAACGCTAGCAATTATCCTTTACTCTGCACTCCCTAAGACAGGTTTGACTTCTGGACCCACTGTTAGGTGAACTTTATGATACATTCATCCTGTCCTTCAATGTGTCTTCATTCAAAGTCGCTGTTCAAAGCCTACCCTGTTCCCAATGAGGACATGCAGCACACCTCCCTCATTTTCTCCTCCGAAATGCTTTTAGTAAGACCGTGAAATAGAAAGGAATAGATAAAGAGATTTATGCAATTGTCATAATTTTGTCCCATGCAGTATTCTTCTTTCCACTTTATTTTATTTCATTTTGTTTGTTTTTTGTGCCTTTTCTATAACATATAAATGCATATTATATTTCACATAGTGATGTGAAACATTGAAGGGTAAAACCGTCTTATGCTTATTTACTTTTTATACCCTAAAGTACCCTAAAAAGACATTCTTTAATTTCTTAGACTGCTAGTTCTTGGATTACATAAGGGGCTGGATGCCATACAAAGATACAGTATGTGTTTTTCTGTGATGGATTTTGCATGACGTCTTTGCAGAAGACCTTCCAGCATTGTCTGACCCACTCTCACAGTCCTAAAATCCGCATTCAGCATTGCAGCGTCTTTTTTAATTTGTCTCTGATATTGAATGTTGTATGGTTAGATGCACCACACATTGTTTTTGACTCCGTAGTAGACAGGAGGTCAAATATAATTAGGATTACAATCATCGCACTGTTGGTGCTGCAGAGCGCGGCCATGCAGTGAAATGCACCCTTGCACCTCCACAAGCACACAAATATATGAATCACAGACTAACCAAAGATAAAAAAAAAACTGGAGAAATAATTATTGTGTATCTTGTAAATGTAACAGTATACATGCAACCTAAAATAGGTTTACATTTTCACTGACTAAAAGCAAGGTATATATAAATCTAGGTTCGATTTCATGCTTGTCGATCTGTCAGTTTATTTTGAAGCACAACGGCAAATCAATTCACCATGAAATCAGTTATGATTTCTCAGAATACCCTCAACAGCTGTGTGGAAAATGGCTCTTGGATGGACACCAGGTGGCAAAGGCATAGAAAGGAAATAAAAAGGAGATAGCAAGTGTGTGTCTGCATGCAAAAGCACAGATGAGAGGCGAAACAAAGCAATTTCATTCCAGACTCATTAAGGGAGTTAATTTCTTTTCCATTTCTTTTAAATAGCACACTAGATTGAGATTTTAAACATGTCAGTGATACATAATTACTATGCAGAATACTGAATTATTTTAGAAAGATATTTTTGATGTTTTCTTTAAGATATAATTTTTAGAATATGTACTGGATTCAACTGCCATTTGATTGATCTCTGTTGCAGTGGGACAAGGCTCCAGTAGATGTCATGAGAGCGGGAACATTAGCGTGTGTGTTTGTGTGCTTTGAAAAGACATTGAACTGAAATGATAGAGAAAGACCTCCTGTCATTGCAGAGAAACATCTCCTTGCACTGAAATAAATCTTGATGCTATTGCCTAAGATTATCCAAGGCTTTTTCAGGAAATGATGTCCCAATTATGTTACCTCATGGAGGCATTGATGTGTGATGGAAGCAGAAAAGCATGCCCATAGCTCTCCTATAATGGCATGCCTCCTTCTGTAGGCATTAACGCTCAGATGCTTGAAACAAAACAGGGGCAAAGGGAAGAAAAAGACTGTTGTGGCCTCATTTCCTAGTCTGTATGTAAAACATTTCTATTGTGACATAAAATGCATTACATAAAGCAAATAGGTTGATGAAAATGTGAAATTTTTATGCATTGATGCAAAGATTTTATATAAAATCTTGAGAAGTTGGGACAGGGAATATCCACTCTGTTGATGCTTTCTGTGCAGTTGAGGTCAGAATCTGCAAAATGTTGATTGTTTTACCAAAATAGGAGGGATCATACGAAATGCATGTTATTTTTTATTTAGTACTGACCTGAATAAGAGATTTCACATAAAAGATGTTTACATATAGTCCACAAGAGAAAATAATAGCTGAATTTGCTCAAAAGTTTACATATGCTTGATTCTTAATACTGTGTTGTTACTTGAATAATCCACAGCTGTTTTTCTCTTGTTTGTCCTGAATCCTTCAGGTCGCACAAATTCTTTGTTTTTTCAGCATTTTTGTGTATTTGAACCCTTTCCAACAGTGACTGCATGATTTGAGATCCATCTTTTCACACTGAGGACAACTGAAGGATTCATACGCAACTATTACAGAAGGTTTGAACGCTCAATGATGCTTGAGAAGGAAGCACAATGCATTAGGAAACTTTTTGAATTTAAAGATCAGGGTAAATTTACCTTTTTTTGTTTTCTGGGAAGCATGTAAGTATCTTCTGTAGCTTCTGAAGGGCAGTACTAAATGGAAAAAATGTATGATATTTAGGCATTCTGTTCAAAAGTTTACACCCTGGCTCTTAATGCATTGTGTTTTCTTCTGGAGCATCAGTGAGCTTTTGAACCTTCTGTAATAGTTGCGTATGAGTCCCTCAGTTGTCCTCGGTGTAAAACGATGGAGCTTAAAATCAAAAATTGTTGGAATTCATCATTGGAAAGAGTTGAAATACACAAAAAAGCTGAAAATTAAATAATTTGTGGGACCTGAAAGATTTTTCTGAAGAGCTGCGGGCAGTTTAACTGTTCAGGACAAACAAGGGACTCATGAACAACTATCACTAATAAAAAAAAAACACAGCTGTGGATCTTGACATATGTATCTAACGTATTTAAACTTTTGAACATGGGTCGATTTTATATTTATATGTAGACTTAAAAACCACAAAAACCTCCAATTATGATTTAAAAAAAAATTGAAGGTTGGATAAAATATGTCCTTAAAATTGGGTTAATTGCAATTTGAGGCTCAAAAATCATTTAATTATGCAGGCAGCGATGTCTCTGTGGAGCTGAATGCCAGCAAGGTTGAATAGGCATAAAGAGAATTTAATGATGAACCTTCTGTTTACAATGAACCCATTGGAGCCGTAATCGATTATCAAATTGTAACTGTCCTTTCTTTTAATTTTCGGTATTAAAAAGTCAGCCAGCATTCTGTTCTACAACATAAATCCTCTCCCCTTTTCCGCTCCCAATTGCTTTCTCAAACTTTTCCCCCAATTTTCTGCTACATGCAGTCTGGAAATTACAAATGACCTCTTGTTTTGAAAGTGCTGCAATCTATGGAGCATTAATGACTTATTGAATTGAGGTAATTGCGTTCTACTCAAGCAATGACCACCCCTTGTTGCACTTAACATTAAAATTAAATTTAATTTCCTGGCCCAACACTCCACCTAAATTGCTAGTCAAGTAACAGGCGCATTAACGTAAAAAAAAACACATTGGAATTCATGGGCTACATTGGATGTCAGCCGTGAATACATAGCAATAGCAAAGACGTTATTTGCTCAATATAAAGAGCTTCGAGGCAAACTCTCAGGAGAGCACTTCATTACTACAGGCTCCTATACATGCAGACATTATCTTCTACTTCATCCTCCCTATCAAACAAGCACACGGGTGACTGTGAAATAGCAATATGTCTCATTTCATCACCTCTTATTCTGGTTTATTAAATGTAAAGTGTGTGATTTCACACTGAGAAAGAATCTGAAATTTAAGTTCTTTTCATCATTTTTTTGTTCAGCTATTCATTTAAGCAGGACGAAAGAGAATATATAACAACTTCATTATTACACACTTCACCTTTAGCAAACTGTTTACCTCAGGTGACTTTATGAAGGAAAGACAGATAACAGAAGCCAGAGACAATTCATACTGTGCCACAATGACTCATCGGAAGTGTTTGTCTTCATATTTCCTCCACAGCCTCAAACTCCGCTTTTTAATATGGACACCATGTTGCTTCCGACAGCTGCTTAGTCAAAGTATTTTATATCCACATCTGAATTACTACCATTATTAGAGTCATTGTTGCAGCAGCATTAATCAAACTGATATACGGCAGTGACCTAAAACGCTCGTTCCGCTTACATTTACATTTACAAGCCACTACATGTGGCGTATGTCCTCAGTGTTTGAGCCATCACCCTGTACTTGTCAAGAGCCACTCAATTCCTGATTGGTCAACAGTCGCTAAATTAACTGCAAAGGGCGTTTAAACAAGGTCATGTATTCTTAGACACTTCTCCATCATCCTCCTTGAGTCTGTCTATCACAATGTCTGATCTAGCTCTTCATCACTGGTGCTCTCTCTCTCTCTCTCCCTCCTGATTCACAGTGAGAAATAGCTCAGAGCCCTCAAGGGAAGTTGCCCGCAGGAGCGAGTTCGAAGGGGTATAGGTGTATGAGTGTGTGGCCTCATTGCAGGCATGCTCTCTGATTAATCAATGCCGTAAACACAGAGCACAGCGGAATAGCCCAAAGGCTCCCAAAGGGGGTGTAATGCAAGGTATAAAGCACCTTCCAGCACAACCTCTTTGACCTCACCACCTGCTCAGAGACCTCAGGTTGATAGAGAACATATACATGTCACTGATTAACGATTCTCAACAAGTACAGAGCCCTGAAAGGGGTAAGATACCTAAATATACACTGCTTCTGAAAGGGTTTGCTATATGATATCAATCAGCCATATTGGCGGCACTGAATGTAAACAGTGCCACTGAATTAAACAAAACTGATTACTGCTGTTAAAAAGGGTCAATTATTGTTATGTTTTGGGCTGTACTAAGCAGTTGGACCAGGAAAAACATTTGGAGTACTGTAAACTGCCAAAAGTTATAAAAATCAGTAGAGGTCGAGCGATGTATCGTTTTTGGCTATTGGTGAAACTATCGGTTATCGTCAAAATCCATACCAATAAATCCATATCTATAGTTTATCCGGGTTGCGTCAGTTGCTGAAGCGGCTGAGAGGGCTCCGCTGTCATTGTAGAGTATAAAAGCCATAGAAATGTATGATGAGAGCGGCCTCTAGAGGCGTAAATCACTGACAACACGTGCTGTTTGTTTTTTTTTTGTTTTTTTTACAAATTTAAAACACTGACAACAAACTATAGTGCATGTTTTCATATCATTACTTAGTAAGTACTTTGTTGACTAGATGCTGCATTAGTAGAGAAAGCACAGCAGTATGTTGGCTATCAAGGCTGAGAGAAAGCGAACATTAGCCACACCTCAAGAGGTTAAAACAATGTGATCAAAACAGTAAGTCCAACCCAGATGTTTAATGTCACGATTGTTACAATCTATTTGCATTCGTTTATATCCAGCTGATCACACTAATGCATTTGTTAGCCTGCAAGTTGCATATTTTCAGCTAGTGATGTGAGACAGCAAACTGTGTTCATTCAGCCAATAGAAATCCTGCTGCATCATAGAGCGCTATCACAGAATTTTACATTAAATACATCTAATAAAGTCTGTATGTTTCATACAGAGAGCCATAATATAGATTGCACTTTCTCTTTCCGTTTGCTGTGTTGTTTTAAACACCGAACTTCAAACTCATCTGTCGCTTTTTGATCATTCTTGAAGTAAACTTACGTCCGTTTGGTGATTAAATAAACAGTTTTAGACCGCTGTTTGAACTGAACGTGATGCGTCTGGTGTCTGTGATAACCGACTTCTGCTGGGCTTACTAAATATTTAGTTTTTTTGATTAGATATTCATCAAGTGTTCTAGAATAGAAGCAGTTAAACTGTGAGAGTATACATAAGTACAATATCCATATGATGTAATTTCAATACTATGGCTTTTGTGTAGATGCTTAAAGATGTCATGGTAACATTTCACAATAAGAGTTCACATTTCATATTTGTAGCATTAACTAAGATTAATAAAGGATTTTTCTCAATCACCTACATCCATCTTATTCCTGAATGACAACGATTCAGCGGTGTATATTATGACTGTTTCACGTTGTGCTGCTTACGCTCAACTGATGCTTACAATGTGAAACAGGTGTTAAAAACATTAAAATCTGCATTCTTGTTGCTGCTGAGCCAGAAAGAGCAACACTAATAGTCTTTTCAACCACATAAATATCATTATTTCTGTGTTACAGACATTTAAATAATAGAAGTACTGGGATAAAAGTTTATAGTTTATAAACACTTATTGTAGCGATCAAAACAAAAGTAACTTAACACTTGTACGTATTGTAACGCCTATCCTCTTCAGCCAGGAGGTAGCGACAACTGCCAGTCAGTAATAAATACGACTTGAGAGGCTGTTCATGTCCAATTTCCGGTTAGGAAACTCGTATTTGTGATAATTTTGTGTCTAAAATAACTTATTACAAGGTAATTGGTAATAAAGGTCTGTGGCTAAATAGAAAACACTAATTTAAACATAATTGAGAAGTGAACAAAACATGTGCTTTAATAATTTATGTTTCCAGATTTAAGACGCCGCCGCAAATTTAGTGTCACGCAGTAAACAGAGGTGGGAGAAAATCATGTTCTCTGTAATTCATCACTTGACATTGTCATGTCCTTTCCAGCAGATTTTGGCCTTGCCTAATTAGACTCATTCTTGGCCAACCCACTCTTATTCTCAACACATTTAGCTAATTAAAGAGCTTAATCTAATTCACATTTGATTAACCAAGCACCCAATGAAGCCTTAATGTTGACAGCAAGACCTCAGAGAAAGCTGTTTTCCAAAGCTGATGATTTAATTGGGTTTGAAATTTAAGGACCACAGGCCATGTGTGATCATATTTTATTTTATAATTTGGTCTTTAGTGTCTCCAAAACTGATAGCAATGCCTTGGGCTAACAGCTATTTGAGTTGAAAATACATGTTGAAGTGGATATTTATTTTGTATGAGGCAGAAAGACATTCTGTACTATGAACACGATTAAAAAATGCAGACAAATTCTTAATGAATATCTAAGAATCAAAGCAATATGTGACTGTACTGCTTAACACTTTTCTTATTTTAAAGAACTAGGCTGTTCTCTGTTTGTCACAGGGACACAAACAACCATTTTGTATTCAGGTGGTCTTCTGAGAATTGATGTTTGTAGCGCTTGCATAACAACTGTGTCTTATTAAAAAGTGCTCTCTCTGCATCCCTTGTTTGCTAAAACAATCACATACTCACTCAAAGTCACACAGAGCATGTAAAGGATCCACAAAGGATTCATCTATAAAGAATATCAAAGAGAGCTGTGGGCTTCTGTGTGAGCAGTAAGTTCTAAAATGAAGACTTTTGAAAGGCAATGAGTTTTTCAAAGCTTAATTAATAAGAAGAATCATTTAAAACCACATATGAGAGATTGAAATGATAAATGCATTGATAATTGATCAAGAAATGTAGTTGCCTTGATTAGAATGTACTAACTGTTGTTGTTCTTCTTGATTTAAACTTTCTAAACATTTTTTTTTTCTCAACAATTGCTTATTCAGTAAACGAAATGCTGCACTGTTCTTGCGTAACATCAGGCCTTTGTCTCCTTTCTATCAGAGGTTCTACTGGTACATTTATTGATCTCCCAGTCTAGTGATTCAGATGCTTGGGGCCTTTGTGTTCTTTACTTCATTGTCCATTTCACAGACGCAAACATTGCAAGGAGTCTTGTTTCTAAACTTAGAATTCTTATGATAACTTAAGGTCACTCTGTTTTAAATGAATACATGTGGACTGGAGCTTTCAAGCTCCAAAATGACAAAACATCACCATCACATAAGTGTCATAGAAGTGCCCATATGACTTGAGTGCTATATTCTATGTTATGCAATAGTTTTGGGTGACAAACAGACTTACATTTTAGTCATTAACTGAAAATTATGACAGACATTCTAGCATTTTCATGCCCAAGTTCATGAGAATAATGAATGAATCATATTTTTGAAACTTGTGAATCAGTTCACAAGACCTGTCCGAATGATTTGTTTATTAAACCAATCCACTTTTAATTCTCAACTCAGTGACTCTGTAATTTTGGTCTGTTCTGCACACAAAGCTATATCATAAGACTTAAGCATGACTCATAGGAATTTTCTAACTGTTTTATGGGTCTTTACATTCTATTTTAAAGGCGTAGTTCATCCAAAAATGAAAATTCTGGCAGTAATTACCCACCCTCATGTCGTTCCAAATCCGTTAATCTTTAGAACACAAATTAAGATGTTTTAGATGAAATACAAGAGCTTTTTGACCCTGCATAGACAGCAACGCAACTGACAAGTTCAAGGCCCCAAAAGGTAGTAAGGATATTGTTAAAATAGTCCATGTGACACAAGTGCTTCACCCGTAATTTTATGAAGCTACAAGAATATCTTTCTGGGCCTTGAACGTGGTAGTTGCATTGCTGTCTGTGCAGGGTCAGAAAGCTCTCAGATTTCACCAAAAATATCTCAATTTGTGTTTGGAAAATGAACAAAGGTCTTACAGGTTTGAAACAGCATGAGGGTGAGTAATTAATGACAGAATTTTTATTTTTTGCTAAACTGTCCTTTAAGGTTTAAAGCTTTAGTGCAATTTCATAGTAATTGCATGAACAAGACTAACATTTTTTTTTCATTTTGAGCTTTACAAAAGCATCTTGGAATGAAAAGAGGATGAGTAAATGACAGAATTTTATTTTCAGGTGATTTCATCCTACCAAACATGATTCATATGGAGCGTTCATTAATGGATCCAAGGCCTTGGGGAGATTACTCACAGACATCACAGACAGTACATTTAAAACTTTCAGAGGTTAAAAGGTACAGAAGCACACAGTGATGTCATGAGTTGTCATGATGCGTTTGGATTAGTGGCTGACTCTGCAGTGGATGTTTCTAGGCCTTACAGCAGAACACAGCACAAAACCCTGCTGTGCCTTCAAGTTGCCGCTAGTTGTCATTTTGATTTATTGAGCATCAGGGTACTTGACAAGCCTTAGACGGGGAAGCCAAATAAAGACAAAATTATTGCCGGCCATTTCTGACACAGCAGAGGATGCGTGACTACACTGTCTAGAGCGGTGGGTCTCACAGGGACTGTTCTCTACACTCCAACAGTGCCAAATAGGAATGAAAATAGTCCTGACTATTCTACATCAACGTGTTGACAGAACTACTCCCTTTACACAATTTGCCAGTATTTTAATGCCTTCATAACATTTGTTTATTAACAATTATTCGCTTGAAAGCGTCCAACAAGCTTCACCTTGATAGAAAGTGCTTCAGAAACCACAAGAATGAATCTGTTTGTAGGACAGAGGACGTCCTCTATGCTTTTGTTCCTACTAAGGCAGAAAAGGTGTATGATTCAGGGACGTCTTCCGTCTTCCAGAAGCTGCAGAATTGTGAAAAAAACTCCAAGGACTGTCACACAAAGTCAATAGCCTCGTCTAGCCATGGTAATCCTGAATTTCTTTTGAATATATTGTTGTGCACATATCCCTTTTGTTGTTTTTCACGTTCTCTTGATTTCCTCCTTGGCTTCATCTTGGCTTTTCAATATCTGTCCCTCGGCAGCTTTTTGGCTGCGAAGAGGAAGTACAACGCCACTGGATTTTTATTTGGCCATGCATACAAGAAGTGTAATGGCCACTAAAGCGCTCTGATTGAAGCAGAAATCATATTGCCTTTGATTGCCCCATGAGACTTGAAGCGCTGCCACGGGGCTGTGAATTACATTGTGCACAGGCAGACGTGGTGCGAAGCCTGGCCTTTCTCAGCAGCAGTGGGAGTCTGTCTCTACTGCAAGACCTGCATGCGAATTTGCGTTTTTAGCTCCCTTGACAGACCTTCGGGTACCTCCTCCTTTTTTTCCATCTGTACATTCACCATCTCTTCTGTATTCTTTATTTATGCTCCCTCTCTTTAGACTCCATCTGCTCGAGTCTACAGACATACAGTACAGAGAGCTTCACTGGCCTTGAACCCAGGTGGTGCCAACTGCTATCTCCAGCACTGCTGAGAGTAAATGGGAATTCAGCTCAAGGCATGCTGGGTGTGTATTTAGAGTTGGGTATAACTGTGTGTCCTGCCTGAAAGGTCATCTCATGAATCACAGTTGGTTGAATGACTGTTATTAGCATTGACAGTTAAGAGCAGTAATGGCGGCTTGCTTGTCTTTTGATTACACCTTCAAATGAGGCAGTCCATCATTCGATATGCAAGCATGCCAATACTTAGACAAGACGTCAAGATCAATGCCTGCTGATTGTTACTTCATAACAAGTGCATGATAATTACAGTGCGTTCTAATCATTGCTAAACAGGTTGAATGGTGAAAGTTTATTTAAAATACACACTTGTACGCGTCAAGCATCCTTCGTCACAGCTGAATAGCAGCTCTGTGATTTATCACTTCAAAGTCTCTCAGAAACATGTTCGCATTAATATCCATCAAAATGTGACAATAATTGTGTTGCTGTCTTCCTCTGCGGTTAAATGAAAGCGTATTATGGACAAGGTGGATGACAAGTTCAATTGCCTAGAAGGTAAAAGCTGAAACGTTCGGACCATGATGGAAAAACGGTGAAATGTTTGCAACTTTTTGGAAATCGTTATTCAGGACGTGGCGTCAGCAGAACAAGAAACCTTTTCAATTATGAAGCTATTTCTATGAAGAGAACATCTATTCTCTTTCCACTTATGACTTTCTCATTATTACTATTCTAATATAAAATAGCAATCTTAAAACTGTATCTTGTTATGAACTGCTATTCCTTTATAATATTTTTCATGTTTTGTCCCAAATTATAATGAAAACTGGTTTGTAATGAGCCTCAGCAATTTTATAAAGTCACCATATGAAGGCCTACACAGGCCACATTTAGCTTCATGCTTTATTAACGGAAGAGATTAGGAGTGATTGACCAATCTAAACATTGGATGCATGTGGAAACAAACCATCCATTTTATCCAGAAATTCCTCAACTCTCTATACTGTCTTCGTCGCAGAAGTAAGAAATAATGAGAAGAATAACAACGTGTAGTAAACTGTAAAACTGTTTGCACTACATACCACTGTGTTCATAAATAAGATAATCTCATTAAATAATATGGTAAAACACACCAATTTGCAATATCAAGTAGGAAAACGAGCTGTTTTGTACAACTAAAAATAGCTGGACGCGGATGAGACCGGTAGAAAGACCCATCAGTCTTACAAATGGCCGCACTCACTCTTAGGGGAAAAAAAGTTGGATCCTAGCTAACAAAAATGTGCTCCAAGAATGTTTTGCTAACATTCCCATTAAGTTGCGAAACTGAATGTTTTGTAAACATCCAGAACATCCCAATCTACCATTGTCATAATGTTATGAGAACCTTTCATTGCTCTCTCTACATTTAAAACACCCATATTTGATGTTGTGTGAATGTTTTTTTAACTGATTATACAAATGTTGGACAAATATTCCCTTTGATCTGTTATACCTGTTATGACCATGTTATTTCTTAAGTTAGTATATGTTTGAAACGTCCAGTTTTTTTTTTCATGTTTGAGGAACATTTTTTCTCTGTTATGTGAATGTGAATACTGTCAAAGCGGAATGAGAAACTTATATTTCTAAAACAGTTTTCTATCAGCATTATGAGAATGTTTCTTAAATACATATGCTTTAAAAAAAAAATTAACATGAAAAGAGCATTGAAGTACAAATTACATGACAAGGATGTTCTGAGAATGTTGTTTTAAGAACATTTTTTTTTTACATGACATAACTAAATTTACATCAAACCAAATCACACGGCTAAGTTGGTAGCACTGTTGCCTCACGGTAAGAAGGTCCCTAGTTCGAGGCTGAGGTTTTTCTGTGTAAAGTTAGCATGGTCTCCCCGTTTCAGTGTGGGTTTACTCTGGTTTCCTCCCACAGTCCAAAAAAAAAAAAAAACATGTAGGTGAAGTTAACTGAAGATAAAATGCGTGTGTATAGATCAACTTAGATTAACTTGTGTATAGATTAACTTGTTCTCACCATAAATATAGTCTCAGATGCTGAAATGCGGTTAAGAAGAAATAAGCAATCAAAAGGACATTCAGAGATACAAATTTCATCAAAAGGATGTTTTGAAAATTTAGTTATAAGAGCATTTTCTCTTACCATTACAAGAACCTCATTCATGTACAAATAACATCAAAAGAACCATCCGAGAATGTTGTTATAACTAAGTTTTCTTGTAACATTACAAGAACCTCAATATTTTACAAATAACATAAAAAAAAGTTTCAGAGAATTCTAAGACAGTTTTCTCTTACCATTTTGAGAACCTCAATCATGTACAAATAACACACAAAAAAAAAACATTCTGAGAATGTTGTTCTAAAATCGTTTTCTCTTAACATTACAAGAACCTCAGTCGTGTTCAAATAACATAAAAAACATTCTGAGAGTGTTGTTCTAAAAATGTTTTATTTTAACAGTACAAGAACTTCAATTGTGTACATGTAACATCAACAGAACCATCCAAGAATGTTGTTATATGAACGTTTTTTTAACATTACAAGAACCTCAGTCGTGTACAAATAATATAAAAAAAAACTTTCTGAGAATGTTGTTCTAAAATCGTTTTCTCTTAACATTACAAGAACCTCACACTGTAATCCCAAATAAGTTGGCAAAACTCAAAAAAATTGAGGTAATCAGTTACATCAAATTGTTTAAGTTGTGAAATGTCCACTTTTAAGTAAGCAGAAACATCTAGTTTTGAGTTTGTTGTACTCATGCAAAATAATTTCTCCTAACTTAAAATACTTAGTCACCCAGCTCAATCATTTTGATACACTGTAAAACCTGATAAGTTAAGAATACTCAAAACATTTGAAGAAACTTGTTGCCTTAAAACATTTGAGTAATCAAACTCATTTTTTAAGTTAGCAAAGCTTTACATTCTTATAACAAGAGTGGCGGGCCGAGAGCCATGGGAGCCAATCCCAGGCTTGCTTCCATGGTCCCACCCCACTCATCATAACAGTAATATACACATACTGTGCATCCTCAACCTAACCACAGGCTCTACTCTTTACCACAACGGTAACACTACAAAACCAACATAAGAGAAACTTATGTAAATCCTAACATAACACAGCATTTAAGTACTAACTTATGTCTCTCTACATTAATCTTGTGCAAAAACACACAAAACAACACTTAATTTCAACATTTATTTTCCATGTTGTTCCAAGCATGCTGGGAACTAGAAAACTCAATCATTTTAAGTTCAGTTTACTACAACTGCATTTTGAGTTTACAGAACTTATTTCAATTAAGTCCAATGAACTTTCATTATTATTTGAGTGAAATCAACTCATTTCATTTAATTAATTTCACTGTTCGGGTTTACAGTGCAATTGTGTACAAATAACATCAAAAGAATGTTCTGGGAATGTTGTTCTAAGAATGTTTTCTTTTAACATTACAAGAACCTCAATCAAGTACAAATAACAGCAAAAGAACGTTCCAAGATTGTTGTCTTAAGAACATTTTCTCTTACCATTTCGAGAATCTCAACTGTGTACAAATAACATAAAAAACAATCAGAGAATGTTGTTTGAAGACTGTTTTCTCTTAACATTACAAGAACCTCAACTGTGTACAAATAACATCCAAAGAATGTTCAGAGAATGTTGTTATAAGAATGTTATAAACATGTTTTAAGAATGTTATAAACATGTCAGAACATGTTCTGTCCTAACCTTTACATACCTTTCAAAAAACTTTAATGAAAGTTGTGGGAGCGTTCCCTGTTAGCTGGGATAGTAAAACAAAAAAATCTTACTTTGTTCATGTACGGTAATAGTGCAACAATGAAAACAAAAATGGCCTTGAGGAGACCTCTAAAGTAGTTTTCTTGAGTCATCATCCTCTGGCACAATGTGCTTAACCCTTATAGTTCCTATTAATACCTACATGTATAGTAACTATAAAGAACATCAAGCTTGGACTGCACCTGTATCTCCAAGTAAAATCCCTCCCAAATGTAATACATTACCATCCCCACTTCTGTCCTGCCTCTAAACATCTTCACCTCTACACCTACCAGTAAAAACCATTAGGCCTTGGAAGCCACTAAGTAAGGGCACTGCATTCCCTTATGCTTCCCTTTTCCACTTCCTGTCTGCTGTAACATCTCAGTGGATGATGTGCTACTCGGTATGCAGCCCGAGGGACGAATGGATGGATGGATGGCAATATGGAAGGATGGAAGAAAGGCCTCAGAATGAGGATGAGCTCTGCCTGACCCGACTCATTACAGACTGGCCTTGCCCCGCAGTCTACGCTCCAGTGCGCGTGAAGCCGCCAGGGCACCCCAGCGGATGGATAGACAGGGAATGAGAAAGGGGAGGGAACACATAAGGAATAAAAAAACAGCAGGGGCTGAGGAAAAAGTAGGCCGATGATGATGTGTCACAATGCCCACTAAGAAGCAGAGTCACCTAACCTACATTTATCTGGACGCTTTTTTCTCAGTGGCTGTGTGTACATATTGGCAGAAGCATGGAGTGCCATGTTGCTTTATTGTAGACCACCAACATAGACAGCAACCAGCTGTTTAGGGCAGCAGGGTTAACTACAAGGAGTGCTCCCTAAAGAGAACTGAAAAACGCACAAAATGCCAGAAACTGTTTTTGTGTAAAAATCGAATACTAATAATTGTTTTAACAGTGTTTGCGCCTCTAGTCTTGTTGAACTTAATTAAAAATAACAGCAGATGTGATTGGGATCAGATGTGAATATTTACACAAAGTATTTAACTGATTAGCTCAATTGAAGTATTTAATTGATTTAGCTCCTAATCCAGTAACATATATGGAAAACATCTAGGCTGAAAATGTTACATAAGCTGATATAATTAAATTACCAGCTCACTGAAATAAATGGTTAATTAAAGTTTGAGTTCAGCACATTAGGCTCTTGAAACCCACTCACCAGGAGATAGTTAAAGGTTGAAATGGTAAACTGCTGCACAATTACTGTAGGTGGGTTGATGCTTACTGCATGCAACGAACAGTTAGGTAGAATGATGAATGCAGCTTTCATAAATTACAAATCGATGCTGGAAACACAGGGATATGGATCATATTCCTAATTTTTTAGTTCATGCAGGTGTAAAAAGGCCACTTTAATGAATAAATATGCTACTGAATATCTGATATAATTCATCAGGTGGTGGTATTTGCCAGTCTGACCATGGGTTTAGAATAAAACACAAATAAGTACGGTTAAATTAAACATGTGCCAAAAAAATTACTCGATTAAAGTGAAAACACAATGCTTTGCAATTAACAGCCAGCCAGAACCATTTACACTTACAGAAGGATATAGGAATGCACTTTTAAATAAGGTTTGTGCCATTTTCAACAAACACTTTGATCCATGTGACTCTTGACTTATATAAGATAAGTCAAGAGCCTGGGTATATTTGTAGCAATAGCCAAAAATCCATTGTATGGGTCAAAATTATAAATTTTCTTTTATGCCAAAAATCATTAGGATAGTAAAGATCATGTTCCATGAATACATTTTGTACATTTTCTATCATAAATATATCAAAACTTAATTTTTGATTAGTAATATACATTGCTAAGAACTTCATTTGGACAACTTTAAAGTCGATTTTCTCAATATTCAATATTAACACTTTTTTTTGCACCATCAGATTTCAAATAGTTGTATTTTATTCAATAGTGCATACAGCTTTCAGATGATGTATAAATCTCAGTCAGGCAAAAACTGACTCTTATGTGGTCCAAGGTCACATATTGACTGTAAAAATGTCAAGTGGTGTAACCATCATGTAAAGGCTAAAAAACTACTAAAAAACTACTTGATGTCAAAACAAGTGAAATGGCAGTAAGAAGTTTTTCATATAATTTTAATTGAAATTTAATTTTAAAACAAAATAAGCATTTAATATTTGTAATATATATATATTCAATTTCAGAAAATAATGTCCAATGACAATTTGTTTTCCTTTTACATTATCACATATCAAAATGACTTTTAATTCAGAAACTGAAAACAACTTAGTATGAAGTAATTTAATGAACTGAACTTTGATGTATTTTTTGAATTACATACATCCAGACAGAAAGTGAATTTAATGACTCATTTGGTGTTGATTTGTTTTTATTATTAACAGCCATAATGCTCCAGACAGAAAATCTATTACATTAAATTGACTCTGTTGAAGTATTTGACCTAAATGAACAGCACACTGTTTTAGGTGGCTAGAAAAGTAATAAACCTCCAAGAAGGCAAAGAAAATCAATTCCAGGGGCAAATATTGCCTCTAAATATAAAAATAAAGTTCATTTCTGACACACAGCCTCACACCCACATCAACAACCCACCCCATTAAGATGTGAATGAATGCGACCACACACACACACGCTTTTAAAACAGTGGAATAGACCATCAGCCCTAGTGTACACAATTACGCTTCATTACAGACTAATAGAAACGTGTGTGGGGTGACGTTTGCATTTGTAGCCTACAAGGGCTGCAGTGTGAAGCTTTATCGTGACAAAATAATGAGAAAATTCTAGGTTCGGTGAAGGTAGGAAAGCGAAAGACTTTATTGTAGTGGGTTGTAGTGGGCACCTTCACGTTCGTGTGTCTGCTCACACCCCCAGCTCGGCTCCACAACGAGGCTGAGGGAGACACGGCGTTCAATTACACCGGCTGCCAGTGAATAGAAGGGACGAGGCGCGGGGAAATGCACGCCTGTGCCGTCAGTGAAATGCGCCTGAGATTTAGCCCCTGAATGCACACGACGCCTCCGAAATGCCGGGCTGGAAGAAAAATATCCCCGCTTGCTTGCAAGCCGACCAAGAAGGAGGTATGAAAAGCAGTGCTTTAATAGTTTTGCTTTTGCACGGGTGTTGTTTCGGGGGCGCGTTCTATTTATTGTTATGGTTCCGCGGTTTGTTTGTTACACTATAACTGTTGATGTTTGGCGCGAAATGTTTGGAACGTTCGGCGCTATGTTGTATCAACTTTTCCTGGTGATCAGTGGATTGAGAGATAATACCGCGCCCGCCGCGAGGAATTCCGTAGTAATGCACTTGTTCGGCCGGTTGCTTTCATTACATCGACATTTTACAAGCTGTTTACGTTTACTTTGCATTTTTATTGCTTTCTTTAATGCATTTGGATCTCTGCTGTTGGCTATACACCGCCCATATTGATAGTATAGATAGTACATTTGATGTTCATAGCACTAAGCGTTAAAAATATTGCCTACAGTCATGACATTTCTGTCGCTTCCACTTGGCTTGGCTGATAAGCATGTGTGTGTAGTATGTGACAGTTCATTTCCTATTTGCAAAGCGAATATATAATACACACCAACAGAATCGTGTGATTGTACTAGTGTATGTCTATCATACGGGCTTATGCTTTCGCTTTAAAAGTCTCCATAGCCGTAGGGCATGAATTGTAGCTCGTTGCCGCCTGTAGTCCTTGTTATTTAACGTTTAAGGTGTGTAAATAGTACTGATTTGGAGTTTCCTCACGCCCAGGTGATTTTGCGTTAGAATTCGCCGACAGAATTTCACTATTCAGCACCTCATGAAATCTTATCCATCACAGCCATGCATGTCGAGTGAAACGGGTCTGAATGGTCAGGGGAAGAAGTCAGATGCACTTGCCCGCAGCAAACAAGCAGAGTACACCGAGCTTGAGCTTATAATGAATCAAATCAAAGCAGCGTGGAGTGATCATGTTTCAGAGGACAGTGAAATATGTTTGCACACGTGGTTTGTCGGTGTAGAGATTGTTTGTTATAGGTATGGAGCAGCACTTATGGCAAGTATTGATGCAGTGCAGTTGTTGTTTTTGCAGTTTAGTTGTCAGTGTCAATATTGTTTATACGCACAAGAATATTCCGATTAAGAACGTAATGTGTATGCGTCATGTTAACGTGTTAATCTGATTACAAGAAATATAATTGTGTTTACATACTGAAGTAGATTGCTGGCATGTTCTTGTAATAATCACATTTTTGGATTATGTAAACACCTTATTTGGAATATCCATGATATTTTTATATTTTTTATACGAATGTTATTCTGCAGTGAGATACAGGCAGTTACATTACTGAACGTCAAACCTGTTTTGGAGCAAGGATAATTTCTCTCCAAACATTACAAGAAGTTGCCGTTCATTGCAACAGTTGCAGTTACAACAGTAATGGGTTGAATAAATTAACACAGAAAAATGAATATATAAATGGGAATGGCAAGCTTGACTCTCTACAGTATTTCCACAAGTTGTGCATAGATTGTTTTTTTTTTTTCTCCTAAATTACAGGCTTAACCAGAATATGCTCTTTAATCAGAAAATGAATGGCTTCTGGATGGGTTTTTGTGTGATTGTGAATGGGGTGATTCTCTGACATTTGCACTGACATATGACTGTGTGGTTCTGTGACACCTATTTGAATAAACCATGTGACGAGGGAAGTATTTGTGACCCTGGACCTCATAGGACCTCATTTGGCTGAGATACAACTATTCGAAAAACTGGAATCTGAGGGTGCAAAAAAAAAAAATACTGAGAAAATCGGCTTTAAAGTTGTCCAAATGACATCCGTAGCAATGCATAATACCAATCAAAATGTAAGTTTTGATATATTTACGGTAGGAAATTTATAAAATGTCTTAATTTTGTTGATAATTTTGACCCATACAGTTTTTTTTTTTTTTTTTTTTTGGCTATTGCTACTAATATATATATGCTATTTAAGACTGGTTTTGTGGTCCAGGCACACATTTGAGATCATGTCAGCATTTCTTAAATGGCTTAAATGTCTCTTTCAGGTGTTGAATGTTGAACGTTTGGCCATTGTTATCATGACTCGGGCCTGATTAATTTAACTTCACCATTGTGTCATGAAGGATTTCACCTCGGAGTTGCTTGTGCATGAGCCATGCTTTACTTGAGACTCTCTAAAAGCATTTACATCTTTTTATAGAGTCTGCAAAGGTAAAGGCTTGTTTTATTAGACAAAGGTTAAGTTTGGTTTATATATGGTGTGTAATACCAAGTATTTAGACTTTACTGGAAAGCTGCAGAACCACATTCTGCATGGCGTTAGTGCCATCTTCAGCACGCTGGCACTTGTGATCTGATGCCCTGCTGCCTGGCAATGTGGCATGTAATTGGGTTTGAGGGGAACCAGCGGGGGCCGAATGAGCCCCCTTCATACAAAACAGGGATATTGCAAGAAGCTGTGGATGATGCTGTGTCCTTGGATCAGTGCAGAACTGCTATGGCTTGCAAGCCTCCTCCACCTCCTCCTCTGTGTCTTTGTATTGAACGGGTAGAGGGATCTAGGGCATGGAGGGTAAAGCTTTGTATGTATGTCTCTTAGATTAGATGCTGCTTCTCTTGTGTGCTGCAGGACTGCGGTTGTTGGAACAGAGAGGTTTGCGTTTTTATCATTCTTTTCATAATTGAATTTAAGGATATCTATCTGCGTTTAATGCTTGGGTCTTGAGCGTACAGGTGTGCTTGTCCGTGCACCTCAAGGCAGTGCATCCATCCTACGTTAGGTAAAGAAGCAATTCATCATCTGAGCTAATAAGATCATTTAATCAGATCTCTGGACTTGGTGATGGATCGAATGAGAGTAGTCAATTTATAACAGCAGCCAGAAATACCTGAAATATGATGTATGAGGGGGTTTTGAATGATGCGGCACAAGTCTTCTTGCAGTGTCTGCCTCAACGTATTGATTGTAGGCTTATCGTTTTACAGAGATACTGTAGTTTACGTAAAGGAGGATATTTATCAAGATTTTGGTAAAGGTGTCTAAATGTCACCTGTAACTATTTATTGCACATTTGTATTGAACATCAACACTGTGTCTCAGTTGGTTTCATTATTAGACCATTCAGCTTGTCTCTCTTGCACCTGATTTTATAATTTATTTAGCTTGTATTGTGTTTTTGTTATTTGGAAAATGTTTCTGCTCTTTTTTTTTTTTTAAGACTCCAGGGCCATTATTTGCAATATGTCATGATAAAATTCAGCTTGCCTTTCAGCGCTTGGAGCTGAATGCCATATGCGTTGCGTTAAACAAATGAGTCAGTAATGAAGATCGTATAAACACAAAGCAAAAACAGGATGGTGACGTGTTACATTGTCTCAGTATCTCTCTTAGTTATGAATGGGGAATGGCCTGTAGTCATACGCAAAAGCACAGACTTGTTTTGCTATCTGATCTGTTTTGAAGCAGCTGAACCGCTAGAACAACAGATTAATGTCGGTTCCGCACCTGAAGCCGAATGATGATATTTGCCTCTTGAAATCGGTAATTGTGGATTTTTATAGAAGCGTGTGGGGAGGAGTGGAGGCATCACATTTGTGCATTCATACATGCTTATCGCTGCCTCACCATTATTTCGTACTTGTGATTTCCTCTGGCTGGAATGAGAAGGCAAAATGAGAGAGGGGAATTGGAATTGAAGCGGGGTGATTCAGTGCCCCCATCGTGCTGCAATCAAATGTATGCTGGTCAACCCACATGACCTTTGGACATTTTAGTATTATAATCAGGTAGTCTTTTGATGGAAACTTGTAGTATTTGTTTTTGAGGTTATATAGACATTAAAATTGTTTTAAAGATGATTTTGAATTTTTTGATATTAAAGACAACGGGGTCATTCCGTGTCAAATCAACCAAAGATTGCTATACCAAAGATTGAATATTTACGAAGTAATCCACTATTTTTTAGAGGGGGTCAAAATGGTGAAAAAAAAAAAAAAAAAAATTTTCAGCTCAGAGCTAAATTGCAGGAGGTAAAATGACTTCAGAAAGATGGCAGCATCATAATGTTATTTTTATACAGAGATTGGTAGTTCTGTTAGTAAAATCTGTTGACTTTAGCAATCTTTGTTACATTGTGTACTAATAGTGACCATTCAAAAAATGGAAATTGCAATTTTCATGTTTTTACTCCAAAGTTTGCATGGCTGTAACTCAAGAAGTAGTTAAAATATCTTTATCCTTCTAGATATTTGGTCTTATCCAATGGTTCGGTTCCAAAGATACTGGATTTTCTTTATGGCTCCAGTGGTAAATCGTTGAATTGTACACATTTTCAATGGTTGAAAACCCAATGTGGGTCAATTTGCAAAAATGCGGTGCTTTTTTTCTTTTAAAGAGGAATGTCTGAAAAAGAAATAATGTTGAACTAGAAACTATAAATGTATCTTGTTTCCTTCTGTCAAAACAACTGCATTAAACATTCCTGTCTGAGTGCCAAAAATATTATTTTTCCAAAGTTTGCGTGCCTGCAACTAAAGAAGTATTAAAGACCATATGATATATCACCATATGATTTTATATTCTAGTTCTTAAGAAACTTTTTTTTTTGGGAACCTTAATTTTCAAGGCCCTGCATCATTCAGTCCCAGAGATAATCTCCATATTCAGATTGTTGAATATTACCCATTTTCAGTGCTTGGAAACCAAATGTTGGTCACTTTACATACAGCTGTACTTACATACACTTTATTAACACCCAATATCTAAAAGGGCATTAAAATATCTTTAATACTTCTTGAGTTACAGACATGCAAACTTTGGAGTAAGAACTTGAAAAGTGCTGTTTCCCCATTTTTTGAATGGTCTCCATTGGCACATAATGCAACAAAGATCACTGAAGTCAACAGATTTTACTAATAGAACTACTAATCTCTGTGTAAAAATAACATTACGATCTTTCTGAAGTAATTTTTACCCCCTGTAATTTGGCTCTGAATCTCAGGTTGAACATTGGAAATTGCCATTTTCAACCCCCTCTACGAAATAGTGGATTACTCACTAAATATACATCCACAACATTTAATATATTGGCTTTATCACTATACTTTCCTATCTTTCTTCAGAACAAATATTAGCAAAATCAAAAATTATACCTGGGGACCTCAGGTTGAGTGACACGGAATGACCCAACTGTAAGATAGCGGTGCTATAAATATTGTTGTGTTTCTTTATATATCACAACCAGCCTGGAAATAGTCAGAGTTTACGGCGAGACTGTTCATTTTATCAACCAATGGCAGGATCAGTGAGTGTTTAGGAAACATGTTTGCAAATGTTAATAATTTTCAGCACCAGTGGAGGTATTACCTTCAACTTTTAGAAGGCCTCTCTCTTATTTCTGCTTACTTGCGTAAAACAATATAGCTACACTACCTTCAAAACTTCTTAAGGCAGCCCGTTCTGTTTGTGCTTATTGTATTTTGTCAAAAGCAGAAGTTTCTCAGAGGTTTGTCACTGTCAGCAGTATGGGGTAATAGCCTCTCAGGTCATGATGGAAACATAACATGGCCAAGTCAAGTTTTTGAATGATTGCTTTCGGAAAAAATGAAATTGCTTTTTGTTTTTATTTTTTCCTCTAGAACTGCCGTTCAGCTCAGATGTCATTTGTGGTAGCAGCAAGTACAAACATGTCTCAATTCACAAAGATAATATGGCGTGTGGGTTGTAAGATCCCTATGGCTCTAGGCGAGAAAGGTGTGCGAGTTTCATATGGACTTTGTTGGGAAAAACTGCTGCCGACTGTCCAAAACTAGGAGATTCTATTGAAACAATGTCAAGTGGGTTTTTCGCTCACAGAGGCCATTGCAAACATTTTCAGGGCTCAACTATAAGGATGGCCCCAAGCCAGTGTAAGAGCGTTAAGAGCCAGCTAGCAGCATTGGGCCAGTGCTGCATTCAAATACATGTTTTGTTGTGTGAGATCTGTGCTAATATTAGCAGTGCAAGTAAAATCTGAACTGCTGGCCCAGCTGTGACAACAGTTTTTGTTAAGCCCTGATTATTCTCATACTCTCAATTCATTTTGCTACTATCTCTGTGTAGTTCTATCCAGAAACACAAGAGACCAAGTAACCTTGAGAACATGCTTAACCACAGTGCTTTGACATTCAGCAGTGATTTGCTGGAGCGTGATTCAACTTGAGGCTGTGGAACATGCACTCCACCTCTGACCTGTTAAGGTCATGGCTAACATTGTTCCTGTGAGGATTATATTTCTTTGACATGAGGTCAAGTTTTATGTGTACATTTTATTTGTATATGTGTGTGTGATGTCTAGCAGACCTTGGTCTTCAGCTGTTTGGGATTATGCCAAAAACTCAATTTTTTGTCAAATTTTGCATTGACCACCACCCTTTAAAACAACCCCCCCCCCTTCTCCACTCATTAAGGTAGTTTGAAAAGGTTGCCATGAGGAATATGCAAAAGCACAATCAACCGATACTAATTGGACCCCAGCGTTCCTCTCCGATGTAGGATCAATAGTTGGAGATTAATGGTGTGATGTGTCAGCATGCAACATTGAATAAAAAGAAGGACCCTGTAAACTCTAAAGCACCGCAGGAATAGAGCCTGCAGTGAATAGATCAACACAGAGACTTGATTTTTAATGTTTTTCCTTCCTAATCATGTTAATAATGAACATTGGTGAGATTTTATTCAGATTCTGGAATAAGGGGAGGCAGTGCCTCTTCAAAATTTTGGAAATAAAACAATGCAGAATATAACACTAAAAGGTGTATAAATCACTTGTTTTTCTGAAAACCTCCCCTGAGCCCATTAAGTTTTAACAGACACCCTAAAACATGCTGTGGGTTTGTTGGGGGGTAATTGAGAATTAATTGGGGAAAGTCATGTGAGAGGAGGCAATGCTTCCATTGCGATATGATTGAATATGACTGGTGTGTTCAGCTGTGATTAGTTCATGTGATAAATCCCACCTTTTGTGTTTGTGTGCATTCTGTGTTTGCAAATCAGTGTGTATGAACAATATAATTGTGGTAATGGGAAGACTAACTTTTACGCACTTAGATAAAATCATGTTGTTATATTAAAATAAGACTTAAAATGGCATGGAAACATGATTTGTGGGAGTGTTTAGTCAGTAATTAACTGAAATTTAAAGTAAATCTGTGTGTCTGTGACCAATATTCACCAAGCTTTTTTGACTGATGCACACCACTGGCATAGGTGTATTACCTTTTATAGTTTTTTAAAAAATATTAAATAAAGATTTATTGCCTTTTTTGTATAAACCTGTAGAGAACTGGCCTTTTATTCATTTAGGAAATTGCCTTTGATTGTGTGATTTGTTCTAGCATTAGTTTTAAGTCTTGTATGGTGGATGAGCATGTTTTGCTGATGACCTTTGATTTGATTAGCATGAAATGTTGTTCAGCACACTTTTGCAGCATTAGATAACCGGTCTGATTTATCAGTGCAGGTGAGATAATGAGTTGTTCCCTCCGTTGTGATTGTGAGCCTGCAGAATGACAGAGCTGGATGCTGCAATCAGGTGTTGCACCCTAGGGTAAGCTATTTATCTCAATACCAAATCATCAAGAAAGGAAGAGGCAAAGGAAGGTGACTGGCTGATTGTTTTCTTCTTTACTGTCTTATTAAAGATGAACTCAACCTGAGTTCTCATGTGTACGAGTGGGTAAAGCTTGTTAAAATGCAATGAAGCTTTGGTGGCCTTTGCACAAATCGGCAATAAATAAGCATAAATAATCGTAATTTGTCTTGTCGGGAAAAGGGCTGGAACAAAGGGTCACTTAAAGGGGACAACGGATGCAAAATTAACTTTTACATGGTGTTTGCATATAAATGTGACTAAGCGGTGTGTGCACAACAACCCTATAATGATAATTCATTCACTTCTTTTTTTTTTTTTTTTTTTTTTTAAATCCCCCCCCAAAATTAAACAGTCTCTATTATCAAGCCGTTTTGGTTTTCCGAGCGATGTCATACTGCTTAAGCCCCGCTCACAACTACTGACGGACTATCCCTAATTAGCATATTTCCGCACTCAGCCGTCCACAATTTTCTCCACACTTGAGCAGCTGTAGCGAAAACAATGTCTCGTAAGCAATGCAGGTGTTTTGTATTTGAATGTAAAAGTGAACATAATTTTAATTTTCTCCTCACATCAGAGCCACTGAGGACGCAGTGGGTTAGTTCGGTTTTTGATGGTAATGTACCACTGAATACACAAAAAAGGAAATGAGGAGTGGAGTGAGCAGTAGCTCATTATGATATAAAGAGACATGCAATGAAACATTTTTGCAAGTTAAAAAAGGAGTTATTTTCACAACCATTGAGGAACTTTAACCAAAGTATGTTGCAGATATTTCATGAAGATCCTAAGGAATCATGCCAACTCGGAAAATGGGCATCCGATGTCATCTTAAAAATGGAAAATCAACCAAACAACCAGTCCTCATCATCGCCTTATGTTTTTTTTCAGATTTTTATTTTGTATCCCTTGAGGGTGTGCAATTTTTGGGTCTCAAGTGGCATATAGTTGAATTATTTATCGTTTTATTTTTCCAAACACATCACCAGTCAATCCTGTTCTAAATTTTGCATCATTGTTTGAGAAAGACGTTGACTTTTCAGGAAAACTTACTTGAATATACCACCCAGTGTATGCATTGGCTATAGAAGTTTTTCTTTACATAAAAAATAATGACATACTTCACCTTCAAATGAGTCCCGCACTTTGTGTTGAGAGCTCGCTGGGAGTTTTATGCCCTCACATCAGCCTCTTGTAACTACAAGCAACTCTGCTTTACTCCTCAGTAGTGGTTTAATTTCACTCATCTGACACCAGTATGTAGGTGGGAGGAGTGGCACACAAAGGTAGACACTCTCTCCTCTTTTTACTTCCCTCAGTGTCAGAACAGCAAGTAGAAGCTCTTTTGTACTGTCACAATTGTCAGTTCAAACGGCTATTGATTTTGTACTGGACTTCTGTCCAGTGTCAAAATGGGAGGGGTTTGTCGTCTTTCCTTTTCTGTGTGTACCAAGTCCATCGCTCTCAAGTACTGAGAAGACGCGAGTAATTGCTTCGAGTGAAAAGCCTTTCACATGTGGTGCTTTACCACCCAGAACAAATTGGACAGAGATCAATCAGTGCCTTGAGTTGGGGAAAAAAGACATCCCTACCAAATTTCCAAATTTCCAAAATCTGAATGGTTTTCCACAAGCGTATCCTTTAATTTGATTTACAAGGGCGGAATTTAAAATACGGCTGTTTAACCTTAAGAAATATGTGCAATTATATGTGCTAATATTCTGAAATCTCATTGGATTTCTCCCTTTAATATTGCACATTTGCATGCCTCCAAGGAACCTGAATTATACTTATGAAGTCAAGCTCCCCTGAGTCAGTTCATTCATTCGTGTGCAAAAGGAGAATCCGTGACCTGTTCCCACTCAAGGACTAGTTTTCCACGCCGACTGTCGATTTCTGAAAGAGCGCTCTGCATCAAAGCGCAATGAAGCAGGATGCTGCCTGTCCATCACTCGTTACTAGCTCTATTCTCTCGTGTCACCATCTTTTCTCCTCAATCCGTTTTTACCACGCTGACTTGTGAGACAATAGAAAACCGGAGGAGAACCAAGGCCCGACAGGAGGCTCAAATCATACCAATGCGCCCCACTGCGTGGTTCATATCGAGCAGCACTGTTATTTTCTCCGCCTTTGGCGACCGCACCTCTACAGCTCGTCGGATGTGGTAGAATTACATCCTGAGGTTATCAAACGGTGATGATTCAGCCGGAGCACAGAGGCACACACAGATCCTTGCGTGGGTACAGCTAATTACAGGTTGAACTCGAATATGACGGCCGCTGTTATCTGTATTGTCATCAAATCTGAATGATCTCCAGAGGATGGAAGGGGCTTTCATTTCTGACACAATAGGGAAGTGGCATCTGAGAAACTGGGGGCTCTTTGAACCGTCAGGAGAGTGTGACAAAATGAAGGGTGATTTTGAGTCCTCCAGTCTGAGATTCATTTTCACACTTGCCTGTGAAACTGGAAAAAATAATGTTCCTTTTCAAGAGTTTATTATTATCTGTGGTAGTTGCTAAACTAAATGTTTGAAAATACGAGTATGCATTTACATTCCATGAATGGCGCACTTTCATCTCAAAATCTCTGATAGATGTCAACCCCCTTAAAAATTGGTAATTGACATCTCTTCATGTTTGCTGAAAACAGTGGCTGTATTAGCTGTTTGAGGTCATTTCATTCTGAATCCTATCTTTACCAACCTTGTTATTTAAACTATTAACCTCCTCTGTGTTCAGTACAAGATATGTCATACGTCTTTAATGCAGAAGGAAGCCTATGGTTAAGACTTCTGATTCATTAACCCATTACACTCTTAAAAATAAAGGTTCTTTATTGGCATTGACCGTTCCATGAAGAACCTTGAACATCCATGGAGCCTTTTAAATGCAGAAAAGGTTCTTTATAATCGAAAAAGGTTCTTTAGATTTTTAAAATGTACTTCAAAATGGTTCTTTTAAAAACTGTTCACTGAAAGGTTCTTTGCGGAACCAAAAATGGTTCTTCTATGGAATCATTGCAGAAACACCCTTTTTGGAACCTTTATTTTTTAGCGATGTAGGGAAATGACGAGAAGAATAACAATGTTCAGTAAACAGAAAAACTGTTTACACTACATGATCAAGATGGTACATTATAATCTGGTAAGACACATCATTTGCAATATTAAGCAGCAAAATTAGCTGTTTTGTACAGCAAGAAATAACTGGATGCGGATAAGACCGGAAGCCAGACCCATAACATTAAAAAAGGCTGTGCCCACTCTTACATGAAGAAAATGGTGGATTGGGTGGCAGTATTTGGCATGGGTGCCAAATACTCTGTACTCCTATTTTTCATCTGAACACAGTGAAATGTCTTTGAATTTCCTTTGACAGCAAAGCACATCTAGGTAATGTGTTTCTTGTTGGTTTTGTCTGATATTTGGTTTCTTCCCCCTTCTTTTTTTCCCCTTTAGTTTTCTCTACATTCAGAGTCAGAGTGTGGAAGGTCCTTGCTAAGTGAAGCAGATAAAGCTGTCATGTACTGCTAAGTAGTAATACATATTGACATGTCCGCTAACTAGAAGGGAAGGAAATTACTGTGGGAAAGGAAGAAGTGATAAAGTGACTGAAGGTCTTACAAGCCTTTGGAATACCTCCTCTTGAGAGGAAAAAAAAGATCTGCATTTGCAACCTGATAGCAGCCTGTGCCAAATGCACCTAATATTTCCGTCCCTCTTCATCTCATTTTATTTCCCTCATGCATGTACAACTAGCTTTTGTTCTCAATTGGCATGAATTCTCATTTATTCCAGCTGCAGAGTATAATGGCTTTTCAACGTGCATCTTTTTATGTCTAGAAGGTGACTCGGCACACAGCTGAACACAGGCAGTTGTCTCTTGAAGCCAAGCGAGATGGTAACATGAGGGGACAGCTTGTGACCCAGAGGTTGCAGCTGTCTTTTAGAGGAAACAAATGTAGATCAGAAAGGAGTCCAGTTTGCGCATTTTCATGCATTGATAGTGCCATGGTTTAAAATATTCTCAAGGTACATCGCATTTTAAAGCTGTTTAACATCTCGAGCTTAAAAAATCTTGTGCATATGTGTTTTTCTCATAGGCTTTTTCCATTTAACAAATGAGCGCACACCTTGCATGCAAATGCACCCAAATCACATTGCACTTAAACAAGCCCTGTGGCTACTGAATTACCCAGTTTTTCAAAATAAAGTGCATCTGCTAGTAAACATTCATGTAGCACTTGTTGATAAGCAGTATAATTATGATGGCTTTTGATTGTCGGTCACTGCCCTTATAACAAGCCGTAAGGTTGGGGTCAATCAGCACTGGTCTGTTGTTTTGCTGGTGCTGCTGCCGTTTCCTGTCTTTTTCCTCCTCCTCCTGCATTAACCACACTCGTGGGATCAGTCTTTTATTTATTATGATGGATGCTTATGAGCCGCAGAGCATCGTAGTTTTAGTGCGTGCTGGCCCTGGGGCTGGAAGTGTAAGGATGCCAGGAGATGCTGTCAGCAGGGCAAGAGAGAGATGAAGAGCCTTGTGACGCTTGCTGTCCTGCCAAGAACAGACTGCTCAATATTGATCACCAGATATTGCGGACATCCACTTGGTACTGCGATAGCTGATCTTGAGTTTTTCTTCCTGTGCAACAGCACTGCTTCAGTTTTGAAAACTGCGGTGGACAGCAGCGGAAGACAGAGGAATTGGGGACAGTTTTAAAAGGGACATATCATATCTTTTCTGTGTTTAAATGCTATAATCAGGACAGATTTTACTCCCGTGATGGAAGAAGGGCATTCGATTACAATATTACCACCCTTAATCTGTACGTTTCCACCCATTGTGCCGCCATTTTGTTTTCGCAAGTGGCAACGGTGTACCAGTTCTAATGCAATGGCAAAAGCTTGAGTGACACATGCTAACTGTTCTGTCTTTGGCTGCACAGACGAGCACAGAACACTATTTAGTGTCCCAACCTCACAGGAGACGAGAGCAGTGATTTTATATATATTGAATATTACACTGCTGCCACACAGATCTAATATAAAATCCAAATTTATTTCCCAGTGGTTTACCTTCAGATGTAATTAACAGTTCTTGTAACTTGTGTGTTTTTAACATAAACTGTGTATTTGCCAGTTTAAGCGCAATAAGACAGGAAAGAGAATACTTGGATGCCAAGTGACAGCCGCTTTCTGTGTGTGTGCGCTTTGGATGTGTGCGCTCAGAAAACCATATACAAGATGTTTAAACTGATATGGCTTTAAAACGCATGATTCCAGCGTTTCACTATTTTAATATCAGACACATATTTTTCACTATTTTAATATCAGCTGACATCATTTTCCCATGACAGTTATTTCAGTTTTTTTTAATCCTGTTAATACTTTCCCATTTAAAAAAAAAAAAAAAAAAAAAAAAAACCTAACTGCCCTAATGACAAAAAACGTACCTGTGGGAACTTTATCGCGAGACACAAAATATGTACCAATAAGTACATATTACTGCAATTTCCAACAGATGTGAATACTAAAGGTGGTAAAACAATGAGTACTTGTAATCAATTTTGTACACGTATACAGCTTCATATGTTTTGCTTTTCTAAAGGTTTTCTTTTTTAAAAAACTGATATAGCTTGATTTCAGCATGATAGACATAATCAAAATCAAACTGATGTTTTTTGGCAGAGTATCTGTGTTTCGAGCTGCAAAGACACAGCCCTATTCTGTAAAAGGGGGTGTGAAGCAACAGCTTATTTGCATTTAAAGAGACATGCACAAAAAATTGTGTTTCTGCTTCCAGTCAAAATAGGCATTTTCAAAATAATATAATACATGATTTGTGGGGTATTTTCAGCTGAAACTTCACATATACATTCTGGGGACACCTGAGACTTATATTTAATCTTTTAAAAAGAGCATAATAGGTCTACTTTAAATGCTAAAATGTATTATAATCAAGTGGCAAAGACTAGTTTTGTGACATTCAGTCTCGTTTACATTTATGCATTTGGCAGACACTTCTATCCAAAGTAACTTACATTCAAGATAATCATTTACATTTTTTCAGTTCTTGCTTTCCTTTGGAATCAAACCCATGGCCTTGGAATTTGCTATACTCTTTGAGCTACAGGAAAGCTTTGTCTTAACTGAATGACATTCACCTGTTTTCTTTTGTAAGTATGCAAATACACGTACAGGACGAAGAGTTTGCATAGTACACCAGCTGTGTGGCATGCTCATGGAAGCACTAAAAGCAACTCGGCTTGCACTAATGCTGCCTCTCCCAGGTGATGACTCAAGGTTTACATGTCTAAGTCGAAACAGTAATGGTCCACTGAGATTGTAGGGGGCTGCATGCATTTGCTGTGTTAATGTGACATTGAGGTTCCCATGGCCTCACTATGTGAGTCATTACATCTTCTGTGGGCGATTGGACAATTCTTGTTGCACAGTGACACTAGGGATGTGTTGCATCATGTCAAATGTTGACTAGTTTTATTTAGTTAGTTTAGATAATTTAGCATTGGTAGCATGCTAACATCATGGGGAAAAATCCACTTTGCATTTGGATTTAGCTTAGTAGTTAGCCATCTCTGGCAGATGCTTTGATAGCTCATTAACCAAACCATGCTGTGTGCTTTTGAGTCTGGTGACACTTCACGTTCCGTTATGGTTCCGCATGAGATGCAAACGGTATCCTGGAACGCTAACAAAGCCGTCTCCTCCTCATCTGCACACTGCAATGTCAGCTGACCTCTGCTAACTCTCCGCGCTGGGCTCTTCCACCCCCTCCCCCCTGTGCTGTTCTGTACGCTAGCGTGCAGTCCTTTGAGATATGCTGATGTCAGGATTTAGCACGTTCCTGCCACCGGATTACTAAGACTCAGACTTTGCTTTGCGCATCTCCTTTCTCCATGTGTGCGCATCCACCATTATATGTGGAGCTTTTGTGCTTGTAATTACACTGTTGCCCCATCGTATGGCTGTGCTCGTGGTTACTCAAGACCGCATGCATGAATACATCCATATTTAATCGCTGCACTCGCTGCATGGATTCACATACAGTACATTTAAGGCGCTATATGCCTTTACCGCACATGACAAATTCTCCTGCTAAAGACTGTTTACGCTGGCTTGCTTAATGCCCAGGGAGCATGAGTGATGTCTGACAGCTGACGGGGGATTTCAGGACCACAGTTCTTTGTGTCTAATTATTCATCAGGAGAGAAAACGCTGACAGAAGCCTCTGTTGCCTTGCTGCAAATTGACAAACGCTCAAGCAAGAAAAGGAACTTGTAAAGACGCCTAATGGAAATAAAGTGCCTGTTTAAACAATTTTTTTTCTGTTCCCAGATGCATTTCGTATCACTTTCTTTCCAACAAATGTGTTAATCAGCTTTGTTTTGCAGTAGCTAACTAAACAGCCTTGAAACACTGTAGTGTAAGATGTTAAGACTTGGTTTTTAGAAAATAAATTCAAAATCTTGAATTATTGTCTTTGTCGATTTGAACTTTTTTTTTTTTTTTTTTGACAATCTGAAGTGCAGTTAAATAAGTTATAGGGCCAGATTTACTAACAGCTTGCGCCATTGCAAACCGTCTTGTGCCGTTAAAATAGTACTGGCAGGATTTACTAAAGACACGCAATGAAAAATTGGCATTGAAAAGGCGTAGTCGCAGTCATTTTTGCACCTTACCGTTTTTAATATGCATTAGTAAGAGTTTCCTTTTCACACATACAATTTATGGGAGGGGAATATTAAAATGAATCACACAACTTGATTTACTAACATTTGCACTTATTTGCACTTTGTCATTATTTAACGATCAAAAAAGCATGTCCTAAAGCAGGTGCTAATTTGTGCTGTGCTTAGTAGATTGTCCCCTCCTATAGGTGCTTTTATGGAATTGCACACCAATGCTATTTTGCCATGTTTAGTTAATCTGGCCCATAATCTATACACATATTCTATGCAGTTTTCTTTCCTGAATTCTTGATTTAATGATGTTTTATTGTTTAATATAAGGCACAATACTCAGAATGGATGATTCATTGAAAAGTAATCAAAACTGAAATTTGGAACCTTTAATTGACACAATTTTCCAATTATGGTTATTTGTTTTTTTAAATCTTGTTAATACCTTCCTATTAAAAAAAAAACAAAAACAAAAAAAACTACCTGATCTCATGACAAAAACGTACTTGTGGGAACTTTTTTTGGGAGACGCAAAATGTGTACCAAAAAGTACATATCACTGCGGTTTGCAACAGAAATGAACACTAGAGATGGTAATCATTTTCGTGTACAGTTATGATTACAGCTCCATATGTTTTGCTGATCCGTAACAAGATTGCTCGGTAGCTCAGCCAGCAAGAAATTGGACTTAGGATGTGGAATTCTTGGGTACGAATCCTGTGAAAAACATGACTCACGATGAAGAGCTGAAAGATCGAAAAACAAGCTAAAACGGCAAGTTTTTACATCACATTCGCTTTTGCTCATACTTTCAGGTAGTTTTAGGTGTAGTGCAGATGGTACGTTATTTTAAGATGTCACGGAGCATTGGAGTTATAGCACCATTTAACGGAGAACTGACACGTACAAAACCAACATCACATAAAATAAACCATATGTACGTTCATCTGTTCCGGGGGGGAAAAAACTATTTTTTTTTTTCCACTCAGTGGACTTTTCATATCGAATAAGTCACTAAATGTACATGGCGGTACGTATTTTGTGTCGTAATCGAGGTAAAATATTTAATATATTTGATATTTTGATTTAAGGTCATATCATCCAGCCCTAACAAATACTGATAAATGATTTTACTTTTTGTAAAGTTTTTACTTCTCACATCTTATGGTTAATGGATGCTCAGCATTCGTAGTGTCTAAACGTCCTTTACTGCTCATGTAGGGTGACTTTGGCAGGGTTTACTGTTGACAGGCTCTCTGATGTCTGGTCAGCCATCTTTTCACCTCAGGGAAAGTGCAGTGCTGTCTGTCAGATTTCCTCCACGTCCTGTTTTATCTCTAGTATAAAAGGCATAAAAGAAGGGTCATGATATATGACCTAAATATTTTGCGTAAGAGAATGTTTTGACCTAAATGCAAATTGCATAAGAGGTTTTATTATTTTTTAATTTACAAAAAAATACAAAGCGAATGCAAACCTCAGAACAGGATTATTAATTTCCCTCCAGAATAGGTTAAAGGTTACCTTTGAGTTTCTTACTCTGTGTCTCATGAAAATAAATCATAGCCTGCATCTCATTTCACTATCATATCTAATATTTACAATTAGGCTAAGTGGGAGCAGCAATCCACCATCTGTAGTGAAATCGGGGCCTGTGTGATATGATGGGACTAGGATAAAAGGATCATTTAAATATGTGCACAATTCCCAGTGAGATGACTCCTGATTGGGGGATTATGTGACTCACTCTGTTTGTATGGCTCATGCTCATTGGTCACAAAGGCACAATAGAACCAAAAATCCTCTTTAACTGACCATTGCATGCCTCACTTCATAACAAAGACATGCATACACTATAAAACTTGTTGGATCAGCCTACAGATAAGCTGGAATGAAAAAGTGACCCAGTAACGCATATATTGGCGCTAGCTTAATCTTTTCATCTTTACCCCGTTTGTTTCTTTAGACTTATGCAGCCAGATATACAATGAAATCTGAGCTCTCTGATTCAGAAGCCTGATAAAATAA
Source organism: Cirrhinus molitorella (assembly GCA_033026305.1). NCBI lineage: Eukaryota > Metazoa > Chordata > Actinopteri > Cypriniformes > Cyprinidae > Cirrhinus > Cirrhinus molitorella. Next base: position 27,184,826 of record CM065128.1, read on the forward strand.
TAGTACATTTCATTGTTTAGAAATATTGATTAATGCATCAACCCAAGCCGCATATACCATGTTCTGTATTTGGCAAGGTGACCGTTATCCATTGAAGTTTATTGATCGAATGCCACACTTGAGACAGTAGTAATATTGCTGTGTCAGTGACAATACAGTGTTATGTACTTAATCGTATGTAAAATGAATCATATTCTTAAAAAATAAGCACATGGTTATTTAAAAGTGGACTGATTAGAAGTAGATTCCAGTTCTGGATTACCGCTGAAAAGTCCAATGAAATGAACACTTCCACAACTCCCTCATATTTGTGACCCTGGACCACAAAACCATAAGCGTAATTAGTCATTCTTAGTCATTCATTTTTTAATTAAAATTTATACATAAATTTTATAAATTTATTTATAACCAAGCTTTCCATGAATGTATGGTTTGTTATAAAACTGAGATGCAACTATTTGAAAATCTGTAATCTGAGGGTGTGAAAAAAAAAAAAAAAAAAAAAAAAAAAAAAAATATATATATATATATATATATATATATATATTAAGAAAATTGTGCTACTTCCAACTGGTTTTGTGGTCCAGGGTCACTTTTTTTTCCCCCACATTTTTATTGTCTGCTCAGTCATGCCTTTTTTCAACAAACCATGCAATTTAAAGCAGAGGTCTTCAACCCTGCTCCTGGGGACCCACTTGCCTGGAAAGTTTATTTGCAACTGGCTTCAGCACACCTGCCTGCAATTTTCAAGCAGTCTTGAGGAGCTTAATTGCCCACTTCAGGTGTGTTTGATTAGGGTTGTAGCTAAACTCTTCAGGATAGTGGGTCCCCAGGAACAGGGTTGAAGACCTCTGATTTAAAGTATTGTATTTAAAGTTATGTTCACAAACAATACCAGTGTCTCTAAACATGAGCAATGACAGTCAGGTAAAACAAGCGACAGAAAATTTTGCACATTATAGTTGCAAATGGTGGTCTGTTCTGCATAATTTTAGATTTCTCATTTTAGTGTAACTTCAACTGCTTCACATTTCATTTATACACTTTAGTAAGAAACCCACCTCGGAGTCGGTTTCTTTTCATCCTTAAATCAGCACTGGGTGTCTTTTAGTCAAAATGTTGTATTGTGAAGCTCACAAGTATTAAGAATGCGACATAAGGCCTGTTTGTTTCTTTAGACTTATGCAGCCAGATATACAATGAAGTCTGAGCTCTCTGATTCAGAAGCCTGATAAAATAATAGTACATTTCAGTGTTTAGAAATATTGATTAATGCATCAACCCAAGCCGCATATACCATGTTCTGTATTTGGCAAGGTGACTGTTATCCATTGAAGTTTATTGATCGAATGCCACACTTGAGACAGTAGTAATATTGTAAAATGAATCATATTCTTAAAAAAAAACAAAAACACATGGTTATTTAAAAGTGAACTTATTAGAAGTAAATTTTGTGAAATTCACATTGCCAGTGTGTTCTGGATTACTGCTGAAAAGTCCAATGAAATGAGCTCTTCCACAGCTCCCTCATATTTGTGACCCTGGACCACAAAACCACAAGTGTAATTTGTCATAAGTGTATTTTATTTTTATTTTTTTATTTAATTGAAATGTATACATAATCTGTAGGCTGAATAAATAAGCTTTCCATTTATGTTGTGTGTGTGTGTGTGTGTGTGTGTGTGTGTCAAACGATTAATCACAATTGGTCACATCCAAAATAAAAGTTTGTTTACATACTATATGTGTGTGTTTACTTTGTATATTTATTATGTACATATAAATACACACACATACATGTATATATTAAAACAAAATTATTTATATTTATATTTATAAAATCATGCTACTTCAAACTGGTTTTGTGGTCCAGGGTCACAATTTTGTTTCAGAAATACTGACACTATATGTCTTCTGTTTATATTCACACATTTTTTATTGTCTGTTCAGTCATAGCATGACTTTTCTCAACAAACCATGCAATTTAAGGTATCCGTAATGTTCACAAACAGCACCAGTGTCTCTAAACATGAGCAATGACAGTCAGGTAAAACAAGTGGCAGAAAGTATTGCACATTATAGTTGCAAATGGTGGTTTGTTCTGCATAATTTTAGATTTCTCATTTTAGTGTAACTTTGAGTGCTTCACAGTTCATTTACACACTTTAGTAAGAAATCCAATTCAGATTCAGTTTCTTTTCATCCTTAAATCAGCACTGGGTGTCTTTTAGTCAAAATGTTGTATTGTTAAGCTCACAAGTAGAGTTGCACTCTAGGCTGTTCATAACAGCAGAAATGATGAGTACGCTAGGCTAAGAATTGTACTGCACAATCCTGCTCCTGTGGACAACCTCAGGTTACTGTCTCCACAGCTGAACGTTTGTACTAAACATCTTGTTAAAAAAAAACTGTTAATTGAATGGGTTGTTAGACTAAAGTCTAAAAGAATTTCACCCTCTTTTTCGAGGTTAAATGTGCCTGAGGGGGAATACAGTGTGAGGATTACTTACATTTCTACTTCTTATACTCCTTTGAACCTTTTGAAGCTAACTGGAGGAGTCAGAATGCCTGTAGGGCCTGCCTAAAATATATATTTCAACGCCCACATTTCCCCAATCTTTCATTTCCTCTCCTTCACACTCTCTCACATTGTCCTCATGTTTCATTTCTCCCCCCAAATTCTCTTTACCCCTTTTTTGCTCTCTTTTACCTTCTCCTCTAGCCTGGTCACCAATATACCACTAGCTAATCCTGCTGAATTATATTGAATTCTAGTGGTATGCTTTACACCATTAGAGACATAGTCCTAGTAAGAGCAGTTACAAATGCAGCTGGAAGTTAAAAATCCAGCAGTCTGACAGAAGTTTAGAAGATGACAATAGGAGGGTGTAGGAGTCGCTAGGGGCCAGTTTGTCATCAATGTGGGCCAAGAATCCCTCTGACAGCCCTCATCTATGTGTACAAGTAGGTATAGTGGTGTAGTCTCCTCCAAGGCTTCGCACTTGTTTCAGATGCTCGCAAGCGTGTCAATTACTTTGTCTTTGAAAGACAGGACGGGCAAAAGGAGCAGATTGAATCGGGTCTCTGACTCATAGACTAATTACCCAGAGAAATCTGTTTGCTGCTCCTTCAACCATAGAAGTACTCTGAAACACTGTTGGCTTGAAGCACAGTCTGTCTCAAGGTGTATAAGCTTCCGTTGAGGTAAATGAATAGTTTATCTTGTGTTTGTTGCATATATCTAGTACAGCTTTAGTATGTTTGTATGTAAATGTCAGAGGTGTGCAATGGTGGTGATTTTAAAAACACTTACAGATCATGTTTTCATCTCATTTTAAATCTTATTTTGATTTGACAAAGTGGTTTTATCTAAGAGTGTGAGTTGTTTACTTGCTTTTTTAAAGTAGTCTTCCATACAAATTATTTTCTTATTTTATTTTATTTTATTTTATTTTATTTTATTTTATTTTATTTTATTTTATTTTATTTTAACCAAGTGTTCCCTTACCTCCAAGATCTTAATTTAAGCATGTGAAATATCCTAAAATTGAGTATATGGATACTTTCACTGAAACTGACAGGAAATAGATTATGGTTGCTGAACTTGTTTATATTGGTTGTTTGACTTCTGTACATGAAATCCACTGTCTGCACTGCTATTGCATAGCTTCAGTGCATCACATTGCAACTGCAAATTTGTTGGATCCTCAACAAATGGCCTCAAACCCCATCTCTCATTGAAAATGAATTGCGTTTTTGTCATTGCAAGTCGCTGTCACTGTGAACAGCCCTTTAGGGTCTTTCCTAGAAAAATAGATGCATGTCCTCCTCCTTTGTGAGCTTGTTGGAACAAACAAGTGAAGGTTGTGAATTGTTATTTTTTTTCCATATATGATTTCCTCATCAAAAATCCCTCCCACTTTGTTTGCACGGCTGTTTTTATTTTTATTTTTTCCCCATCTTCCGTTTCTTTATGTACTGTGCAGCGAGTTGGATCTCTCTTGTGTGTTTTTCTCTCAGTGCTGCTGGCCGTCCTAAAATCTTTTGATCCTTTTATGCTCAACCACCTCCAGCAGCTTTGCACAAGAAAGCAGACAATACCGAGGTTATAAGTGTCCCTCTGCCCCTCCACAGCACTGAACAAATATCACCCTAATTGAAACTTTTACTCCCAAACCAACAGTAGCTTGTGAAGTCCTATCTTCAAGCAGCCACAGAGGACTTGACAGAGGGCATTAAAGCTAGGAAGTGTAGTCTGACTCTGGGACAGGTGACTATAGGAGTGTAGAAACCCCTTTTATAGATGTTTGGAGCGACCCACATCGTTCCATCTTGATTTGAGTGGGAGGTACCATTACAGAGTGCAGAGGGGGGATTATGCACTAATCGTGTTGTCTCCCTGGATACACTGTCAAAGAGACGCTGATAGATTGGTAGTTGTAAGGGGAAGATTGTTCGCCTCACAGACCTGTTTAAATTCCACACAGGCTTTTAAAACTGTTTATATCTTCTTGAAGTAAATTTTTTGCCTCTGTTAAGCCTCATTTGGGCCTCAGTGGCTTTGCTACTCCGCACAAAAATCACTGCAGATTACTCTGAGTGGAATTTAGGCTTCATATCTCGCTTTGGAGATAAACACTTTTGAGCCAGCATTTGGAGATTGCTCTTCCAAGCGTATGTCAGAGTGACATTTTATTGCACTTTTTGCAAAAACAAAGGGTATATTTTCCCTGTACAGGCTCTGATGTGTGATATCAGCTTTGAGGCAAATGTCAGCTGTAAGCAGGCTTTTTATTCCAAACTATGTTTTCTTCCAGACATTGCTTTGACAGGTTTGTTTTTTGTTTTGTTTTTTTCTTTTTCTGGTGTGCTGACAGAAACCTACTCAGGCCCATCTCTGACAGCGAAGAATGCATCAGCCAGACGACAGCTGGCATATAGATGATGTCATATTCTGATCAGTGTTTGCGCTGAAATCTTCCATAGGCTCTAGGAAGGGTATAAAATCCCCTTGAAATGGCTTCCCCCTCTTCAAGATAATGGTTTAAAGGGCATTGTTACATCACCAGTGTTCACAAGGTGAAATCATTTGGAAATAACTCTAGTATTTGTTAAATTATATGCAGTTTAAGGGAGCTTTTCTGTTTTCTAGTATGATTTTTAAAAAAACTATATATAAGGGATAGTTCACCCAAAAATGTTCTATTAAAAATGTCCTGGCTCTTGCAAGCTTTATAATAGCAGTGAATGGCTGTTGATATTCAATAGTTGAATAAAAGTCCTGTAAAAAGTACATCCGTCCATGATGAAAAGTACTCCACAGGGCTCCAGGGAGTTAATAAATGCCTCCTGAAGTGAATCGATGCATTTGTGTAAGAAAAATATCGATATTTAAAACTTTAAATTACCCTAACCATAATCCTTAGCTTCCGCTAACTGACATGCTTCAGGAGGCCTTTATTTTAACCCACTGTAGCTATGTGGAGTGCTTTTCATGATGGATGGATGCACTTTATTGCAATTCAAAATCTCAACAGCCATTCACTGCTATTATAAAGCACTGCTATTATGTTTTTTTTAAATATAACTCCGATTGTATTCGTTTGAAAGATGAAAGCCATATACACCTAGGATGGCTTGCAGGTGAGTAAATCATAGGGTAACTTTCATATTTGGGTGAACTATACCTTTAAGCCTTTTTTATCTTTATCTGTTTACATCTGCTTTTTCTGTTGATGATTAATGCTACTTAACTATTTATTTACTACTACTACTACTACTACTACTACTACTACTACTACTACTACTACTACTACTACTACTACTACTGCTGCTGCTCATAGTTTTGTGAAAGGTTAATATTTAGTTTCATGTAATTGAGAAGTGACAGGGAAGCACATTTTTGAGTAGAGCCTGAGTGGAGTGACAGTTTGACAGTTTAAAAATGAGAATCCTTTTCCTCTTGATAAATGTTTTAACATAGATGGAACCTAGAAAAAAAAAGGCCTTTTTTTTTCTTTAAGATTTCAAGATTTCAAGCAGTCAAAGGTATCTCTAACTGAAGACTAGAGTGTCACTCCTAAGCGCGTGACACAGCAGTGAATGAAAAGTAGTTTTTTATCTGTGAAATCTATAAAGAAATCTGTAGAATGACATGACAAAAATGAATAGAATTGATAGTTGTGTTACCTTTTCAACACTGTGCCCTTGGACAAGGCGTTCTAGTATGATTAAGGTCACTTTCCCTCCTAGTAAGTAAACTTACACTTAAGTTGCACACGAAAAGGTGAATAATCAGTAATTCACGAACAAAGATGTCTTGTTTTGAGAGTGTATATTTTCTCAAATTCTGTCTGATTTTGCATTAACTGGCTATGCTATGTTCCTCTAATGAACTTTCTATTCCAGAGGTTTGGAATAAAGTAAAGCAAGAATGTAACTTGATGTTAATTGATTGAAGCAATTATAGCGGAGTTATAGCTAAATGTGAAAACACAGCTGAAGCTGTTTGGCTCATCTGGTATAGTGGAGGCTGTCGTAAGTTTTAACAGCAATGGTGTAATCGTGAGCTTTTAAAGCAGCTGAAGTCACTTGGTCTATTAAAGGAGAGGCTCATGAGATCAAAGCTTCAAAGCTGCAGGACACCGGATGAAATGACTTAATACTCCTTTTAGATATGAATTTGTATTCTTATGCTCACACTTCTCCAGCTACCTTCATTCCCTCCTTCATCATTTAATAGATTACAACTCAAAGTAATGTTTGGTTGTAGGTGCTTGGGTGTAATTATTTTAAAATTTTAAATTCAATTAATTTAAAAATATTTTTAACATTTTTAAAAGCAATTAATTGCATATAGCAATATGAGAAATGTCCCTGTATAATTAAGATAAAATAGGTATTTTAAAGCCCACTTGTGCAATAGTGATTATGGTTTTGCTGTGTTATAGCAGATATTTTTCTAGACTTGGGAATTGTACAAATATCTTTTCATTAATCCCATCTTATATAGACAAGGATGACAGCCAGAGATCATTATACTGATAATTTTGCTTGTTCAATTAATTTTTCTGAGCCGGAGGAGATGGAAACACAGAATCTAATAGTCAGCTGCCTGTGTGCACTTTTTTTTTCACCACCCGCTAGTGTTTATATCATTAGTGCCAGTTTTAAAAATGCAATTTCTAATTCAGCATAATTAAGATGGTCATTTAGCAGGCAGAACTGAATAAATGTTTGTGCAGAAAATTTTAGACTTCTTGCTAATGCTCATTAACAAGACTAGTGGGGCGCAGGAACATGTTGCATGAAACGGTACCTTTAGTACAATTCCCAAACAGGAAGACGCTGGTGGGCAGATATCTCTAGATATCTCTAGATACCTCTTTAGTAGGTTCAAACTAAGGAGATTTCACCTTATTTAGTTTTACTAAGATGCAATTATGTTTATGTGATGGAGAATTTCTTTTAGCAGGATTACAGAAGAGATCAGTGTTAGTTTTGTTGTTGCACCCTTGGCCATTCATTCATTCACTGCCATTATAATCAGTGGGTCAGCCAGAGCCATGGTGTAATGAAAGAGAACAGCGGTTTCTTTTTCTCCATTCTTCTCCTCCCTCCTCTTTTTAGAGTGTACACAGATATGATTAAAGAGGTGGTAGATATGGCTTTCTCACAGCAGCAGAATCTGGCTTTCAGTCCCGTTTTAGAATTTCTAATAGCGCTTCTCACAATGGAGATACGAAATAGGATCTGAAACTAACAAATTTTTTTCAAAGGGTCAGTGAAAGGAAGTGCTGAATACCTTAGAAAACATTGAGTTTATTGCCAGCCTCTTGAGAACAAGCTGAATGTACTGTTACATAATTTTACTTTTTAAAGTTAATTTTTGCAACCCAGATATTTGGGGAAAAAATAAAATGTCGTCTGCATTTTTGAGAGTATATTTGAGTGAGCTGTGCTTTTCTCCTTTTGTGATCTTCCAGTAACTCTTAGATACAGGATACAAGTGATGTGTCACTAAAGGTTTTAGATCTAATCAATGTCTTCCCACCAGAGCTGCACCGATCAATTTTGTGGTTGAGGCGCAGTCCAAATGCAGTGCTTTTAGTGCTTCGTTTAGTTAAAAAAAAAAAAAAAGTATACTTAAGATTTTACTGAGATTATAGATTTCACATTGATTTTTATCATTTATTAAAGGATGTTAAATTATGATAAGACTTACTGGTGTTATGAAAGAGACCATCTTTGATATTTAATCCCTGTCACTATGATCATAGGCATTATTCATAACTGGTGTGAGACTTTGGTTAATTGTTCATAGACAATATTTCAGTTATACCTAAATGCTTTTTTTCATGCATTTTGAGTCACATTTGAGACTAAATATGGGGTCATTCTTTGTCAAACTGACCAAATTTGGGATTTTAATATGTTCTTTCTGTAGAAAGACAAACTTAAATAGTGATGAAAGCCAAAATTTTAAATGTCACAGATGTGTATTTACTGAGCAATCCACTATTTTGTAGAGAGGGATTTGAGATTTGCAGCCAATTTACAGGGGTGTAAAAATACTTTAGAAAACCGACAGCAACATTATTTTATTTTTACACAGAGATTGGTGGGTCTGTTAGTAAGATCTGTTGACTTTAGCAATCTTTGTTTCATTATATGCCAATTGTGACAGTTCAAATATGGCAAAAAGCACTACTTGTGTTTTTTGCCTCAAGTTTGCATGCCTGTAACTCAAGAAGTATTAAAGATATCTTGATATCACTTTAGATATGCTTTTTTAACTAACTTTCCATTTGGTATCTTCATTTCAAAGGCCCTCGATGGTTCAATATCAGAGATATGGAGATTGTATGCGGCTTCATGATAAAACTGGACAATTTATGCATTTTTCAGAGGTCAAAATACAAAAGTGGGTCATTTTGGGTCCAATATTTCTACAAAACAGTGGATTACTCAGTAAATACACGCGTGGCATTTAATATGTTAGCCTTCATCACTATAAATGTTTGTCTTTCTACTGAAAAAATATCAAGCAGGGACCTTTGGTTTAGTTGACATGGCATGACCCAATGGTTTTCGATCCCAAACATTCACTGTAGCTTCTGTTAGTTCTTTTGCTTTAGTTTTTAGTTAGTCCACTGACTAAAAGTAAAATATGATGATCTGAAGTCGTCAGTTACTGTATTATAGGGGCAATATTAAATGCTTATGCTGATTATTCATTGAGCCAAAGAGTAATAATCACTGCATACAATCAGTTAGCAGCAAATAAAATTTTCAATTTTGTTCATAGTGGTGATGAATTATGCGTAGATGATTTATTTTCTACCATTAAACTGTTCGTGATTGCCTTCTGGCCATGAGAGAAAGAGAGTCTCTCAGTGTTTACAGAGTATTTAACTTCATTACAAAGCGTGTAACATCACCTCATGGGCTGTGAGTCGCAAATGAAGCACTCATTACAGACTCACTGGTTTTTAATGGAGGGTTTACAGACCCCATGCAAAGCCGGTTGATTTTTATGGAAAGTTACAAACCAGTCATCTCACTGCAGATGGGAGCGGATGGACGACATGAACTGGCTCGGCTGGATAAGCTTGAGCTTGTGGATGCAACCAAGCTGATTGAAGTGAAATACAACTGGAGTGAATGAATAATGACCCGATTTTCATTTTTAGGATGAGCTAACACTTTAAACAGTCTTCATGTTAGCTGGCTTTCAAAGACAACCATATAAACTGCTTTCGTCAGGCGTGGTTAAAGTGATTTCCGTCTAGGTAGGGACTCTCTAAATGTATCTCTGAGACAGATTCACACTTCAGTTCAATTTTGTATCTGTCATACCTGAGTTTTATGGGTTTTTCTGCACTTTGCTGCGTATGTATCAGAGAGCAAGAGGAAAATTGGGGAGTCGTTTGCCAATTTTTGTCACTTGTGGGAGGGATGGTTTGGTTTTAGTATTCCATGCTAATTCAATGAAACAGCAGTGACTTTGGGAAGTGATATAGCAATGAATTACCCATATCGTAATCTTTTCACTGCAGGTGTAAGGAGTTTAAATATTTGTCTCTCTTTAAAGGTGCTTCTACAGAGGGTTATTGGCAGAACAGTTACATTGAGGGTCTATCGAGCATTTTTTTGAGAGGGTTCTGTGTACTCTTTGTGAGTGGTTTTACTTGCATTTAAAAGATAAGAATTTTAATTGTAACTCCAGGAGATCATATTTTAAAGTTTGAACTTCAGTGCTGAAGGAATCCAGAGCTTTAGATTGTGCTTAGTGTTGGGTTTTGCTGCCAGCCTTATTGCATTAAACATTAGGCATTTAACATACAGCATTTTAACAAAAGTGCCTGCCAACGACAAATATAACTTTAAACTTATATAAAATGGAGAAGAAACCAAGTATATCACAGACAAAAATATAAAAAGAGATGTTTTACACTAACTTTTTGATGTTGAATTAATTGCAATTAAAAAATCTTCCTATGAAATTGGTGAAGAGACGCAAACAAATGTCAAACAGAAAGCTCAAACAAACCTAAAATAACAGTTCAACTGTTATCACTGTACTTGTTTTTTTTTTTATATTTTATCAAAGAAGATGCATTTTGAGAGTGCTTTTTTTTTAGATGGAAACCTCAGGAGAAGCCTTGCTTTTTTGTTTTACTTAGAACCAGCTGCTGTTATCATAAGTACATATTTCTATGTTTAGAAATTTAGTTAAATGTTAACTTCCCTGTTGGAGCTAGCCTAGAAGTGAGTGTACATGCTACAAAAAATATAGTGTGGGTGATGCAAGTTCTTGTCTGGCTTGCTATGTTTCCTGATCCTGTTCCTTTCATCTTTTTTCCTGTCATTACCTGGTCTCTTACTACTCTATTCCTCTCAATAAAAAGTGGTCAAAAAGGTCAAGAAGAAATACATTTCCAGACATATCCAACTCAAATCCATTTAGTTTTTTAATCTGAATGGCACAAACCACCATGAAATGCAATGTTCACAAACCCTGATCTAAACATCCAAGTGAGGTTTGAAATTCGGTTGTCGTCATAGTCATACATTTTGGATTTCAACAAGGATTTCGTCATTCGAAATACAAGATGTATAGAATGGCCTGGAATATGTCTGTCTATATTCATTTTGCTATTTGAAAGTGTGAGTGTGATATTTTTGTCACATATTGGCAAAAGTATTAGGACACTCCCTTCTAATGAACAGGTTTGACTACTTTAGTATTTTCCATGAGTACTAATCTTAAGGTTTAAGCATATAATGATATTCTAGGGAATTGTGTCCTTCTAATTTCATAGCAAAAATTTGGACAGGACCAAATTTTTATTCTAACATGACAATACCTCTGTGTGTAAGGCAAAGTTCATTGAGAAATGTTTGACTCAATCAGTGTGGAAGAACTTGACTGGTCTGCATAAAGCCAAGTTCTAATCACTGCTGAACACCTCTAGTGTGACTTTAAATGCAGACCAAAAACTCAGACCAAACACCAATGGCTTGTGCACATGAGTACAGTCTTTTTAGACGCTTCCAAAACTTTTGAAATTATGCTTCCATCTTTGTTGCTACAGTTTTGGAGTGTCCCAGTACTTTTGTCCATATAGTTTATGTACGAATCATTGGTGTTTGGTGATGAGTTTTTGGCTCAAGGTCTGCTTTTAAAGTCACACCAGAGGTGTTCAGCTGGGATTTGGACTTGGCTTTGTGCAGACCAGTCAAGTTCTTCCACACTGACTGAAACAAACATTTCTCTATGAACCTTGCCTTATACACAGAGGCATTGTCATGTTAGAATAAAAAAGGGTCCTGTCCAAACTTTTGCTATAAAATTAGAAGGACAGAATTCCCTAGAATATCATTATATGCTTAAACATTAAGATTAGTACTCATGGAAATTACCAAAGTAGTCAAACCTGTTCATTAGAAGGAGGTGTTCCAATACTTTTGGCAATGTAGTGTAGGTGTCATGATAGATGTGAGAAGAAGTGAAATTTCCTTTTTATTGTCTGTCTTTCCACACTGACAACTACTTGTTGAGAGTCTCTTGCTGTCATGCTGCTGTAACTCTTACATCATTACTAGCAGCCAATGTAGATCCACTATTGACTTCATGGTATAAACTGATCAGATTTTCATCACTTAGTGTAAAAAAAAAACAGTCTTAAAGATCGTATTTGGCAACTAAATTTAAGCAAGTTGTTATGAATAAACTGACAATGTTCATTTTCTAGTGCTGAGGTGGAATATATAAGCGTTCACTTAATAAGACATAATACTCTGTGAAATCCACTTTGCGGTGCACCCAATGTTTAATGTGGTCCACTTTGTGAACTTTGAAATATATTGTACAGTTTTGTAGTAACAGATATAGACCGCAAAATCATCATGCAGACAGGGGGTCACGGAGGTTGCTAAAGCAATCAATCACTTCCACAATAGAGCACGAGGCTTGGGATTAATGAAGGCTTCTATGCCATTTGTAATTCCTTTGCTCAGTATTCTGCGGCCTCGGTAATGGATTCCAATTTGCTCTTTTTGTCACACAGAATAATTTACATCCCGCAATGCAGTGTTGCAATCTGGAGCACATGTACCACTCTGGATGGCTCTCATTAGGGCTAATAATCACACCCATGACTGTCCAACTGGTGCATAAAATCCTCTCTGGCGATGACGACATCTTGATGTGCCCTGCATTGGAAATGTATTAAGTGTTGTCAGCGATTTCAGCGCTTTATTCCTCCAAGCCTGTAGGTTCTAAAGTGATGGATGAAAGCCCTTGAAATAGCAGTTGTGTAGATAGCAGCCATACTGCAGAGAGACGACTTTGAGATAAGTTAAATGAAATTTATGTTTGAGGTGCTCACATCATGAAGTCTCAAAGAAATGATGCATGATATTGTATATGATAGAGCTGTCATTTAATTGTAATTCATTTAATTGTCCTGGAAAAAATTGCAAGTAACTTTTTACAGCAACAATAACCAGCGTGAATGTTGTTTTATTATAATATCATAATTGACCTTTTCGTTTAAAGTGTGGATGTTGGATTATTGCAGTGCTATTATCTGGAGTTAAAATCATTGTCGTCAACCAGCCAGGATGGAAGTGTGTTTTCTTAGGCTTATGGGTTGTGACAAGTGCTTGTCAAAAATCGTTCATCTGAGGATATCATTCGAGGTCATAGCCTGTCTGACTGCAGCCCTCACAGAACTGATTGCTCATGTCTGTTTTTGTAACTTCCGATCTGTTTTAATTAGCTTGTTTCAAAGACCTGTTTTAAAGCCTCTGATCTTTTGCGTTCAGACACATCAGAGGCTATAGTCTTAATCTTTCCCATTATACCAGTTTTTGGCATGAACCACAGAGGACTGTTTTGAGCTTTTTAAGTTGATTTCCATCCACTGCACTCTTTAAGTATTAATTTCCTCTTTATATTTAAGATGGATGGCTAATTTTATCCTTGTATATCACGATTTCATTTGTTTGTATTATACATGTGTTTTTTTGTGAATCCCTATCCATTTTCATGAAGATGAAAATTAGTAAATATTGGTCAGAATTGTGTAATATAAATTCAGAATTGTGAGAAATAAAGTCAGAATTGTGTAATATAAACTCGGAATTGTGAGAAATAAAGTCAGAATTGTGTAATATAAACTCGGAATTGTGAGAAATAAAGTCAGAATTGTGTAATATAAACTCGGAATTGTGAGAAATAAAGTCAGAATTGTGCAATTCTAACTTTTTTTTTTCACTTACAAATGCAAGTTTATATCTTACAATTCTGACTTTTTTTTTCTTGCAATTCCGAATTTAAATCTCACAATTCAGATTTTTTTCTTGCAATTACAACTTTCTTTCTCAGAATTGTTTAAATCTCAGAATTGGTTTTCTCACATTTGCAAGTTTATATCACACAGTACTGACTTTATAACTTAGATCTGCAAGTTTATATCACACAATTCTGAGAAAATGAGGTCAGAACTGCCAGTTTATATCTCACAACTATGAGAATAAAAGTCAGAATTGTGAGGAAAAAGTCGCAAGATTTAAATCATATTAGTCTGTAATTTAACAAAAACTGCTCCTGTATTCACTTAATTTTCCAGTGAAACTGAACAAACACCAGTATATTTTAAAGTGGTTTTGATAGTCTTTGATGTTTTGTTGGAATAGCTGATTTCTCTCTCTTGTTTTTATTTAAAATTATGTAAATCTGTTGTCACTACAACTGATAAAATAATATCAATGAAATTCATATGAACACTCATATAAGCCAACTCTGAATCCCACACTGAGCAACTTCCATCCTGTTAATTTTCTTGTTGTTGTGTAAATGATTAAATTATAATGAGCTCAACCAAAACATATTTTTTGTAAAGTCTGGTTTATTCTTTTTACAAATACTTTAAATACAACACAAGCATATTCAGTGTTTTAAAAGTTACAGACCTTAAAAGTACCTGCGTAAAAGGATTCCCATCTGCACATTTTAGTCCCTGAAGTGTAAATGATTCATGTGTAAATTAATCATCTGAAGATTATTAATCTCTGAACATATTTTCAGGAACGTGGAGGACAGAAAGATTAATTTATTCTCCGACCACAGTATAATGGGACGCGAGAGGTTCCTTTGCTGCTTTGAAATATTGTGCTACACACTGGGAAACTGTGAAACATTGCCAGCTTTGTGCTCTGTCTAGATGTGGCACAGTTTTCAGACAGGAAGTGCAGACGCTGGCTCAGTCCTCTCTTGACAGCTCTATCTTTCCGGCAGAGAGAAAAGGACCAGGAATACCTGCTTGCTGGATAACAGCACTTTCTGACTGCCACCGAGTCCAATCTGTGCACCCGCAGCTCTCTAAACCAACAGCTTGAGCTGCATGTCATCTGTGCGTTGAACTGGGTCAGAACAAGTCTAGTGCAGAACTTTGTGTTTTTCACCATTTCCAGGGGTGTACATCAGCTCCTGAGCGATGAATTATGCAGAGGGTCATTTCAGATGAGAAGTCATTCTCCTTTCAGAGGGCAGTCTGTTTGTGGAAAACGGTTTGGCGGATTGCTGCTGTAGATCTACTACATCAGCAGCATAAAACACCATAGACTTTATGGTCTTTACGTTATAAACAAGTCTTTCAGTATAGCTGTTCTACACCTTTTTGTGAAAATTGACATTTTTAACATAAGAACTTATCGAACCCTTTATATGTGCATTCATTCAAAGAAAAACTTTTCAGTCATTCTAAGGGACTGGACTTGGAAATTCATTCATTCATTCATTTATGTGTAAATGATTAAATTGTAATTAAGTTGTTCATCCATTCATGTGTAATGATCAAGTTGTAATTCATGTGTAAATTATCAATTTGTAGTTCATTCATTCATGTGTAAATGATCCAATTATAATTAATTTCTTCATGTGCAAATGATTAAATTCTAATTCATTTCTTCATTCATTCATGTGTAAATGATCAAATTCTAATTCATTCATATGTATATTTATAATTTGTTCATGTGTAAATTCTTAATTGTCATTCATTCATTTTTACATTTTCAAATTAGAATTCATTCCTTCATTCATTCATCTGTAAATTATCAAATTGTATTTCATTCATTCGTAAATGATCAGATTATAATGAATTTCTTCAATCATGTTTAAATGATCAAATTTTAATTAATTTCTTCATTCATGTGTAAATGGTCAAGTTGTAATTCATTCATTCATCTGTAAATCAAATTGTAATGCATTTATTCATCCATGTGTAAATGATCAAATTGTAATTCATTCCTTCATTTTTTTCATTTGTGTAAATATCAGATTGTAATTCATTCCTTCATGTGTAAATTATCAAATTATGATTAATTCATTTTTTCATGTGTAAATGATCAAATTGTATTTCCTTTCTTCCTTCCTTCATGTGTAAATGATCAAATTGTCATTCATACATTCATGTGTAAATGATCAAATTGGCATTTATTCATTCATTCATGTGTAAATTACCAAGTATTCATTCATTCATTCATTCATTCATGTGTAAATTACCAAATTGGCATTCATGCATGTGTAAATGACCAAATTGGCATTCATTCATTCATAAATGACCAAATTGGCATTCATTCATTCATTCATTCATTCATGTGTAAATTACCAAGTTTTCATTCATTCATTCATTCATTCATTCATTCATTCATTCGTGTGTAAATGACCAAATTGGCATTCATTCATGTATAAATGACCAAATTGGCATTCATTCATTCATGTGTAAATGACCAAATTGGCATTCATTCATTCATTCATAAATGACCAAATTGGCATTCATTCATTCATTCATTCATTTGTAAATGACCAAATTGGCATTCATTCATTCATGTGTAAATTACCAAGTATTCATTCATTCATTCATGTATAAATGACCAAATTGGCATGCATTTATTCATTCGTGTAAATGATCTAATTGGCATTCATTCATTCATTCATTCAGTCATTCATGTGTAAATGACCAAATTGGCATTCATTCATTCATGTGTAAATGACCAAATTGGCATTCATGCATTCATTCATTTGTAAATGAACACATTGGCATTCATTCATTCATTCATAAATGACCAATTTGGCATTCATTCATTCATGTGTAAATGACCAAATTGGCATTCATTCATTCATGTGCAAATGACCAAATTGGCATTCATGCATTTGTAAATGACCAAATTGGCATTCATTCATTCATAAATGACCAAATTGGCATTCATTAATTCATGTGTAAATTACCAAGTTTTCATTCATTCATTCATTCATGTATAAATGACCAAATTGGCATTCATTCATTCATGTGTAAATGACCAAATTGGCATTCATTCATTCATTTGTAAATGACCAAATTGGCATGCATTTATTCATTCATGTGTAAATGATCTAATTGGCATTCATTCATTCATTCATGTGTAAATGACCAAATTGGCATTCATTCATTCATGTGTAAATGACCAAATTGGCATTCATGCATTCATTCATTTGTAAATGACCACATTGGCATTCATTCATAAATGACCAAATTGGCATTCATTCATTCATGTGTAAATGACCAAATTGGCATTAATTCATGTGTAAATGACCAAATTGGCATTCATTCATTCATTTGTAAATGACCACATTGGCATTCATTCATAAATGACCAAATTGGCATTCATTCATTCATGTGTAAATGACCAAATTGGCATTAATTCATGTGTAAATGACCAAATTGGCATTCATTCATTCATTTGTAAATGACCAAATTGGCATTCATTCATTCATGTGTAAATGACCAAACTGGCATGCATTCATTCATTCATTCATTTGTAAATGACCAAATTGGCGTTCATTCATTCATTCATTCATGTGTAAATGACCAAACTGGCATTCATTCATTCATTCATTTGTAAATGACCAAATTGGCATTCATTCATTTGTAAATGACCAAATTGTCATTCATTCATTTGTAAATGACCAAATTGGCATTCATTCATTCATTCATTAATTCATTCATGTGTAAATGACCAAATTGTATTTAATTTATTCATGCTTAAGTGGCAAAAAATAGGTGTTACTGTTATCAGCCTTTATTTCTGATTTTATATACATTTATATAGATACATTAAAAAAAAAGGGTGTTTTGTTGTCTTAATTCAGCATAAATTGATTGGGCAAAGCCATTACATATTTTATTACCAAGAAGGCTGCTGACTAAATTGACTGGCATTAAAAAGACTTGTTTCAGTCCATATTTCATATCTTGCGTGCACAAGATTGAGCAGTAATCATTCCTTTTTGTAAATGTCTCTAGAGGCTGACCCTCAGCTACTTTGCCATCCGTTGCATGTTTCCGGATAATGAGAAAATGGTCAGGTTAGTGACCCCACTGGAGCTGTTATAATAAGGAATATAATGATAATGTGATAGTAGGATGATCTGCCTTACTCCACGGACACTGGGAAAATGACTCGAACCGGTTAGTTTTAAGATGAAGCTCGTGTAGGAAGAAGGGCGCCAGAGAAAAATCAAACTTTCCGTAAAATACGGAAATGATGAGTCACCTTTGCACAACTCTCCACTATCATCATTTTCAACCCGTGGAGATATTTCTTGTAGTTGTGTGTGTGTGTTGTATGCAGCTGTCATAGTTGATGTATGCCGTTTTTGCGAGTCAACCAGTGTGCCGTATAACTGTAGGGACCAGATCAGCAGGAAAACAATAGGTCTGGCTGTGCAAAAACCAGAATGTTTTCTTTCACATCTGTTTAAAAGGCAAAGTAAATAGTGAGCCAAAGCATGATCTTGGATGTTCGTTTTGGGATTGAAAATAAGGCCTGCGCTTTTTCTGTAAACACAAATTTCCCATATGGGATTAATAAAGAGTTTGTCCATCCATCCGTATCAAAAGAACATTCGGAAAGAATGATTGACAGATGCATATTTGTCAACCCCCAGACATCATCTTCACTTCTCCAGTCTCTCGCCGTCTCCCCTTCTGGCTCAGTGTGTATTTTTTGAAGTTAAGTGCTATTCCGCTCCACTCTGACTGCAGTCTTGATACAAAATAATGATCTTAAACTACATCGACAATGAACACTTTCGGCCCTCAGGATGCACCTTCATCTGGCACTCTGAGTGCGCTCGGCATCCCATTTAATTTTCGATCTGCATCATTGCGGACAGGTTGCAGTAATAATCATGATGTCTCGTCTCACATTATTGTGCCAGCACTCACCAATTATTCTCGTCCCACAGCCCCCTATTTTCTCTGCCATCGAGTTGTACATAGCATCTTTGAGGTGTTCATTATTTTTTAAATTCTTCAGGGGGGCAATTCAGAAAGCTGAGTGTAGTATCAGACACTCAAATCTCTAGCGACTCTCTCAACTTTAAAAAATCTACACGTACAAAGGCAGCTCAACTAGTTGAGCCGCCCTCGCGACCTCAGATAATGTCACTCATGCTAATTGTTGCCGAGTGTATTTGCATCTTGTTTGTCGGTGGCTGAGATTTTGGCACAGCCGTGTTGCAACAAGGCAGTCTCAATATGCTTATGTAATGCCAGCCTCAGAAGATATTATCATTTATGGCTCTTGTAGCAGTTCTGCATTTCTTTTATAGCTCTTTCCCTCTTTCCACTGGAGGGACACCACTGTTGGATAGAAGAGAGAAAACTGAGGTGGGAGAATGAGGTTGCTAATTACTATTCATATTAATTAGTGCCTTTTTAAAAGGGAGATTAGAGTAGAATGAGTTGGAATAGTAACAAGAGCTTCCTGTGAGAGAGGGAAAGCTGATAAGGAGTCACGTGACTGCAGCAAAGTAGAGAAATGCAGCTTTTTTTGGAAGAATGGTTATTTCTACATTCATTTTATGATGATAAAGGGATATTATGCAAAGTGTAGCAAAGCCATAAATGATAATCCTCGGAGATAAAAGAAACGCAACGAATTGGAACATGCAGTTGTCAGGTTGGCACTATTGGTTGAATATAAAACTAAAAATTACTTCTTAATGTGTTCTTTTATATTTACATTATATTAATATAATGATCTATAAATAATGAACACTGTTGTACATTTGTTTGTGGCTGAGTGTTTGAAGCAGTTTTAGTTATTTATGAAGGAAGCACTTCCTCAGTGTCTTAGTGGTTAATTACACATTGAGGACTCCGTTGAGATTTTCTCTGATTTCAGAGGCTCAGCACAACACCTGTTGGCAGATCGCACTGCTTGGGAAAAATCATACAGGAAACGCACAAGCAATGGAGGGGTGTGTCATTTCCTGTCTTCACTGGCTCGCCAACTCTCAGCCTTCAGCTTCTACCCCATGAGTCAAAGCTGCAAATCTCTGCAGATTCTCTTTCGTTTGAGTGCGACTCAAAAATCTTGAGCAGATTATGTTTAAACCTCCGTAAGGAGTAAGAGAGAGCAGTAGGAATTTCAGGTGGAAAAGTTGGCTAAGCCACATTTTTAAATTCCCTGTTACACTGTGTAGTTGGACTGAATATAGGCACACACTTATGCTGTAATGCCAGTATGCCCGCACAATTATTAATTATTAATTATTAATTAAATTATGCAATTTCTAAAGAATTCGAACACCGGTATTCATTTATCAATGGGAATTGCCATTTTATACCTCAGTTTTCTCTATAATATGGTGTATGTCTGGATAATTTAGCAAGAAAACTTAGTGAGAATGAGTGGTTTGGATTGTTAAAAAAAGCTACATTCAGTACTAAATGCAATTAGATTTTGACTTTTGGTTAGGCATGTGACATCTGTAGAAAAGTAAAGAAGAGCAAGTACATCTTGAAATTAGTGTTGTCAAACTTATCGACCGCGATAGCAGTCGGTACTGAATTTTTAAAAACGTCGATTTCCCACTTAGTGAAGAGCATCATAGAACAATCATATCTGTTGAGCGTGTGAACACAACAGCCAATCAGTGGAGTTTAAGGGTGTTTTCACATATAGTTTGTTTTAAGAGAACCAAACCCAGTTCACTTAAAGTGAACCAGAAAGGGAACCAGCCGAAAGTGACCTCAATCCTTTTGGTGTTCACAATCTAGTGGACTCAAAAGAGAACCCAGTTCTTTGTTTGATCCTCTTCAGCAATGAAGAGATCTCAGAACCTTTCTTGTTCACACCACAACTTTATAAGAACTCAGAGCCCAGCTTTCTTTGCAGCAGTGGATTTTGAGTATTCAAGATGGCATCTTCACATGTTGTCATCACGTGGATGTGGGACATTTTGAAGCAAATGACAAACAGAGAAAGAGTCAGACAAAGCAGAACTAAAGGAAAGCATCTGAAAAAAACGGAAAAGGATAGCAACTAAAGAGAGAATTTTCCTCGGGTTCTGTTATATACCCTTTCCTTCATTTTTTGGGCAAATAAAAGAAACCCTTTTATGTTTTTATGGGTTGAGGAGAGTTAGCGTTTAATGTAATCATCTTTCCAAATTTCAATAAGTGCACAACTCTCCTCCTGGGACCACACAACCCCGCAACCTGCCATGGTGAAAAGTTTTTTTCTGTTATAGCAGTGACGTAACAGGGCTGCAGGTATGGCAAGAACTACGAACTAGGTGTGAAAACACCCTAAGAATCCGCTCAACAGCACTCAAATGTTAGCAGAAATTATGCTGCGTTCAAGTCCTCCTGGGACGTTCGTACTTACAAGTTGACAAGTCGTCATTATGATGTCAGGTGCGTTCAAGTCACTTTGGTCGGAACAAGATGGCGATTTATCTTTGCTACATAAAATTCAACAATTTTTTTAAAAATCTGCATCTACAAAATGATGAATAAAGAATGTACTTGTGCATTTTTTTCAGTTTTCAGTTTGTGAAGGTGATGTAAACAGCATCATTATATATTCTATGGTAATTATACAATAATATTTTGTATATGTAACTTGTACAGTTTTATTGTACATTACAAAAAATAATCATTTTATTCATTTCATCAAATGTACCATCAATACAGATGTTTTTGGCTGTGTCCATTGCATCCGGTACTTTTTACTGACACGCCCCCAACTCGCAAACTCTGGGCTTATAGAAAATTTAGAGTTTCCCACTCGTAATAACGATCTATCTGACATGACTTGAACGCATCATATGTCTCAATCTCAGACGTCACGCTCATGGAGCGTTGGCTAAACGTCTGATGCATATTGGCACACTTATCTGGAAACACTTCAGGAGTTTCGAAGTCATCATCGAATTGGTTTGATTATGCAGGATTTCTGGATTGTCGCATTCTTTAACTTTCTGCCTGGAAACAAAAATGCTGCAGCGCCCAGCCCCCTCACGAAAGAAGAAAGTCGTCGTGTTTACAACTGTGATGACGAGCGCCTATTAGGATCAACTAAATGCTGGATTTTCAAAAAAAAAAAAAATAAAAAAAAAAAGGTCTGAGAGTTTCACACGCCGGTCTGTTATTGTGGCGACATTTCTACGCCCCTAAACATGACGCGGCACAAAACGAAATGTGATTTGTTGCTTTATCTGTCAGTCATAATCTTGGCCATTCAAAGCGGCCAAAGTTCCTAGACCTTCTGCCATTAGTCTAAAGGTCTGGCTATGCGAGTCTAGCGGGAAATTGACTTTTCTAAAAATATCAGTATTTTTGACAGCACTACTTAAAATATTAGGAAGACTTTTTTTATATTTGCAATAACTTTACTAATAAAGAATGTTTTAATCAAAACAAAACAAATACGAATGTATTGGTCACCGTTGACTTTTGTGGTGTTCTTTTTGTTACTGTGGAATTGTTGTTAGGTGAATTAACCTTTTAAGGAGTCACAATAAGACCAGAAATAGGCATTTAAAGTGAATAGAGAAAGTAAATGTCAATTTTGATTTGATGTTCGGCTAAATTAATAACGCTTTCCACTAAAAAAACATCTCTTTACCCATGGCAATGTCATTTTTTTTTCCTCTGCAGTTTGTGTAAATGTGTAGAAAATTTTCTGTATGAAGTTGCCAATATAAGCTCAATTTCATGTTGCTGTTCTAAAGTAGTATGTTTTTAAATATAAATCTAACATCTTTGTTCCAGGTTGTGTGACCGGCATCATTCCTTATTGACTGAATCTGTGTGTGATACACTGCTACCTCCTTTGCTCCTCTGCTATAGATCTGAGGCGCAAAAAATCGTTACGAATGCTATGGGCTGTGTGAATGCAGTAGTTATTCAAGTTCTTCAGGGAAAAGCCAAGCCAGCATCAGCTCGTCAGGTGTGAAATGATTGGATGTTTTCATTGCATTGAATAAGGTGAGATGAGGCATGGAAATCCCATTGTAAATTGACTCTCTGTAGGTAAATTCCCCTGATTGGTTTTAGATGAAGCAGCAGAGAATAAATCGAGTCAATGCCCCTGGACGTGATGAATCGGGTGGCGA
Organism: Cirrhinus molitorella; assembly: GCA_033026305.1. Lineage (NCBI taxonomy): Eukaryota > Metazoa > Chordata > Actinopteri > Cypriniformes > Cyprinidae > Cirrhinus > Cirrhinus molitorella. The sequence continues at coordinate 27,207,783 of CM065128.1, forward strand.
TGTTTTAATAGACTGTCACCTTTTCATCTTGAAGGCCATATTTCACTAACCCGACAGCCTGCGGGAAGAGTGAACGCCGTGTTTTACTCAAGAAAGATTGTGGCTGTTTTAGCAGATGATGTTGTCTATAAGTGAAAGATTTATAAATTATACTGTTTAGAGAAGAACAGATATGTGTTTGGCTTCTGTTGCCACTCAGTGCACCTTAATGGAGCTCCTCGGTACTGAAGTGCAAACCTAGGCTGTATGTTAACATTAAAGGTAAATTTGTTTGTTTCACTAGCTTGTTGGGCTTTGTTTTATGCATTTATGCACAAAAGGCGAATCCGGGCTGCGATGGCAAAGTTAAATCACTTCAATTTGCTTTGCCTGGGATCAGCCAGATCATGACTTAAACGATTTAAAGCCCTCTCATGCATTCTGTTCTTCCTCGTGCTGCGTTTCATGTCAAATTGAAGGTTATTTATTTGGAGTGTTATTTTGGAGAGTTCAGAAGCACCCTGTTAGAACGTTAACATGGTGAAACAGCGTGCAGTATGTGGGGGCTATTTTTGCCGTCGCTGACAAATTGCTCTCTGCCGTTCTTTGACTGACATCATCATCACTTTGAGCCTCCAGGCAATTTGTGTTTGTCAGCCTGAGCTTCGTTTGCATTGTACCCGCTGCTTTTCCCCTCGCTGTAGTCTGACCCCCTAATTCATTTGGGTTGTTTCTCATGGCCAGTGATACAGTGGGCAGTGAATCTTTCCTCATTCCCACTGTCAGAATGGACGAGTGCAACAGCTGCATGACCGACACAGCATCAATTTCGCATGCAGAAGTTAAGTTCCCTTTCTACCCTCCCACTTTTTCTGTTCCAGCTGGGTGGCTGGCGCCTGCTAAGGGAATACCAATACTTTCTGAATCAGCGGTGCCTTTTAGATGAAGAACCAAGCGAGTGAATAACGTAATGGTGTGTCTCTTATTTTACTCTCTCTCTTCACCATCTGTTTATTTTCAAAGCTTTCCTCCACTGATGCGGAAATAGAGTTTGCCGGATAGGGGAGGGAGAAGGACATCCCTGCTCCGGGCCCTTGTCTGGAGAAGTGTCTTGGGACGGTCACTGCAGTCAGACTATTCTGTCTCCACTCGTCTCTGCTTGGCTTTGCACAAAATCTCAAATGTGCAGCGGAGCAGAATGGCTGACTAGATTTGGCAGAGAGTCTAGTCAGACTGATACCTTGACTGATGTATTAAATATTTTATTTTGACCGTTTTCTATTTTATAGAAAGGGCACAGTTGGAGAACAGACAGGAAACAATAGGGACCAAGTTCAGGAGATGAAAAGAGTTTAAATTGGTACCACATATCTGTGGTTGTGTTTCAGAAACAAGGTCAATTGGTTACTTTTTTTATTTTTAGATTTTTTTCTTTCAGCCAACTACATTGATGCTGTTAATGAATTTGACAATTTGCACAAAAATTACGCTTTAACGGATATGCGATGTACCAAGAGTAAGTAGTTTTGGCACAGTGCCACCTACTGGTCAAAGAGATCAAATTCTGACATTTTTGTTCATAATTTCTGAACAGTTTTTTTGTATTTTGTAGTCAAATGTTGAATTTATAAATGAATCTTATGAATCTTATAGAATCGCAGGAAAGTTATGAAATTCGGCACACGGATAAAGGACAGTTTCATCATTAACCACAGCAAATTTTGGGTCTCTAACAGAACAAATTTGCACTCATGTTTCTGCTAATAATTTTTTAACTGTAAGGTCTAAAATAGGGATGGGCGATATATATCGATCGATAAATTCATGCGCATCTCGTCAGTAAAGCCGGTTCTTTGATTAGCGGTAAATCTCTATCACCTGTTTTCAAATGGAGCGCCAGTTTATTCACAGAGCCGTAGATCACTGAAAAGCTACCCCAATGAATCGCCCGCGAAACTGAACCCGATATTGCGTAGCTTGTCAGTGATATACGGCTCTGTGAATAAACTGGCGCTCCATTTGAAAACAGGTGATGGAGATTTACCACTAATCAAAGAACCAGCTTTACTGATAAGATGCGCATAATATCGATCGATATATATCGCCCATCCCTAGTCTAAAAGCAGTTTTTTTCCCTCTGGTTCCTTGGTTCACACGGAGTTAAATGCATACCAAAAATTTTATGAACTCGTCCTAGATGGTTCATAAAATCCAATTGTCACCAAAATTGGCTCAGATCATTTCAGAGCATTCTGGCAAAAAAAGTTATCAAATTTTGATATTCCAGATCGTTTTTGTAAAGCGTGTTAATAAGTTTGATGAAGTTTGTTCAAAAATAGACATGAGGCTATATCTTTGCAATGCTTTAGTGAATTGTGACCTTGGTATTTGATATACCAAGCATGATCTAAGGGGACATGAATAGTTTAGAACTGATTATTATTATTTTTTTATTTCTGAATAGTTTGACCAAAAACTATTCTTGTTAGATTTTAGAGTAGCATACCAAATCAAAAAGTTGATTTCAAATTTTCTAGTAAAATGCTGCTTTTTTCAGATGCTTTAGCGTATTGTTATGAATCTTATGAATGTTATAGAATCGCTTGTGAGAAAGTTGTAACATTTGGCACATGGATAGAGGATAGTCTCATCATTACCAACAGCAAATTTTGAGTCTGTAACTCTGCTAATAACTTAATTATTGTGACCAAACTTGATATGTGTTATAACAAGAATGACCTCAGGGCATATGAATAGTTTCGACACAGCATCACCTACTGGTCAAAAGTAGGCCTTTTTTTAGGCCTTTTTGGGCCATGGCCATTTTGAGTTTTGTTCAACAAATGTCTTTAATAGGGTTCTCCAACCCTGCTTCTGGAGAACTACCATAGTGCAAAGTGCTTGTAGCTATATTTCTGTTGTCTTTGTAGGTATATCATTCATTTTGTTCTTCTGCATTCCGTTTGGAACGTAATTTCAAATTCAGGAATTGAATAGCAATCTACAAGGCATTCTAAATGTAATTGTGAATGGTGCATATTCTTTTTAAGGCCCAGCAAGTCCTTCTTGACCTCACATGCTCTGACTCAGCTCTTCATCTCACAACTTCCATGCACTGAGATGATCTAACCATCGTCTCAGGGTTGAGTGGTGAAATTAAGGCACCATATTCCTCCCCTTGTCTTGACAGAATGTAACAATCGTGTTATTATTAAAACAGTCACACGCGGCATAGTGTTCTTCTGCATTCAAATAGCTCAGACACAGCACGTCTTTACAAATGAGCTGCAAAAGCGTAATTAAGCATCAAAGACCCCCTCTGACCTTAATGAACATGATGTGGAATTGAGGGGTTATTTGCATCTTGTTCTGATCGAGCACAGGTGACAGAACCGAATGAGGGCCATGATTTGAATTGATGCTACGACCGAGTTTGACCATGCGTCCGCAGTCACGGGTGACAAGGTTGGCATCTTAATTATGCTTAATGACGAGGAGTGCCTCTCCAGACTCACTTTGCCACCAACTACATCTCATAAACCAGTGTAAGCTGAGTTTTTAATTTACAGCAGCAGAGAACAAATCGCCTCGGGGATGATGGATTGACGTGCAGATGGGACTTATCATTCATAATTGTCCTTGCTTGGGTGAGCGGCAGCCTGCTGGAACAGTAATGTCCAATCAGAGAGTACTTGGAAAGATTTTCTTTGTTGTTAATCAGGAATTAAATAATATTAGGACTCTCAACAGATTAAAATAGTTAAAACTTAAATACCACCAGACATTTTAAGTTGCTTTTTAGTAAAGAAACATATCTTTTAGTGTGGATGACACTGCTACTGTAGTTTTTTTTACGGACTGTCTTAAATTACAGGCCCATACATCTTCATGAAGTAAGTTTGGTTTGTCTACAAGGAAAATCATTAGCTCAGGAGGTCAGTATTAAGTCCATTAGATATCAAAGTCAAGAACATTTAAATTAATTCTGACTTTGCCTAAGAGACAATGAGAATTCAAACTAATTTCTCTTTGCTCTGAGCTCCTGCATGCACCAGTAGTTCAGTACCGACTATAGCCATCTTGCTACTTGAGAACAAAATGATCTGATATAATATTCCTCCGTCTCAGTGGCTCCTGTGGGTGCTGCAGAGTCAATCACAGCTGTGGCTATCCCATAACAGGGCTTCCCAAAACACCATAAAGCTACCCATTTCATTTTCCGTTTTGCTTTTAAGCTGACCTTTTTGAAATGATCTTACTGGCTTGGACCCATTTTCAATCACGAATTTGCTTTGCCCTGCAACCGTGTGTGTGTGTGTGTGTGTGTGTGTGTGTTAGCATATTTTTTAAAGATCTTTTCTGACATATTGAACCCCCACCTGAGGGAAAGTCACTCAGTCATGCTCTGTACTTCTCAGACTTAACTACAGTGTCTACACTACAGAAAGACTGTTTAGTAACTGCTATTTTCGGACACTTTAAGATATGTGTGTATATGAATTGCACAAGTTGTAATCCATTAAAAAAACAGTTCACCCTAAAATGAAAATTCAGTCAATAATTATTAGGGGGCTCCGATTGATCGGCTTCCGATCACTATCGGCTGATAATCGCTTTGGGATGTTTGATCGGCGGTCTCTAAAAAGGCCGATCACATAAAACGATCTAAAGCTGATAACGCACCTACCGTGAGAGGTTTGGCACGACATTGCCGCTCATGCGCACACAAAGCGCACACACATAACGCCAGGTTCACATAACTCCAACTGGTGTTTATTTTTCTCCCACGTTCATGATCATGGATTAAAGCATTCAAGCTGCGCACAGTTGCAGGCTGGTAGTGCGTTTAAGGAACGGTGCATCAGAGATCGTTTCTCTGAATAAAATGAACAAGAGTTGACACGAAAACTTTGTATTTACACCATAAATGCATATAAATAAAGTATGCTGTGTTTCACAGTTAACACATGTTGGTTTTTGGCTAGGTTTAAAGGAAATGAGCACTTTTAGATAAGCAAGGCAATCATAGATGGCACTAGGTAGGAAAACAAAGAAAAGAACAAAAAAAAGTAGTTTAAATGTTTTGCCACTTGCTTGAGCAACTTAATAAATAAATCTAAAAGTAAATGCGAAAGTAAAAAGCACCATTACTTGTGTTGCTTATATTTATTGAATTTAAACATGAAAGATTACTGTACTGTTAAGGGTTATTGGAGGAGAATACATTCTGCCTTAGAAGTTATCTTTAAATTTGTGATATTAAGATTTTTTTTTTTTTTGGATGCATACCCCAGGAATGGTTAAAACGAGATAAATATTTAATGAATGTATTGTTGGTGGCTGCTACAAAGAGTTTTACAAAAAAATGGCTGTCACAGGAAAGTCCTACCCTAAATGCATGGATGGATATCACAAAGGAAATTTATAAAATGGAGAAAATAACAGCATTTGTAAATCATAAAATGGAACAATTTGCTTTGCACTGGGAAAAACATCTTGTAGACCTGATTTTATTCTATAGTCACAATTCTGATGTAACGAAAGCTCACTCCCTACATGTACATAGTTTTTTCTTTCTTGTCTTTCTAGTTTTTTGTTTTTTTTTCTCAATATGTACACATCTTATGCAATTTGTGAATGTATATATGGGCACATATATGTATGTATATATGTGAATGTAGGCATGGGTATATGTGTATATCTGTATATTTGTACATGTACAATGTCTGATATGCATCTGATGAAAATGTAATACAAGTTGAGAAGTAAATAAAAAAAAAAAGAATTATATATAAAAAGAAAGATTACTGTGTAATAAAATAATCACAGTGCTGAAAAAGCCTTTTCAGTAACAATTTTTGTTAAATGTGTTCATGGAAATCAGGCTTGTGCTGTGTGTAAGCTATAGTGCAATAGTTGCACAATTCTAAAAACAAATGCACTGCATGATCAAACATTTAGGTGAGAAATATATATTTTTGAAAAATGTCAAAAGAAAAAAAATCTCCCCTTCATCCCTCAAATTAATAACTGCTATCACAAGAGCCAATAAGAGGCGAAAAACAAAACAAAACAAAACAAAAAAAACAAACAATTGAGGCCCTGAATAAATGTCTAAAAATCCTGATTTCACTATAAATAATTCTACATGATAAAAAGAAGGCTTTAAAAAGATCGGTATCGGTAATCGGATCGGCAGATACTGCTTCCTGTGATCGGCGATCGGTGATCAGCCTCAAAAATCCTGATCGGAGCACCCCTAATAATTATTCTCATGTCGTTTGAAACCAAGACCTTCGTTCATCTTCAGAATACAAATGAAGATATTTTTTGATGAAATCTGAGATCTTTTCTTTTTTCATTTTTGGGTGAACTATTCCTTTAAGTGGTTAAGAAAGGAATTAATAAAAAACCTCTGACCCCTGAGAGGAAATTCTAGTCCAATGCTCATCCAAGGTTATTTATTAGTCTGTCTTTTTTTTTTTTTTTGCTGGTGTGGGTAGTCACAGTGACCTTTTCCACGCTTCATTTTCTGCTCTGAGTGGACAGGGGCACCTGCAGTGTTGCTGCAATGTAGCAAGTGTGATGGGTTTCCACTCTGCGCTTCCTGCTTTTATTTATGAGTACAGGGCTTTGCAGCCCATAATGCAGTGCACCTCGCTGGACATAACACACGGTGCTATAAACTGCAGTCAGGGCTTAAGCTTTATAACTCCATGTGAAAATGAGACAAAAGCACAGGTGCTGGATGAAATTCACCATCAGTAAATCTGCCAAAACATAAAGGCAGCACCTGCTAATGACTGTCAGCGTGTGAAACTACAATAAGGTATTGAAGTGTAGGATCGGCTACTGCAGTGTGATGTAAAGCTAAGCTCGCAGCTGTGAACTCACCACGTTATGTGCAATAAGCCTGACAGATTGACACACTATTTTATCAAGTATTTAAGGTACTACGGCTGGCTTTTGAATGTTAATAAAACTTTCATTCAAGAAAATGTATGGGTTTCGCCTTTATTAAAGCGCTTCATACAATACAGATTGCTTCAAACATACAAAAAAGGAGTTTTCATGCATTAAAATGTAATATAGTTTTTTCTTTTTCATAGATTAGGATGTGTACTGTTTTCTGAGTAGAAAAATAATGACTATAATATTTTTTTAACAATGATTTACAGATATCGTTCAATGTTACATTAGTTTGTATCCAAAAAAATCTTGTCCGACATATTTAGAACAACTTTTAATGACTTAATGACATTTTAATGATAAATTATATGAAAGTTGAACAAATAAGCTATGGTTTGTTAAGATGGGACAATATTTGGTGGATATACAACTATTTGAAAATCTGGAATCTGAGGGTGTGAAAAAAATCTAAATATTGAGAAAATCATCTTTAAAGTTGTCCAAATGAAGTTCTTAGCAATGCATATTACTAATCAAAAATCAAGTTTTCATATCTTCATGAAACATGATCTTTACTTAATATCCTATTGATTTTTGTCATCATTTTGACCCATGCAATGTATTTTTGGCTATTGCTACAAATATGCCCCAGCGACTTAAGACTGGTTTTGTGGTCCAGAGTCACATTTTTACTAATCATAGTCACTATCCTTCAAACCACTAGGTTTTACCCATTTGTCAGCAGGACAATAAAATAAAATGTAAATTGTTGATTATTATTTATTAGTAGTAATAATACAATTTAGTATGTAGCAATGTTGAGGAGTAGTTGTATGTAACAGCATTTTGTAATTGAATTACAAAATAAATGTAACTAATCTCATATATTTACTTAGAAAAAAAATAGTAATTAAATTAGTTGCTTATGAAAATGTTAACGATTACAAAGGGGTTACATCTGAATACTACTTGTATTAATATTTACTATTTTTTGTTATGATTTTAAATCCGTATTTAAACTCAGAATGAAAGTAAAAAAAAGGTGCTAAAGTCAGATTTTTTGGTGGCTGTGCTTTAAAATTAAATTAATTTTAATTCTCGACATCAAGGATTTAGAAAATTTGTTTGATTGCTTTTGTTGTCCTCATTTGTTAGTCACTTCTAAATGACTAATCGTAAATGTAAATTTAGAAAAGTAATGAAAAAGTAATCAAATGTAACCAGTTACATTACTTTAATAAGGTAATTGAAATAGTTACACTACTTATTGGACTTTAAATAGGGTGACTTGTAATCTGTAACCTGTAGTAACCATCTTACTTATTTTTATTTTATTTATAACAAAAGTTATTTGAAACATTAAATTCAATTAAAACATTGTTATTACTACATTACAACTGTGTATATCAATAATTAATAATCAATAATCATAATATAATGTGCGATAATATCATATAATTGTGAGTGTAAAAAAATATATATATTTTTAGTAATTAATTCTTTTCTTTTCTTAAAAACATGTCTTATGTAAATGCCACCTGTAAAAAGAGATCTGATCAGATTAGACTGATTAGTCAACTAGTTTAGGCAGCCCAAATTAAATTTCACCTGATTTAATATCAGTAACACAATCATTTATTTTGAGTTTAGCTTAATCCATGATGAATTAAACCTGATTCATCTGATTGATCACTCATCTCACACTTAACTGGCGGTTTATGTTCAGGATGCGTCTCACAAGGAGTTCATCGGGTCATGGAGGCAATCTTGCCTGAGAGGACAGCCGTGGCTTGTCTTTATTAGAGTATTGATCACGCGGTGGCACTTTATCTAGCCGGGTGGGACACTAATCAGCCTGGAGACACGCATCATTTCAAAGTAATGTACGGCAGACATTGATTTCTGCCCCCTTGATTTCCCACCTCTTCACAGGATGTGAAAGCAATTGAAAAACTGACTCCATCACCTGCCATTGCACCACACCTGTTGTATAGCAATTGTAATGTCCTGATGAATGCTAAAATGGAATAGCCATGAATACATGCGACTAGGGGTGTGCGATATATATTGTTTGCGTTAATATCGTAATTGGTTGTTTTAACAGTGTGTGATTTTTACATTATCGAGTATATTGCAAAAAGAGTGCACGCAGTCAACAGTGTAATTACAAATGGAAATGCAGAAATTAATTACAGATGTAATTACATGCAGGTAATTTTAAAATATAAGTACAAGGTAAAAACATGTATGTACACAATAAGTACATTGTAACAAATTATTAATGTAAATGTAAGTACATAGTAGTTAAGGCCACTTAATATAAAGTGGGACCAAGCTGCATTATCATGTGTAAATGCTTGAATTTTTCTGATTCTGATTCCATTTGTTTGGTAACAGCCTAAATGTATTATTATTCTAATTGACTGATTAAGAAGTAAGAATTTGGCTCAAAAGATGATGTACACTTTTAGAAAAAAATGGCTTTATAAAGGTTAAAGTGCCGATAAAAGATAAAAATCAATTTAAACTTATTGGAAAAGAATAATTTCACTGCAAAAAATGTTTTTCTTACATAGATTTTTTGTCTTGTTTCCAGCCAAAATATCTAAAAATGCTTAAATCAAGAAGGATTTTCTAGACAAGCAAAATTCTTGTTTTCAGAAAAAAAGAAGTCATAATTAAGTGAGTTTTTGCTTAAAACAAGCAAAATAATCTGCCAATGTGGTAAGCAAAATAATCTTATTTCAAGATGAAAACTCGATTATTTTACTTGTTTCAAGCAAAAACTCTCTTAATTTAAACTTCTTTTTTCTGAAAACAAGACAATAATTTTTACTTGTCTAGAAAATCCTTCTTGATTTAAGATTTTTTAGACACTTTGGCTGGAAACAAGACAAAAAATCTAACTAAGAAAAGCATTTTTTGCAGTGTTCCTAAAAAGCTTTAGTTTTTTTAGTCAGCATGGTAGTCCTTAAGGACAATAACACACACAGCAAAATATTGTCTAATTATCATTATTGATAAAATCCAAGAAAATATCGAGATATTATTTTTTTTGTCAATATCGCACACCCCTACACACAACACCCTAATAACCCACTGTCTATCTCTAGATTCTGTGTTGTTGTCCACTTGTTGTGGACAGGTTCTGCCGAGTGCTTCTTCACACAAGATAGTAATGTTCACTCTCCACACGCTGCATAATGTGCCCTCCATCTCCATTATACCTCTGGCCAGAGACACAGGCCACATATATACGCCTAATGAGTACTTCTGTGGCGCAGACAGTGTTTAGTAATGCTCTATCCACTTTATTTTCATCCTCCGAGATGCTTGTGTGGTAATTAACCCTGTTGGACTACTTTGGATTCACAAACAGCACAATCATTTATGTCCAGCCCCTCTGGCACCTCTCCTCTTCCACTTCCTGTGCAGTGATGAGGTTCAATCAGCATCTAGAGTGGCTCTCTTCTGCTGGTGTTTTGGTGACGGCACAGATCAGGAAGTTAAAACAGCACAGAGACCACGAGTTAATCTCTCTAGTGTGGTGGTGAAGCTATATTTAAAGAAAAAGACTGGTGACAGATCTTTTCTTCTCAATCCCTTTCTCCCCCACCCGTTTTCTTGTGACCTAGATATATAGGATATGGAAGTGGCGGTGTAGACTAGGGCTGGTTGATGTACAGATTATTCACAATATATTTGTGAAGATTTTTGTGAATTAAGCAGCATTGTTTGATGTCCTTACTAGCTTTCTGGGCCTTGAACGTGGTAGTTGCGTTCAGAAAGCTTGCAGATTTTATCAAAAATATAGTCATTTGTGTTTCAAAGATGAACAAAGGTCTTACAGGTTTTGAACGACATGAGATTGAGTTTTAATGACAGAATTTTCATTGTTGGGTGAACTGTTGAAGTATTGTACAGTGGTAAAGGCCTAGATCTTTAAGGTTTTCGAGTGTTAGATTAGCCGAGCCATGTACTCTTCAGGGTGTGTTTTTCAGTGTTGCTGTGTGTCTATTAAGATGGAGTGGGAAAATGGCACTGGCATTAATGTGTGTGTGTGTAAGTGTTCTCACTAGGGATGCTCTCTGTGTTGTCTAGTAGTCTGCCACTCTGTGTTCTCCCGCTGGATCCTGGCTGGCAACTTTCCACTGAATTCATGTTCCTCGGCACAGGGGGTTGTTCCGCTCTACAACACACAAACACACACATGCTTCTCTCGCTCACTCAGGCTATAATGCGAGTCCATTTTTGATTCGACTAGGAATAATGTCCTTACTTTGAGGGATCTTTGCTATGCCATAACTCAAGATTGTTTACGGCCGTTACAGTTAAGTGTGATAGATTTGTGATGTTGACAAGGGATTTCAGTTTAAACCAAGATGCTAGTTGTGCAAATAACATTTAGGACCTTTTTACACTTAGTTGATTGCATCTTGATTGATCGGGCTTCGGTCCGATTAAGTTTTGGCATTCCTGTTACACTAGGAGCCATAAATTTCTTAGCAAAACTGATATAAATCTGATTTACCATTCCAGGGCTGTAAGTATTACGGTTTACTGTGATGATTTTAATGTTGAACCTTTGACTGTCCTCACTCCATATGGCAGTCATTGTTTGACTGTTGCTTAATGAAGGGATTATTGTTTTGAAATTTTAACTATAGTTAATAGTCTAGTTTTTCTAGCTTCAGGTTTTTAAATTATAAAAATATATTTAGGGCTTTCAATGTTAATGTAATAACTGATATTATTTAAAATGTTTGTGTTAAATTTATCAGCAAAGACTAGTGACAATTTCCTGTCTCATACAGGCAGATTGTAAAGGTTTTAGGTTTATAATGTACCATGTGTCAAACACTAAAATACAAAATACATTCCGTGTCAACTTCCCTGGCTCTAATTTTTGATTTTGCTAATATTTAGTATGAAGAAAGATAGACATGTGTAGGGATGAAAGCCAAAATATTAGATGGTATGGATGAATAATTACTGAGTAATCCAGGATTTTGTGGAGGGGTGTCAAAATGGCAAATTTCTCGAGATTCAGAGCCAAATTACAGGGGGTTAAAAATTATTTCAATAAAGTGGCAGCATCATAATGCTATTTTTACACAGAGATTGGTAGCTCATTAGTAAAATCTGTTGATTTTAGCAGTCTTTGTTGCATACCTGTAACTCAAGAAGTATTAAAGCTATTTTGTCTGAAGAAAGATAGACACTAATAGTAATGAAAGCCAAAATATTAAATGTCATGGATAATTATTTACTGAGTAATCCATGATTTTGTAGGGCAAAATGGCAATTTTCCTCAGATTCAGAGCCAAATTACAGGGGGTTAAAAATGACTTTAGAAAGATGGCAGCATCATAATGTTGTTTTTATACAGATATTGGTAGCTCATTAGTAAAATCTGTTGACTTTAGCAATCTTTGTTGCATTATGTGCCAATGGTGACCATTCAAAAAATGGGAAACAACATTTTTAAGTTTCTCTCCAAAAGTTTGCATACCTGTAACTCAAGTATTAATGCTATTCAGAGATATTTGAATAAAATAAGTAAATTGTACACATTTGCAGTGGTCAAAAACTAAATACTACTTAAAAAAAAAAAAAGAATGTCTGAAGAACAAATAATGATGAAACTAGAAATGTATTTTGTTTCCTTCTGTTAAAACAACTGCGTTGCATAGACCTGACTGAGTGCAATAAATAATCTTTTTCCAAAGCTTCCATGCCTGTAACTCAAGGTGTTAAAGATATGATATCAAGGCACTGCATCATTTAGTCCCAGAGATATGGGGACCTCAATTGTTGAATGTTACCCATTTTCAGTGGTTGAAAACCAAATGTCTGTTATTTTGTATACAACCAATCCTTGAAATTTAAAGAACAATGCCTGAAGAATAAATAATTTTAAAATTAGATTTGTATCTTGTTTCCCTCTGTGAAAACAACTGTATAGGACTACCAATCTCTGTGTAAACATATAAGGATGCTGCCAACTTTCTGAAGTAATTTTTGCCCCCTTGCAATTTGGCTCTAAATCTCAGGTGAATCTTTAGTCATTTTTGTGGATTGTGGTGTTCCCAAGTTTCTGTAAAATTATTTTGGGACTTCTGTATATTGTTCACTGTAATTTAAACAGCTGACCCTGGTTCCTTTTCATATTTGAGTTAATCTAAATGCTTATGTGTTAATCTAGTTATTCTAGTCAGGTATTTTTAAACAGCTATTATTGCTTCAATAAGAATCTCATTCACAGGTGACAAAATACCCAAGGTGCACCCTCACTGTATGGAGAAAAGTGAAATATTATACATGACATTGTGACAAGTTGTGAATTCCCCACTCGGTGAATGACGGAGTTAATTTATTCCTTTGCTGCCTATTTAAATTACCATCATTGAAACTCACAAACCCTTTGACAGAAGACTGACCGTGAGGGCATTCCTAATGGCACCTTGCACATTTTTTTTTTTTATTTTTGAATGTGATGTTGAGCAGTAGCGATAGTGTACTCGAAACAGAGCATTCATGAAGGACTCTTCGGGAGTCTTAGGATTTGGTCCACTTCATGTCAACGAGTTGACAGACTGTGCCTGAAAATGAAAGCGCTAAGCTTGCATGATAAAAATGATGCGTAAGGTCATCTGTCTTTTATGATATCATCGTTTTGTAGTCAGTACTAGTATAATAATAGTATTCTTGCTACCAGTTCTGATACCACAGCCAAAATGTGTTGCTTTTTATACTTATTTGTTTGAACAGGGTTTCTGCGGGACTAAGCCCCTAAGACCTTTGTTGGTCTTCGGAACACAAATGAAGATATTTTTGATTAAATCCAAGAGCTCTCTGATCCTCCATAGACAGCAAGAACATCAATAAAGTAGTCCATGTGACATCAATGGTTCAACTGTAATTTTATTTTTCATTTACCTTTCTGGACCTTGAACGTGGTAGGACCCTTACTGTTTATGGAGGGTCAGAGACCTCTCGGAGTTCATTAGAAATGTCTTAGTTTTTGTTCTGAAGATGAACAAAGATGTTACAGGTTTGGAACGGCTTGAGGGAGAGTAATTAATGACAACATTTTTATTTTTGTCTTAAATTCATACAAATGTCTTTAAATCAAGCTACATTTACTTGAGATGCAAAATGAAGATATAAAGTCTTGTTTTCTGAGAAACTAAACACAATTAGATTAACATAGAGATTTAATAGGTTTTTCTAAGCACATTAGCAGATTGTTCTTTTTTTAATCATAAACACTTCATTTTGCTTTATGAATCTTCAGACGTTTGCACTGGAAAACAAGACAAAAATACAGATGAAGGACATCACTTTTTGCAGTGTGATGTTGTTAAAGCTTTTTTGTATGTACAATGAATAAAACGTAATAAAGCCTGGTTGGAAGGTATACTTGTAATATTTTTTTTTACTTGATCTGAAATAGGTCTTTAAAAATTTACATTTTCCTTCATAAAACCTGCAAAAAACCCTGTTTAATGTAAGTATTAATGTGAGTAGCATTAGCAAGCATTCATGTTTTCATTTGATTATTCAAGTAAACAGTCAGTAAAAGGCAACACATTTCAAGTTGTAGAATAAAGTATGGTTAAAGCAAGCATTCTCATATTGAACACATATTAAACTTGAACTTTAAACTAAAATGCCATAATCTGTTTTTCCAGTCCCTTCAAACCCTTGTGTTTTGCATTTGATAGAGAGCACTGCAACAGAATCCAGTCCTTACCTTACTGAGAGAATCTAAAAATAGCGGTTATATATGGTGTTTGTAAGCAGGACAAACCAACACAACAATACCCTGCATGGTCGACCACTCCTTCTCCACCTTTTCCTCACCAGGTGCCCCTTTTTTGCTCTGAGGGAGCAATTAACTAGGATTCAGTGAGTCTCAGCGGCCCGCTTCAGTGGTTCTCACTGGTCACATGGTACCTTTATTCCTCAAAGTCCCTTCAAAGCTTCATATTTGAAGACTTTGAGCAGTGGGGATAGATTGTGTAGAAACTACAACCTATAAACTCATACATTTTGTGTAATTGAAACCCATGATTTGTCTATGTTCAAAGGGGCTGCTGCACTGACACGATGAGTGACAATGCTAGCAGTGCCTCAGGTGTTTTTCTTTTCGTATTGCTTAGTGTCAGCTAGGCACGTGGGGCTTGTTAGCATACCCTGTTGAGGCTCTAGGCGTGAGAGATTCCTTTCCCTTCAAGTCCTTTCCAATGAAGGAATAGAAGCACGCTGCTAATTGGCTTGGGGAAAACTGTGTTTTTATCATAGCAGTTTTGTGCTAGCGAGGAAAGGAGAGCGCTAGCGTGAACAGCAAAGCCTCCCCACGTCAACAGCCAATTGGGATTATTGAACACAGCTGGGGACACGGGACACTTGTGCGGCCCGACAATCTCATCCCAATTTTCGCTGAAAATTACTTGCTCTTTCTCAGTCGACGCTCATGTGGAGCATGTGTGTTTATCTCCAGCACAAAGCTCACCCTGATGTAGCCGGCGAAATGAAAAGAGCATCAGAGGGACTTGAATCGGTTTGTCGTTGAGCATCACGACGAGCGCTCCTGTCATAATTATGTGTGTGATTACTTGACAAAGCGTCGTAATTAAAGCCTGCTAGCACAGTGTGCAAATTGATTGCTGCAGATACTTTTTGGGAGCCAACTGAACCAAATGATCAATGGGTGTTCAGATGTGTCGTTGCAGGTGATGAAAGAAGCTTTCTCAGTCCATTACTGGTGTCATTGCAGAGGTGACACCAATGCCATTTGCTTTGCAGGAGTGGAGTGGTAAAAATGAGTTTATTATTAGGGCCATTTATTTCGGTGAATGGCCAGCTACCTTGAAGTGATTTATTTAGTCAAAGTGCTGACCAATGCACAGACTGCTGATTGTGAGATTATTTGCAGAAAAAGATTCATGCTTTAAAATTTCAAATGCATTTCTTTTAGGGTGACCTGATTTATTTATAAACTTAAATATATGCATATATGTATAATATATTAATTCACAGGTAAATTCAATTAAATTCAAACTACGTAGGCTTTTTTATATAGCTGTTCACATTTTTTGTTTTAAATGCGGCCAATATCAGATTTCCAGTGTGAACAGATCATGGTTCTGAACTGACCCGTGTGCACAAAAGAACAATAAGAAAAGGGTTGCCGGGTTTTCACAAAAAATCCACAATTGCTTCTTAAAACTAGTCCAAAACTTGTCCGATCTTCGACCTATGGATTTGAAAAACAACCTGCAACAACAATGAAAGAGTATCTCAATTTAACAGGAAAATGATGGACTTGGCAAGAAGAGAGCAGAGTTTTTAAACTTTTATGATACAAGCCATCATTTTGCTTGTATATAGAGATGTCACTGTAATACTTATGAGTTCTGACAAATCACTGTACTTTCACTTACATGTCTTGATAACTTTGGGTATGTAAAATCTTTGATGTGACTCCCGTGAGCACACAATCGTGACGACTGTTGATCTAGAGTGACGTAAAAATGCATTGCATGCGTTGACCTGTATAGGATTTATTACCCAGTATAGAAGTGGCACAAATCAGAATTGAAAAGATCAGATTTCATGTGGTTTGTGCTGTTCACATTGTCATGAGAAAAAACATCACTTGAGCTAAAAAAAAAATAAATAAATCTGATTTGGGCCATATTTGCCTGCAGTGTGAACGTAGCGTATTACTGCTGTTATCAGTGTTTTTAGAGCTTCTTTTGGCTGATTTGAAAATGGCTGGTGTACCTCAGTGAATAACCAGTTTTTTTTTTTTTTTTTAACTTCGCTTAATGCAAGAAGATAAAGTACTTGCACTGAGAAGACAACAGGGAGCTTGTGTACGGCTGTAAGGGTGGTACTCCGAACATCCCCAAGAGGGCTTTATCACGCAAACCTGTTTCTCAGTGAGCACTTCTGCTGTCTTGGCTGCCCTGATCACGTTGCATGCTGTTTGCTTTATTTCCTGGATAGTCACTATGTATGCAGACCAACCTCTAAAGCTGTGTAATGTGTAGAAAACACATAACAACGTATTGTTGTCTTTTCTGCAGTCAAAGGGTAAATGCTAAAGAAACATGACCGGTCTGGGCTCTCTGGCCAATTACCACATCGACGTGATGACTAGATAATTGGGAGGAAATCTGAGCGATCACTCAGTCTGCTGTGGCCTGAGCCACAGCTTTCAGCCGCTTCCTCTGTTGAATGCATCGACTGGTTTTTAAGTTGTTCTTCCAGAATGTTCCACAGAGCCTGAAGGCAACCACCTAAATAGCTGTATTCAACATGTTTAATAGCATTATATCTAAGCTGTTGTAATTCAACTTGATTTGAAGTTATAAACGTGCTTGCCTTCCATTTAAAATGCCAGTGAACATTTTAATAGCCTGTACCATATTAAAATGTCTGTCAAATTCAGAACTCAGCCAGAAAAAACAAATAATAAGCATTTTAAATATACTTGCCTGCAGTCATCACAGTTGGAGTGTGTTTCACTTTAATATGGTAACATCCATGTACCTGTTGTATTCCCTGTTTGTGTGATTCAGTTTTCACTGACTGAGAATCAGAAAAAAAAAAGAATTTAACCTGGAGCAGGATATCACATGACTTAAGTCTAAGATCTACAGTCCATTTATATGGAAAACCGTCCCTCAGTTTCTACTGTACTGTGTTAAGAAACTTAATTTGTCTTGTGATCTTTTTGGTTTTGTATTTTTTGGTCTGACTGTCAGCTAGATCAAAAGATATTCTAGTCTGGAGTTAAACACTAAAACCTTTGTTCATATGAGAATTGGTAGAGAATGTTGTGTTGTTTGATGGAAAACCTGAGTGAATACTTTTGTGTGGATTAATCAGAAAGCATTTCCTCTTTGATGTACTGTATTTCAGATGGAAGGGCTTGTGAAGAGCATTTTGGTGGAAAAAATTTGAAGTCTCGGCATACCGGCCACTCACATTCTGTGCAGGTCCAATGATTTTTAAGTTTTGCGTTCTAATGTGTTCTTTTACACAGGAAATTTTTATTTTATTTTATTTTATTTTATTTTATTTTATTTTATTTTATTTTATTTTATTTTATTTTATTATTTTAGGGTCATGAATCTAAAATGAGATGTAACCCTGACAGCAAAGTCAATGTGAATTATTTAAATCTACTTAATAAATTTGTCTCTTATCAGATTGATTAAAAACTTAATACTCTCAGAAACTAGCCAGTCAGATCTGAAGTGGCCAAGAAGTTGAGAAGTTCTTGTTATTTTCTGTGCAGTACACCTTGGAATTCCTTTGACCTTTTTTTTTTTTTTTTTTTTTCAGAACCGCACATCTTCAGTAAAGTTTCTTTTAGTTTGTGATTCTGAGGAGAAAAAATGTTGACTTTAGGTAACCCTTAGTTTGCAGTGCATGTTCTGTGGCTGCCTAGCCTTTCTCATTAACTAATGGTAGGCAACTCTATAAGAAAAAACCTAAGAATAGTCTTTTCCATTCATTAATGTACAAGTTTAAGGTCACTCAAGGGCTCCCCACTGTGTAGGAGGCTTTCACGGCCATTGTTAACCGAAGTGCTAGCCGGTGTCCTTATTTGAGCAGATGGTTCTTTGACATTTTTAGTGTCCAGAAACATGCACATTTGTGATTTGCAAGTGATGAACCTACCTTTGTTTGACCTCAACAGTACTTTATATTTGGTGCATAATCTGGTTTCCATCCAGACTGTTGGGTTTCATGACAGAAACCTTTTATTCAAAGCCCAAACTAACACACCTGATTCAATAAATCAGTGTAACTGTTGAATCAGGTCTGAAAAATAATGTATCTTGGCATTAGCCTTCATTGATGGGGTGCAGAACTCAGTGGTGCGTTAGTTTGTAACCCATCAGAACCAAACACGTCTGTGTTTTCTAAAACAACATTTGTAATAAGAGCAAATTAGCTTTTAGTGTTCTCTAAAGTATTTTGCACAACTATGGGTGGCGGACCGTGGTCTTTCTAGTGGACTTTTTTTGTACAGTTTGAAATTAAATGCATCAACCTGGTGCTTTTTAAGAGCAACATTAGGAGCCCTAAGCCTTTTTCAATGACCATATTAAAGTAAAAAGTTTTTGCTTTGATTTGTACCTGGACTTTGCAGTGGAATCAAACTTTTTTAGTTGCGGTAGTTTCAATCCACATCACTTTCACACCAGATCACAAGGTGCTTGCATGAAAAACATAGCTTGACAGACAATATACTTTTTTAATTAAGCCTGTCACTAAGCCATTTTGCAATATTCTAATTTAGTTTGACTAACAGATGCTTTGCCAAAGCAATACCGCATTACTAAATGTTAGAGATCTTTTATGCTATTCCGAGAAGTGTAAAAATATTTCCGGTTTTATAATTAAACTAAGGCGGTACAGATTAGACTATGGCAGGTCTCCACAGTCTTTATTACTAACCTAGAGAAATGTAATCTTTTCAAGATTTTTTTTTCTCCACTGAACTTGTATACTCATTTATTTTGTCAAATACCCTAAAGAAAGCCAAACAATTAGTTGTTCTGCCATGTGCACCTTCATTATAAATTTTGACCAACTTTTAGGGCAAAATCACCAAACAGTTGGTGGTTCAAGTACTGATGTTTCAAAATATGCTCAGGACAAATTCTGTGAATTCAGTTTTGTGATGTAAATATCCAGAGAACACAAAATCGCAGGCATTCTATGTTAATAATTGTAACCAGGTGAAGTACAATGTAAAGTAACTCTTTTATCTACTTCACCCTCTTTCATTAATCATGTTCATGTGCTGGGTCTGAAGATTGTGCTTTTTGCTTTATCGATTGAAAGCCAAGCTTTGCTTTATCCTTTTCTGTGGTCTTATTTGCTGCAGTCACATTTGTATGCACTGCTGCTTTTCATACCATTTTTTTGTTGTGTGTGTGTCTGCTTCTCAACTTATTTTGAGTGACAACTTTATCATTGCAAAGCTGTAATCAATTCTGGATTTCATAAAATGCTTTTTTCCCCAGTCATAAACAGCGGAACTTTCTAGAAGAAAAAGATATTTTAGTCAAAAGCAGTCTGTGTGCGCGTGACGAGCGCTTTGGGTACTTTCAGTGTTCTGCTCGGGAGTGATATGCTCTTATAGAATAAAGTGTTTTTGGTGTTCATATCTTTGTTGATTTTTAGCTCCGGATGTCAGCTGAACCTGCTGTGAATTGTATCAATACATAAGAAAATCGTATAACGTGAAGCATAACGCTATTTTTGTGGTTGGAAGTCATTGGCGTCATTAAGCTCTTCAGAATCTTTTTTCTGTATTAGAGTGTATATAGTAATTAGCGCTAACACTTCCTTTGGCGCTCGTAGCGTATGCTAATGGTGCAGCTCTAGGCTGCGGATGAGATTTTCAAGTGACTAAATGGCACAAATGAATCCTCCATACGCTCCATTTTTGAAACCACCGCACTCTTTACAAGAGGCAGTCGATGAGAATGTCGCGAATGAAGGTTGATGAGAGACAGAGCGATGGATACACTAGGAGGCAGAGAGCAAAATGGATT
This sequence comes from Cirrhinus molitorella, assembly GCA_033026305.1. Classification (NCBI taxonomy): domain Eukaryota; kingdom Metazoa; phylum Chordata; class Actinopteri; order Cypriniformes; family Cyprinidae; genus Cirrhinus; species Cirrhinus molitorella. Next base: position 27,228,260 of record CM065128.1, read on the forward strand.
CTCAAAGTCATATCAACAAACCTGAGATTAACATACTGTTAATGAAGTATGTTACGAAAGGAAATTGGGGCCATGGAGTGCATGCAAATCCATCTGGCAGAGTCACTCTCCTCAGCATGTTTGGAAAACAGTTCTGAAGCTTCGCTTTCCAGTGCGGCGCACCCAAAGGTATAACGTTGTTGTTAAAATCAAAAGAATGTTGTCCTTGACCCTTTTGAATTAATTTCTCACTCTTTTAGCATTTAACTTTGGCATTTTGAGACTTTTCCTGAACTAAACTGTCACAGTGGGCTTCATAAATATTGAATACTTGAACTTTTGTTTAGTCCGCAGGGACAAGATTTGACTAGACTCTCTCCTTAATAGGACATTCCATTAGGACATTCACTGTGTCACATAGACCTGCATACTAAGAATGGATGTTGTGGTCATTGGCCATGTTTACTCTAGTGCCATACTCACATTTTTAAGACAGTGTGTCAAGTTAAATATAGTTCACCTTTTCAAACACTTCTCAGTACCCTAGTTGCCAAAACCCAAGTGAGGATGGTTAAGTATTGCCGTAGAAGGAAAGTCACAGTCAGTTTGTTTACATTGTATAAAGTTCTGTTTCATCTGAATCATGTAATTACAATGCGATTGTCTTAGTCTATAAAGCTTGCACATTAATCAGGCTCAGCATTGCACACTTAATCTGAAAGACTTTATCTGTCAGAGCGCATGGTACTGCCTAAAGTAATGCTATAATTAGTACCAGAAAGTAAAATTGCATATAGCTCTCATTGTATTTCAAATAGTTTCACACAATATGTTTTTGCTGTTGAGGAGCATTGTGTCCATCCCTACAGTACACTGTACCTGTGTCTTTCTCTGGCGCCTTCCCTCAAGGTAGTGTTGATCCGCGTTCCTCTGCCATGTCTTAAGCTGATGTCGCCCGCAGTACAGCTTTTTGAAATAATTACCCACACTGCTGGGTAGGAGGATTCACGCCACCTCCTTCAGCCATTCATTCAGCTTGGACGCCTCTCTCTTTTGGCTTTAGGAAAACCCAGCTCATACTGAATTATTGTTGCTGAAAGAGCCTGTGGGTTTTCCAGGCAAAGCTTTTATGTACGATTTCAAAAGTCATGGCATTGAATATGGGATTTTTCATGCAATTGTTGTTCTCTTGCTTGTATTTCAGCTCTGCAGAACGTATGTGTGCTGACTTACTAACTAGTTTTAGTTTAGTAACTTTTTGCGACCCTTTTCGTTAAGTTGTTCCGGATCTTCCGCAGTACCTAGTATTAGCGTAATGTGGTTTGCATGAAAAAGCAAGCCTTTAATTGAGCCCTATGATCTGTGGAGAATCCACAAAGGCTTTTCAGTGAGGAAATACCCAATTCATCCTCATCCGCACCCATGAGGCAGGAAATGAACAACTTGGCGAGAAAAGTGAGATTGAAAGAGAGAAAAAGTAAATGAAGGGGGGTTGGGGGACTGCAGTGCTGGCACTTTTCACAAAAAGACACCCAACTGTTCCCTGCCAATGCTATTCAAGGCCGAATCAGCCTTAGTTACAAGAAAACCCTTAAGGCACTTTCTGTTTGGCTCAGTGTCAGTGCCTAACAAACCTTAAATGTATCTGTTGGGAAACTGTCCATAAAGTTTGTTATCCCCACCATACCCTGATTTTGCAACAAGGCAGCAATAATGAGTTTTCAAGCTTGCCAGGCTTTTGAGCAAAAAAGATAAAGGCTGAGTTTTGTTGTATTTGAAAGTTGTGTCCTGAGCCCCTATGACCTACGTTAGTCTGCAGTGGGACAGATAGCTTCTCTCCAGTGCTGTGCTCATCAGAGGTGAAAATTGCCAAGTCTGTGAAGCCAACGCCACTGGGCCTAGATCAGCTGTTCCTCCACCTGGCAGGATTGTGGAGGAATGGAACCTGTACAGAAGGCACTGAGAGGGTTCAAAAGTGTACATGTTCAAGTTGCCCTCCACAGGGATGCCTATGATGTGTCAGAGATGTCAAAGAAAAGTGGGTCAAGGGCGATATGGAAATTCTTGCTGACAGATGGAAGCCTGTGAACTTAGTTGTAGGGTCTTGAGTACGCTTTGAAAACTAAAGTGCTCTGTGAACTTGTGGAGATGTAGTGTTGTAGTGTGTATTGTTGTCACAGTGTCAAGGTTCTTGCAAGTAAACTTCAGTGACTTTTAGTTTCTTTCAGGCAGCGACAACCCCAGTAGATCACACTGAACCTTTTTATCCAAAGTGGTGCTGTTGCTTATCCTGGAACTAAAAAATAGTACCTTTATGGTTACAATAGTTTATCACTGGGGCAGTACTTTCAAAAATGTTTGAATATGTACCTTTTTAGGGGTAGATGAGGTACAAAAATGAACCTTTGGGTGATACCGCCTTGGTGACAACTCTTTTTGTACCTCTAAAGGTACAAAAAAAAAATTCTGAAAGTGCTTTAGATCAGAGTTACAACATAACTGTTACTTTATAACCTGCCCACAAACAGTGCATTGCTGTCTTCAGGAGTTTTAAAAACTATTATCCCAGCCCCTGAATTTAGTGGTTCTAAATCAGCTTTTGGAGGTCTGACCTCTGACTATGTAACAGAGGCTGGCTGGTAAATGCTGTGCAGGTAAAAACTTTACTCCCCTTCACTGCATTGACGCTAGAGTCTGTAGTTTTTAGTGCCCTTGTTGGTGCAGCCACCTCCCATGCCAGTGACCAAGGTTCGAGTCCCACTCTGAACAATGAGGTAGGCAGTTAGTGTTGGTGATGGTGTTACATTGATGTCGCGACCCGGATTGGAGTGAGGTTTAGAGGCCATCAGGTAAGAGTTGCACAGGTAAAAAAACTTCCTGATCTCAAGAGGTGCGCTTAGCGAATGCCAATAGAGGCTGCGGTCTTTAGTGTCTTTGCTAGCACGCCTACCTCTTATGCCAGCGACCTGGGTTCGAATCCCACTCGGAGCAAGAGGGCAGGAGTTACATTGGTGCCATGACCCAGATAGGAGTAAGGTTTAGAAGGGGTGAGTTTAACTGAGCCAGCTGATAAGAGCTGCAGAAGTAAAAATCTTACTCTACTAATCTCGAGAGGTGCACTAGCGACTGAGTGTGGCTGCTTCCCATGCCAGCAACCCGGGTTCAAGTCCCATTCAGAAGTACGAGGTAGGGCGGTTAGGACCAGAGGGGTTACAAGCGCTTCCCTGAACTGTTCAGGCTTGTGGTGTGTAAGAAAAGTGTCGAAGTGTGTCAAAGAACCCAAATATGTTTTAAGAGTCTCTTTGCCTATATACTTCACATCTCGCATTCAAACGCAAAGAAGAGCAGAGATCACAAACCAAATGCACCAATCTGAAGGCGGTTTTGAGGTGTAGTTACACAACGCTGAAATGTCACCATCATCACAGTCCCTCTGAGCTCCTGCATTGACTGTCGGATTTGCGCTAGCTTTCTGCTTCACACACTTGGCATGACGAATCACTACTTGGGAGAGAGATGATACGCGTAGCCCACACAGTAGGTTACACAACCAGCTAAGAAGTTGTGATGGGAGAGATCCGCGCACGGCTTGACTTTTCTTCCTTGTGGATTGAGTACGCTCTAAGCCCTGAGTATATTCTGATGCCCTGCTCTTGTGGGAGGCCATCTCTGTCAAACTGCGATAAAGAGTTCACTCATTGCCCTCTATGAGAAACAGGTAATCTCAACATTACGCCCATGCTTACACGAGATCTGTATGTAGAGCAACAAACTTCATGTACATGTACAAAGCAGACACACACACAGGCCATTCTTTTCAATGCTTGTGTTACACATAATCTAAGTAAATGTAAAATCAGCTAGAAAAAGCATCTCCTTAGCATCTCTCTGAACCCAAACAGAACATGAGGGTTAATCATCAGGACATTGCAGCATTGTTTGGTTGCTTGTTTGCTCATTCCTCTATGTTTACCGTAATTGGCACCCTAATTTATTTTTGCAGAATGCATATAAATGATAAAGTGAGCAAAACCCAAGGGCTCTTTTGTTTGGCCGGCTTCTAAATGCATTTTTAAAACTCACTCTCGCAGCACAACAAGAATTATCTCGTTGCGTGCCAACCTTCCTGCTTCCCAGGCTGATTTGCTTGCTTCCTTTGCACGCTGTCACATCTTTGCAGACGCCTGGTCTCTAAGCTTGATTGACAGGAGCGCAACGGCTGAACCTGCGCCACCAGGTTTGAGCAGACGTTCCCTCTTCACCTCTGTCTACCCATCCGGGTCCACATTCATTTCATCTGCCGCTACACACCCATTTGACACTCAGAATTCAGACCAGGCGACCTGAGCGCTACACTGCGGGGCATGGGTGACCGTTAGCGCTGAATGCTAATGAGAAGGCCTTATTAGCACAGAGACATAGCCGGTTCTCTAAGGGCGGGTGAGCCCTAAGGACAGACACTTTTCTTCAGAACAGAGTGGGAAGAAGCTGCTGGATGGGCGCCTTTCTCAGTGGGCATGTTATCACGGCGAGTCCAGATCAGCATTAATGCACTTATCAGGCCTCCACAGAGAAAACAGTCCAACGCGGCTCGCACTTCAAAAGGAGCTCAGGTGGGTATATGACTGTTTGATCGCCGCAGGAGGTCAGTGACATCATCACAGCTCCCTTGCGAACAATGTCTTGGCCAAGTGCAAAGAGTTAAGCTAAATAAATGTTCTTCAAAGGGGAGACTGAAACATTTTCTGAGTGGATTCTGCAGCTTTTCAAAGTCCATATAAATGCTAATAAATTGTTAGCGCAGCAGACTAGAGTGGGGAAAATAACTTGGTGGGCTGTGCTGTTTTAGCATTAATTACATTACTATTGTCATTGATTAACCATGAGTGTATTTGTAGAAGTTATTTAATACACACTGACGGTTATTTATTTATTTATTTCAGGAATTGTCAACTTGGTTGTGACTTCCTGACTGCTTTTCACTGGGGAGGTTGTCATGTTTGTTTTGTTCGGTGGTTGTTGGCTTGTTTGCATTTTCATCAAAACCAAATTTTCTGCTTCAAGTGCTGACAATTTGCATGCAGATACTGTATGCACACGCCACATAAGTTTTTGACAGCCTTGATGATGTTGCACAGTGTATGTTTGCATTTGAGCTTCATTCAAAGATGACAGGGGAGGATTTACTGTATTAATTGAGTTTGTCTGTTGGCCTGTTGACTGTGGGACTATTCAGATTTGTACAAGCCTGAATTGGATTGTCATTTTCTTGGAATGTGGGATGGTGGAGGAGTGAAACGGTTGGTCTAGGATTGATTTTTGGTCCTGTTAATGAGGTGGAACCTGTCATTCTGTAACATTGGCACAACTACAGTTTGAAGTACCTGCCTTACCATCACAATTACAGTAAATGTATTTACAATGAGCGTTTATACTATACTGCCCTACAAAGGCAAAAGACCTTAACTGGCAAGAGTGTGAAACTGAGAAAAATGACTTAAGTTTTTTTTTTTTTTATTTGCCCAGCCAAATTAAATGTATGTAAGACACCAAAAAATGGCAATTAGATGTTCTAGATGCCTATAATTAATTTGGCTGGACAGATTAAAAAAACGCAAGTCATTTTTCTCTGTTTCACACTCTAGCGAGTTAAGGTCTTTTGCCTTTGTAGGGCAGTATAGTTAGACACCTGCAAAATGATACCATCAATTGTGTTTAAGCCTAGTTAAATGAGGATATGACAGCCACACACTGCATTACCAGACTGAATGAAATGAGAAGAATTTAAAATAATTGCTCCATATGGGAGAAAAGGAATCAACCAAACAGCATAGCTAATTGGAACATGCAAAACAGCTTCAAAATGTTTCTCTTGCATAGCTTCTTTTAAAAAAAAATGAAGAGACAGTATCTTAAATAATTTTTACAGCATTTATAATCTGCTAATGATGCAACAGCCAAGTTATTTAACATTTCTAGCAATTAATTAACATAATTGTGAATGTCTTATTTTAGATAGTCAGGAAAAGTCCATGCAGAGTGCTTTTATGGGCATCTGTCTCTCATTGTTGCACCATTGAGGCATAAACTGCATTTTTTCTTCTACCTATTGTTTTTTAATGATTGTCTGCTGATGCCCACACACATTGTCTCCTTCTAAATCATCAGCTTGCTATTCAACATACTTGAGTGCAGACACAGAATGACTAAGCCCTTATTGAAACTTACTTCACATTGGCCAGCTGTTCTCATCCTCTCCCGCCCCATTGGCATTTCGAAGAAACAAGATGATGATTATTTGTTTTTTTTGTGAAAGAGAGAAAATGAGTTTGGATTATCTGCAAATCCTCCAGACTAATTTACAGCTCCAAGCAAGACTTTGTTTCTTCTGTCTGCCTTCAGTGAGAATTTGACTATTGGAAAAATCTTTGATTGCTCTATCACTTACCTGTCCAAGTTAAACTTCCCAAAGGCTATCACTATCCTGGCTTCTGCTGCACTCTTCTCACCCCATTGCATACTACAACTGTGACCCAGAGGCTACCTGACACCATGGCAAATGTTCAACACAAGAGCAATCTCTCTCTACAGTACTGTATGTATCTCTTAAGTATAGCAGTATTGTTGCAGAGAGTTAAATGCTTGTTGGTTAACAAACTTAAAAGCATTTTTGTTTACTTTTGTACAACAAACTGATTTATTACTGTGTAGATTCTGTGTAGTGTGAATTGGATTTAAAAAACACCCCTTCTGAAGCAAAACCTGTTGAGAGCCACTGGTTGGAATCATGTTCCTATTCATTTTCAATATCATAGCTTCTCTTAGCAGTTTAACTCATCTCATACAGCACTGTTTCGCCCATCAGGAGAAAGCAACAATGATGTGAACATGCTGTTTATTGCCACCATCTTTCATTTGCATTGCTCGCACAGGATGCTAATGCAGGTCTTAGAGTGATGATTTCCTAATTGTGTTAAAATTGTGCATGCTGGGAAGCTTCGACTTATTTTTTACTCTGCCTCCCTATCTCTGTAAACCAAATTGAATCCAACATAAAAGTGAAACTTTGAGGTTGTTTACAACGTTAGCTGCAGTTTTTTTTTTTTTTTTTTCAAAAGGTATAACTCTTCAGGCATAAATTTAACTGCCTGTCAAGCCACAATGGTCATTTGCGTTCATCCTGTGTCAAGATAAATTTGCACAAGGGATCAGGTGGGACGGCCTTTTTTGCCAGCTTTTTGTCTCAACTGATGAATGTCTTTGGATGACCACACTGGCAGATATCGCAACACTTTCCCATCACGCTGACATTTATTGCCGGCGCAAATTATCGATCAACTTGACATCCCTCGCATGCGGCGACTCAAACGGAAATGACATTTTCCCTTGTTACTTAGTCAATATGTTTTACACCTATGTCACAGAAAACCAAAGGGTAATGAACACAAATTACTATTGAGTGTTGGTGCGAAATAGAGGAAGGCATGTTGAGGTGATGAATGCTTGTACAGACAGAGATGGAGGAAAAAAACGATGTGTTTATGCACCAAATCTTCAATGACTGTTGTAGCACCCCTGAGAATGGGAGCAAAAAGCACTACTGAACAAACTCAACCAAGCTCAACCAAGAGCCTCCGCAATACCCCAGCGAGTTATTGACGCCTTTTCCAGATTGAATCACAGCGCATGCCACAACATTCCATTTCACGCATCTTATGTGCGCAGACAGGAAGCTGGCACATCTAAACCCGAAAACGGAGTGTAAAATGGAGGAAAATGACGCTCATCTTGGTAATCGTGCCCCCTTAAATCATCATTTACTCCCTGAAATTGCTCCTGTTGTTAGCTATGCTTCATGCAGGTTAATCCAAGACACATCATGTGGTCAGAAAAAGCTTGTACTTAAATCACAGCGAGCATTTCACTTAAAAACATAGTCAACATAGTGTTTATTTCCTTCTTTAATACCTGACTCAGAACGTCTGACCCATCTCTTTTATGTTTTGGTAAAGGAAGACGATCCTGTGGTTGGATTGCAGCCTTTCTCATCTATGATCTTGGTTTCTCTCTCTTTCTCTTTGTTGCTCTGCTGGATACCCTGAGCAGCTGTTCCCTCTGCGGTAATCAGATAGCGGGAAGCTGGTGTAGAGCGGGGCGGCAATTAAATGCTAAACACCGTGGAACTAGAACAGGAAGTGAAGGAGGTCTTGATTGCAGTTCATTGATCCTTTTGAATGACATCCCTCAGTGATATTGTCCCGAGTCAGGCTTCAAATAATTTTGAGTCTTCAAGTAATTTTTAGTCTTCAGTGCATGTTATGATCGACCGTGTGTTTGATTACCAGAGAAAATATAGCAACCTATTACTTTCCCCGACTTTATCACCTTTCTTGAAAAAATGACAGCATCCTGAGGTTGCCGTTACAGGGGTGAGTATATATCTTCTACATCATGATTTATTTGCTGCATCTTTACATTAATTGGATGTTGTCATCAACTTTTTTTTGAACCAGTTTACAGAAAAGAAATTAATGTTGCCTTATGGCAACTCTGTACAACTTTGTAATTTCACTGATGTGTTTTCTCATCTGGGATGTTGTTTTTTTTTGTAAAGATAGTGGCATAAATTATAATTACTGCATTTAATAATTTAATTGGAAGTGTTTATCATAATTGCTTTTATGATAAACAACACAATTATGATTAATATTTCTTATCAAAAAGATTAAATCTGCAATACTTTATGGAAAGGACAAGAAGAGTCCACAGTTAGCTGTCCCAGGCTAACTCTGTCCATGTATGATGTTTTAAAGGGATAGTTCACCTAAAAAAAGTTCACCTTCAAGCCATCCTAGGTGTATATGGCTTTCTTCTTTCAGATGCATACAATCAGAGTTATGTTAAAAGAAACATGTTCTGTCTCTTCCAAGCTTTATAATGGCAGTTGAGATTTTGAAGTCCAATAAAGTGCGTCCATCCATCATAAAATGTACTCCACACAGTTCTGGGGGGTTAATAAAGGCCTTTGAAGTGAATTGATCCATTTCTGCAAGAAAAATATCCATATCAATCAAGATTATATGGATATCCAAGATTTTGATATAAGCCAAGTGGAGACTGGTTTTCCTTTGCTGCAAACAAAACTTGGTTCTCGCAAAACTAGCATATTCTCACCAGAGCTTACGCTATGCCTACGTCCTACATCATCTATTTAAATATGGATATTATTCTTACACAAATGTATTGATTTATTCTATGATGGATACATTCTCCAATCATGTAGTCCACATAAACCCTGTCCCTGTCTTAAAACAAGATCGCAGTCAGATCTGCTTCCGTCCAATCAACAAAAAGTGGACTTTTTGACTTTCCCTATGTTGTTTTTCTACATTATTCATTAGTTTCACTCGGATATACGTTGCAATACTAAAGAAAAGATCTGTTGTGACTTTACCTCGTATTGAACCCAGAACATTTTGTTTACTGTTATTGAAGCTATTTTTTTTTCTCCAGCGTTTTTTTGTGTTGGTGGCATTTTGTGCAATGCCACAAGGTTTCTGTTGACTTTTCGGAATGATTTAGATTTTAAAGTCAGAGACTCTGTTTGCCTCTCAAAGTGTTTGCACAAACAGTAAATGTGAAAAGGCTGGAAGCAGCTTGTTTACATGGCTCAGTGAGTTCAGCAGTAAGGTCCTGGTTTAACGCAGGCTGGTGCACTACAACACTGACATCATTCCCGCTCAGAGGGTTATTTTCGTGCAGTCCCAAGATGTTGGAAGTGGCCAGAGAGTCAGGTTTCAATTCTTGTGAGTGCAGAGTGGAGCGCATGGCCTCTTCATGACGTGAATGGGTTCTGCCAGCGTGACCTCACTACAGCTCTCACTTATTGGAGGCGTTTCCTTGTCAACAGGGAAGAGGATCCCCTTGTTATTTACTGGCTGTCTAGTCCGTGGCGCCCAGCCTGGGCTCGTTTACTCCCTCTTAAGTACGCTGTGGCTTATAATATGATACAGTCAGCTAAGTGGGTTATTTGATATGTAAAGCAGTTTCTGGTAAAATGTTCTGGTCTTAATAATTGAAATTAAGATCATTAATAGTCAGGTGAGTTTGTAGGTTGGGAAGACATGCTTATTCCAAATTCATCTGTTTTTGATGCCAGAAAAATGTAATCAAATCCTTGCTTGCAAGGAAAAACATCCAGCGTAGATTTACACTGCTTCTAAAGTTTTATGTCAAGGATTAAAATTTGATGTTTCATCTGTGTTATTCTGAAGTTCCTGCAACAAACATCTGGTGAAGCTGGGTTATATTGGTTTGGTCTGTTTTAATGTCAGAGGCAGTGTGAGGATGAGCAGAAGGCTTCAGCTTGCGTCTGGCAGGCTGTGTGGAACACACAGTATGTTATCGGGCCTGGGGCGACGGATGGTGTCTGTAGCCGCGATTTATGCGCTGTGGCTCTGTAAGACGACAGCTGTTAAACACGCTGACAGGTAGCATAAAAAGACGCTATTTATTTGTGCCCAGGAAGCATCTTCCTTACATTTCAAGTGTCACTTCTACCTTACTTCTCTGTTTCACCTCACATTCACCCTCACAGCAAGATGCTACGCACTTGCTATACCTGGTCAACACAGACAGAAACTCTGAATGTCCTGGCAAGATGTGGTTGTCACCTTTTTAAAACACAGGGGGAAAGAGGAAATTAAGACAGATGAGTCAGAAATTTTACATCATGATGATTTTTGAAAGACTGCAGGACACAGGAGCCCCGAATGATCTGTTCATTGCCGCTCTGCATTGTGGCTGTTGATTCGCAGAAGGAGGGGATTGAGACTGTGGCTGATAATAGCTTCCTGTCATTTCCAAGCCATCATAAACATATTCGCCTCATTCATTCATTGGAAATTAGGCCAGCCGTGGCTGGAAACAATGTAATTTCCTCACGGTGTAAAATGGATTCTGATGTTTGCATGCAGTACACGAATACTTGATTTTTGAAAGCACAGGGGTGTGTGTGTGTGTGTGTGTGTGTGTGTGTGTATATGTGTGCATGTATTCTTGTACCACGACAAGGACCCTCAGTTTCAATCTGGAAGCTCACTGAATGCATTGCAAATGTAGCATTCGTGAGGACACCTGACCAAGGAAAGTCATGTGCTTATTGCAGTTGAAGATTTAAAGAAATTCAAATCCCTGAAAGAGATCAGAGTGGTGCCAGATCAAAGTAAGACGTCTTATGAATGTGTAAAGACTCTACGTTCATTTGTATGCACTCAGAATGACAACGAAACGTGCTTTTGTAAAATAATTAAAGCAAACAGGATGCTCTTTCTGTCATGTAGGTCTCTGTCTTGAGCGCCAAACTTCAAAACTCCATGTATACTTGCCTTACAGACATGAAAAATATATCTATAGAGAGTGAAATGGCTACTTTTAAATTAACCAATTCAAATAGTAAACAAATATTCTCATATTATGTAATCCGAACAAAACATGCACTATTCAACCACTGTTGCTACTCTGACTATTTTGACAATATCCTTACTAGTGTTGTCAAAAGTACTGACTTCAGTACCAGTCAGTACTGAAATTTTGAAAATGTCCATTTCCTGCTAACATTTGAGCGCTGTTGAGCGGATTCCAAATCATCGCTTCACGCTCCTCACCAAACGCTCACTTTCAAACCCTCCTGTGTGCTTCTGTGTGAGCTTTTGGCCAAGACCGTGAAGCAATGATGATTGTAGCCAATCACAGTCATAACTGTTGAGCATGTGAAAACAATGGCCAATCAACGGAGTTTAAGAATTCGCTTAAAAGCGCTCAAATGTGCAGGAAATGGGCGTTTTTAAAATTTCAGTATGAACTAGTGCCGAAGTCTGTTCTTTTGACAGTTTCTGGGCCTTGAACGTTGTAGCTGCTTTGCTGTCTATGCAGGGTCACAATGCTCTTGGATTTCATTAAAAATATTTTAATTTGTATTCTAAAGATAAACAAAGTTCTTATGGGTTTGGAACGACATGAAGGTGTGTTAATTAATGACAGAATTTTAATTTGTGGGTGAGCAAACCCTTTAACAGTCCCTCTAGGGGTCTTAATAAATATTTTTTTAAAAATCTTTTCTGTAATCACAAGTGGCTGGAAAAGTTAATTGGTCAAAAGGAGCGGGAACCCTGTGTATAACTAAAAATCGAATTTGTTAGTCATGTCATCAATTTCATGCTCCCTGTGGTCTGTGGACCAAATGTGGATGCTCGCCATCGATCCTTTTATATGCTAGAACATGTGCATCCAGCAGGGCAGGTCTTTGACACTATGAAGAGAGAGAGTTTATAAAATGAAAAAATTGAATCCGTGAAACAAAACATGAATGGAAGCAATCTGAAATTTCATCAGACGTTGAAGGACATGAACTCAGATTGGCTACAAGTGAATACTTCCTGTTGGAGGGTGAGTTTGTTATATGCTGGTCACAGCAGACTGCTTCTTCTCAAGTCTCATCTATCCTGTGTTCTCTACTTGGCTGCCCCCGTCCTGCCGCTCTGTCCCTCCAAGGTGCGCCACCTGTCCTCTCCCATCTCCTTCGTCCTCCTGCACCTTCCAGCTCTCCAGGGAGGCGTCTGCGGTTGGCATAGACTTGGCAGCCCATGTCCAGCCAGGCGTCTGTCTTTGTCACCCTGCGACTTCAGGAGGTGCGAGACAGGAGAGAGACGTTGGACAGAAGTTTAGTAGGTGGAGTTCTAGATATTAAGCCCAGATTAACTTGCTGTGAATTAGCCTGACTAAATTGCTCAAGAAATCCAACAGTTTCAGGGTGCTTGGCCATGTGGTTGTTAGCTTTTACGGTTTGGTGTCGGGGTTGATTTCGGAGACAAGATAGTCAAGATGTAGTTTCATGCTGCAGTCCAGCATGGATCCATTTACACTTCTATTTCACACTCAAACATTTCCTGGTTTCTCTCTACTCTTCCTCTGTTTCAGTCAATGTCATCATACTTAATTTTTTACAGGAATTTAACTATGGCTTTGAGGGATAAAAAGTAGTACAGTGTGTTTAATGATTTGTACTGTTGTGTAGCAATGTGCCTATTGTTGAAACTGACGAAACATCTCCAATAAACAGTGTTTAAAGTTTTTTTTAAAAAAACTAAAGAGATCTAGGACCTTCAAGTCTATGTACTCAAGTTGTATCTACTCTGACTAAGGCCTATTGATGTGTGAGCCAAATCATTCCTCTTGAATTTTTTAGTGTTTTTTTTTTTTTTTATATTAATACAAAACATTTTGTGGTTGGTAGTTTTAAACTGTATGCTACCAACAGATTGCTACATAAGGAATAAAGTTACATGCTTGTTGAAACAGACAACAATTTTATGCAAAAAAGAAAAATAAGTTGTATAGTAATTGATTTCAATAAAAAGATCTAGATAGTTCTCATTCAAACAGGCAAGGCTGGGTGTTTAACTTTAAATAGACTGCATGACAAAATAGCACAAATACCAACACTAGCTGACGTCTAAAAGTGTTTTTTTTCTTCAGGATTACAACATGTAGACAATATGCAAATGGGTTTGTTTTCTAGCTGGCAAAGTGAAAGAATGCCATTTACTGAGTTGTAAATACTATCTTTTCCTGCAAGAACACTAGTGACCCTGAAATTGCTTTCACCATCCGTTCCATTTTCTTCTTCAAAGCGTCTGCTGCCGAGTTTGTGAACAGTATATGCTTGGTTGATACAAAAGCAAAGAGCGCACTTGATTATGTGAAGTTAGGGCATGTTTTTCAGTACGCATTTGTTCCCCTGCTAAAAATTAGCTCTTCTATGCTATCAGCTTTATGCAAGGATGCTTGATTTGGTTGCGACGGATCAAGCGGTGGCTACAGGTATGTATAGGCTGGCAAGCACACAGGGATTCCTGCCACATGGTGGGCACGGGTATAATTCCTTCTATTAAAAGCAAGGAAATTGCTTCTTTCTTTAAATCCACCACCCCTACCTTTTTCTGTCATTTTTTTCTCTCTCCCGCCTTCGCTCCTTTGCAGACTAAGCTCTTTCCACGCCCAGAGATAACGCGGGGCTCGTGTGGGAGCGATAGTGTGTGTGTGTGTGTGTGTGTGTGCGCGAAGATGAGATTTGGCTTGAAGTAAGCAGACTTTTCTTCTTCAGCTTCAACCAAGCCCAATGAACTGGTAGTTTAGACAGGTGTTGTCTGTCACACCAGGCATATTTCTGTTAAAAAACAGCAACTTTGAGATTATAAGCTCTGCTTTTGGGAAAACGGACCTGTGAGATGGTGCTGGAAACAAGTTTTGGCATTAAAATGGTTCAGTCAATTTTAATTTCCCTGCCTTGCAGTCCAGTACTGTTGATCAAAGCTGAAAAAGTCAAAGTCTGGACTATTTTGAGCATGCAGTAGCTTCTCCCCAGAGCCTGGAGTCGGGAGAATGTTCCAGAATCCCCCAGAGACGGGTTTAGTGTGTGACTGGTACACTGCCACCTGCAGATAGGTGGGTAGCTTTGGAGCGAGTTTCTTAAGATCTCCGTAACTGTCAAACATGCATAACTGGATAAATTATTTGAGCTCCAGAAGTGGCGGTTAACACTTTAAGGTCAGGTATGAGTTAGGCAAGTTATGTGGTTTAATTAGATTCCTTGTGGGAGGATTTAAAGGCTGATTTCAAGGAAATCAATTTTTTTTTTTTTTTTTTTGTATTTTAGGTGCTAGTCATAATCATATTGCACTATAACAGCATAAGCAAAACTAACATTGACAAGAACCACATGCAAGAACCTCTCTCGCCTTTTTGCCCAGAAATTTTGGAATGCATGTTTCCCCAGTTCTGAATTGTCCAATTAAAACGTATACATATGTGTGTATGTGCGTATGTATGTATGAGCACTGTACCAACATCATATATGTTATAATACTAAATATTGTTATAATGTAACAATATTCAGTGAATCACTAAATATTCATGGCCATTGTCACTCCCTCGCATATGGCCATACTATCGCAAAACATATCTTACAAAAGTTTAATTAATATATTGTTTTCTGTGAAGGAATGAATGGGATGATTTTCACATCATTTTGTATAAAACACTTTAGTCTACCATCAGTTCTCAAAAGTCTTGTTAACAAATGTTCTCTATATTTTTCATGGCCTTATTGTATTTCAGTGAATTCATTTTTTAATTAGAACTACACATAAATGTTGTTTTCTCAAAAACACAAACACGTACATTCAAGTTGCTTACATAATGTAGTCCAGTTTGTGCCGATTACAGTGTAAATACTTTAGCCATTAATATTTGTTAATATATTGAAAAAAGCACAAATGTCAGGGCATGTCAAAACTTCTCCAGGGCCCCCAAACCCCCCTTAACTGTCACCCCCATTTTTAAAATAGATGTGAAAGTGCACTTGTTGTAATTCATGAACATTTTGGAATACAAATCTAAGGTTAGTCTCTTTTTTTTAAGAAGCCAATCAGCAAATTATTGAAGAAGTGGAATTTTTTCAAGCAAATAAACTCTCAATAAGTTATAGAAGTTTAAAGTTACTGTAAAGAAAATGCTATGTACAATTTTTATTTCATTTGATATAAAATAAATATTTGACATAATTTTACCCTAAATTTGCTATTAAATTGAATCCCTATGTCTAAATAAGTTATGTTCCAAATTTGAAGTTGATATGAAAAAATATGAGGTTCCTGTGAGTTTATTTAGGGTGTCATACCACAAACAGCCACCGGGTGCCAGCCAAACTCCATATAATTATAATTATAACGCATTTTTCTGTCACAAATGTCAAAATTTCTGTCAATTTTACTCCTATCATAAAATATGTTTTTTGTCAAGATTATAAAAAGTTTTGATTATAAAAAATGTTGTAATATGACACTTGACACCGTCGCTAAGCGGGAGGAGACCGCAAAAAGATTTTAAAGTACAATTTCTATGGTACCGCAATGTCTGATTTTAAAATAGTTTTCATAGGATTATTCTTGGGCTTCTAAGCTTTCAAACAATATATAATTTGTGATGATTACTGAAAAATCATTAGGGACAGTGACGGGGGTTAAGGGGTTAATAATAATAATAATAATTTTTAAAAATGGAGCAGATGTGGGGGTTGGACGCAGTGGCAGGAAGAAAAATTATTTTGAGTCAGACATGTGCAACTTCCACCGCAATATGTTCTTGTTCTGGCCCTCATAGCAACAGACAGCAATTAGGTGAATATAAAGCACAACAGACACATTGAGTGAAGCAGAAAGAGCATATTGGAAAGTGACCGAAACAACTGTGGTCCTTAGAGAACCAGACGTATTGATCTTTGTAAATGGGCAGACAGGCAGGCAGTAGAGCCCGAGTAACGTGTAATTTGACTATCTATGCAGATAATGCTTTCATTCAGAGCTCATGGGACGGAGAATTTTACGAGAGACAAATGATTAAAGCAGCATCTCCACTGTTTCCTTTGGTGAAAAATCTTTGCTGGATTTGCGGGAAGGCTTTCACTGTAGTTTATTATTTATTTTTACAAATGACCAATAAAGTGGTTTTGTTACTGCAATATGTTTGTCAAATCAGCAGTGATGCTGTGATCTGTTACTAGTACTAAATAAAAATGTAAAATTTGTTTTAAAATAGAATGTTTATTAACATCTGTGAATATGAAAACATAATACTAAACATTGACAAATATTACAGCTCACTACCGAATATACAGTCACTACTGAAACAGTGTATGTTTTAGTATGAACAGTTATGATCAATACATTTGGTGACGTTTCAGTAGTGACATTGTAGTTTTTTTTGGGTGTTATTCCTTAAAATGTTGTTTTTATGTGTGTACACCTGTTCAAACTGTGTTAGCTAACCATTTGCTGACTAGCATCTTTGAGCTAAGCTCAAAAGTATCTAAAGTTGTCACTTCCGAACAGTCATGGCCAAAACATTTGGTGAAGTTTCAGTAGTGATATTGTAGTTTTTTTGGGTGTTATTCCATAAAATGTTGTTTTTATGTGTGTACAACTGTTTAGAACTGTGTTAGCTAACCATGTGCTGATTAGCATCTTTGAGCTAGGCTCAAAAGTATCTAAAGTTGTCACTTCCGAACAGTTATGATAAAAACATTTGGTGGTTTCCGAAGTGACATAATTGTTTTTTTTATTTTTGTGTGTTATTCCATAAAATGTAGTTTTTATGTGTTCAAACCTGTGCTAGATAACCATGTGCTGATTAGCATCTTGTATCTAAAAGTATCTAAAATTGTCACTTCCAAAACAGTCACGACCAAAACATTTGATGAAGTTTCAGTAGTGACATTGTTGTTTTTTGGGTGTTATTGCATAAAATGTAGTTTTAATGTGTGTACAACTGATTAGAATCTTTGAGCTGGACTCAAAAGTATTTAAAATTGTCACGACCGAAACATGCCATCAGTGACGAAAGGGAGCACATAATCCTTTATTTTGGGGTAAATAAAACTTTAGTATATTTATGCAAATTTTTAGTAGTTTAGTATTAGTTTTAGTAGTGTTTTAGTGAGTTAAAATTGTGTGTGATGTGGTCGCTGCCAAAACCAGTACTGTCACTCCTGAAAATAAAGTATCTTGAGTTAACAACTAATATGTTATGATAGTGTTAGGTTCAGTGTATATTCAAACTAATGAAAAGTATGATCAACACTTTGCCCTTTACAAAGAAAAATTGTATACAAAATACAACAAATCTCATAAATTACATTTGAAATATTGTTAAAACTAATTGTTATTGATTAACTTCTGACAACATTTTAATAAAATGGCAATAAAAGAATTTACAAAGTAGATGTAAGCAAAATCTTAATATGTCAATGTAACCATTCTTATTTAATTTTAGATTACTGGGTTTCGGTAGTGACACATTTGGGGAGAGGATAAATAGTCCAAAACTTTCTGAACATTTAAAATGAGAATTGACTGCACAGTTACTAGAAATGTGTACAATTTCTTTCAAGATGTTTCCAACTCATATACTGCATAACATTTTATCTCACTTTTACATTCTGTATTTCAAGAACTGCTCTTTAAGTGAAACTGCATTTAACATTCAATTTAATTAAAGAAAAGAAAAATACATAGAGTACATAGAATTAAGTAAAACTTAACTCTCACATAATTTCAATTTCACAAGATTATCTTGAAGCATTCAGGGGTTAAGTGACCAACTCAATGGGTCAGTGGTCACTGGGACCTTCTGGGTTACCAGCCTTAAGCTTTGACTACTAAACTTAAACATACTCACATTAGTAGCCCCTTCCCTCCCTCCAATTCCTGACACTTAAAGTACATTACATGGCATAGAGCCCAGACTTAAACGCGGACTGAACACCTCTGGGATGAATTTAAATGCAGGGATGAGCCAGAGCTCATCACCCATCATCAGCGCCTGACCTCACTGATGCTTTTGGGTCCAAATGTAGACAAATCCCTGCAGCTAGTAGAAATCTAATGGGAAAACCTTCCGAATTCTGTATATTAAACCCACACATGGAGCCACATATAGATGCGGTGTTTCAGGTACATATAGTGCATATTTGCATGCCCTGCATTGCAGTGAAGATGTCACATGTTCCCTTCTGACACCTTTTGATGTTTCTGTCACGAAAATGAGTGTCTTGAGCTTGCTCCAAGCTGTTTTGGCTTTCGGCAGGGGTGATTCTAGCATATGGTAGAGCGGTTTTCACGTGTTCTCCTACCGTGTAAGCCCTCTCACTCTATCTGTCTCTCTCTCGTCCCTGTTCTTGTCCACTCCCAAAGCTCTCGGGGTACTGAGGCGTAGAGGGATGTACTGCAGTTGGCAGCCCTGCTTGTGTTCTCTGAGCTCTCACTAGATGGCATTCTTCATCCACGACTGTGAGGCAAACTATTAATCCAACTGATAGAGCTTAGAGCATGGCACAGATAAAGATGCACGTCTTTTTGCAATAATGCAAATTAAATTGGCTGTCAGATACATTCTGGCCTTCTAAGTCATATTAACTATACGCTATCAACTACGTAACCACATATACATTACTCTACAGTGAGGCGAGGTAAAATATTGACGACGGCAAGAAAAAACAACTGGCCAGACTGTGTCAGAAGTAATAAAATCCTTGCTGTTGAGCCTTGCGTATCCCACGCAGTGTCTGCCTTGGTTCCAACCCTTCTCTGTTTACAGTATAAATGATTTAGTTTGTATGATCTAGTGTGTGCGGCTCTCCAGTTGAAATAAATTATCCTCTCGTTTCTAGCTGTGTTACAGAAGATTGGTTGCAATAATGAAATACTTGCTCTGTAATCGGATGTTGTCATGAAATAATTGGTCTGCAGTTTTAACAGCGTCCCATGTGTGTGTTCACATCCCATCCCTTTATTCACCCCAAGCCGAGGCCTCTTCTTGACAAAGTAGTCACTTTCCCAAAATATTCTCATAGATTAGCTGTCATCTGTTGTGTGTGATCCAACGTGTGACATTGGATTACAGCGCAGGCCATTAGGGCCACAGAGTGTGTGTGTTCACACTCTGGCAGATACTGCTGGTCATTACGTCTTCCTCTTGACACTGTGATTACTCTGCAGTGTCTCCATTAAGCCACTGTCAGCTACTCACCCACTAGTCTCTGTGTTTCATTTAGCCCCTCAGTTTCTGTCAAGTAGGTCACCTTTGTTTCCTCTCATGCCTTTTAAAACAGGAAATGGCAAATGAGGCTCAACAATGATGTTGTTGTTGTTTTTTGTTTTTTTACTGGTGCAGTTGGACTTTTTTTTGAATTTTTAGTGATTTGAAAATTTAATTCATTCATTTTGCTACATAATTATGCTTATTACAAGTTATTTTTAATAATACAGTATTTAATTAGATATAATCAATTCTGTTCACTTTATATTTAAATGTATTTCATTATATTATAATGCATCTTAAGTTCATAAACTTTTTTTATGGGAGAACAGTGGCATAGAATGCAAAACATTGCAGGCTTCAATTATTGTTGAGCCTTGCAAGCTCAAAACACTGTGATCTGAATATTAATGCACTTGACTGAATGAGATTTATTGTTGTTATATTACTATTTATGCTTCCACTGTTGGTGGAAGCTTTCAGAGTCATCAATCATGTTGTAGTAAGCTATGATGGCCACTAGATGACACCGTATGTCATCTACAGCTCCAATTTTGCTCTCATTGGGTTCTGTTGGGATGCTCCTAAAATCCTGCTGAAGAATAAGGTCACTGTTTGATTTGCAGTGTAATTTCACACATAGGAAAACAATGAATAAATCGACGGGTGAATAATTTAAGATCTGTTTCGGAAGGCTTTGTTGTGCTGCTGGGTTTTTCCTGTGGGATATTCCTTTCTTGTAAATCCATCTGCAACATGAATGTCTGTATTCTGTGTTGAATTTGCCACTGAAAATGGTTCTGTCTGATGTTATTATTTCCATATGCTGAGATTTAAGGAGTAAACAAAAAGGATGCATAACAACTTCAAAGCTTCCTAAATCATTATATGTGTGAGAAATACAGAATGAACTATTGTGTTTGATACAAAAGTAGACATTTATTTATTTATTTATTTACTTACTTACTTGGATTGTGAATTAAATTAATTTACTTAAATTAAGTTAAAATTAAAATTTTTCTTTTTTATCGTGTATAGGCCTTTTTGCTAATTTGCATATATATATATATATATATATATATATATATATATATATATATATATATATATATATATATATATATATATATTTCTCATAACTGCAAGTTTGTATCTCATAATTCTGACTTTTTTCTCGCAATTCCGAGTTTGTCTTGCAAATCTGACTTTTTTCCTCACAAATGTGAGTTTGTATCTCATAATTCTGACTTTTTTTCTCGCAAATGTAAATTTGTTGTTCATAATTTCGTTTTTTTTTCCCCCCTCAATTCTGATTTTTTTCTCACAAATGCGAGTTTGTATTTCTTAATTCGGACTTTTTTTTTGCAACTGAGTTTATATCTTGCAATTCTGACTTTTTTCTTGCAAATGTAAGTTTGTTGTTCATAATTTAGATTTTTTTCTCACTTCTGATGTTTTTCTCACAAATGCGAGTTTGCATTTCATAATTCTGACTTTTTTCTTGCAATTCCAAGTTTGTCTTGCAATTCTGACTTTTTTCTCACAATTGTAAGTTTGTTGTTCATAATTTAGATTTTTTTTCTATCAAGTTTTTCTTTTTTTTTTTTGCAAATGTACGTATGTTTCATAATTTATAGTTTATATCTACTTCAGACTTTTTGCTCACAAATGCAAGTTTGTATCTCATAATTCAGATTTTTTTTCAATGTTTTTTTTCTCAGAATTCTGAGTTATTCTGACTTTTTCTGACTTTTTTCTCACAAATGTGAGTTTGTATCCCCATAATTCAGACTTTTTTCCTCCCGATAAAGTTTATATCTCACAATTCTGACTTTTTCTTGCAAATGCGAGTTTGTATCTCGTAATTCTGACTGTTCTTGCAATTCTACGTTTATCTCTCAATTCTGACTTTTTTTTTTGCAAATGCAGGTTTATATCTCACAATTTTCCTCACAATTCCAAGTTTATATCTGGCAAATGTGATTTTTCACTTTCTTGCTATCAGCCAATTTTTTTATATTAGTGCATTACTGCAATGTTTCTTTATGTATGTTCCAAAGACTTTGCAATAATGGAATACAGACTTTTTTTTAAATCCTTTTGTGTTGTATATGGTCAAATATGTCTCTTGTCCCTTGTTGCAGAATGACAAGATGTCAGTGTTCCCGCAAGCTTAGCTTAGCATATCAGCACAGATCCCTCTGTGCACTGATCTGACATGGGAACAAGAGCCAGTTTGAATAAAGGTGACATTTTAGTGAAAGTCAGAGAAGATCAAAGGCGGATTTGCTGAAATAATGTCATGTTGGACTTGATATATGTCTCTTACTTTTTCCTAAATGTCACCTGGAATCCTGGTAATAAACAGCCCGTTATGCCTGTGTGTGGAAGCCACATCCACAAAGTAAATTCACAACAGCTTGATTGTTCCTGATGTTTAAAACTGTGAGAAACAGTTTTACGACATGCTGTATTTCTTTATGACATCAATCAATCCATCTGCCCTGATTAAGAGGGCGTTTATAGATTAGTGTTTGTTCAGAGCGTGCATACAGTGCCGCTGCATACCCGTGTTCTCATTTCAAGATGATGAATGGCCTCCTCTGTGTGTGTTCGCTGCTGTGTAAGACAGCTTTACCAGTGTCACACGACCAGGACACCTGATTTACAAAACGACCCGTGTTACACCAACACGCAGTAGGTCGATGACGGAGAGTGCCGCAGCTTTCCTTGTACACGCGTGTAACCCCTGTCATGGATAAAAACCACAACATGCGTTCGTAAATTGCCTACAACTGCATGATGCTGGAACTGGCAGCAGGAGATAAGGATGAGGTGGTTCTTTATTTGGGATGTATTTGACCAGGCACAGTCGATTTTAGCTCTTGTGACAAAGAATCAAAGAATCCACTTCTCTTTACCGCAGAAGCTTGTGTTCAGTAAAGCAGTGCTGCATTTAAAGGGACAGCTCACCCAAAAAAGACAGTTGGCATCATTTTATACACCCTGTGTATGCTTTTATTCATGGAACACAAGGGGGGAAAACTTTATGCAGCATTTACCAAATAAAAAATGTCTGTCTGTCTGTCGTTCTATCTGTCGGTCTATATTTCGCTCTATTGTTCTATCATTCTGTCTATTGTTCTAGCTTTCTCCCTCACTCTACCTATCGTTCTTTCGTTCTATCTATCGTTCATTTGTTTGTTCAGTGTATCGTTTGTTTTGTCATTCTCTCGTTTGTTCTATTGTGCTCTCTATCCCTATATCTATAGCTCTATCTTTCGTTCTGTCTATCGCTTGTTTGTTCTATCTATTTGTTTGTTTGTTCAATGTATCGATCATTATATCATTCTATTCTTTATGCTATTGTTCTATTTTTCTTTTGTTCTCATCTATCTATCTATCTATAGTATATATCTAATGTTTGTTGTTGTTCAGCGTATTGTTCGTTCTATCATTCTATCAATCTGTCGTTCTGTGTATCGCTCTGTTGTTCTATCTATCATTCTATCGTTCTACCGTTCTATCTATCGTTCTATCGCTCTATTGTTCTATCTATTGTTCTATCATTCTATCTATTCTATCTTTCTGTTGTTCTATCTATTGTTCTGTCTGTCATTTTATCTATCATTCTATCTATCGTTCTATCGATCGATCTATCGTTCGTTCTATCATACTATCTATCGTTTTGTCTATCATTCTATCTATTGTCCAATCTATCATTCTATCTATCATTCTATCTGTCATTCTATCTATCATTCTATCTATTCTATCTATCATTCTATCTATCATTCTGTCTATTGTTCTATCTATCATTCTATCGTTCTATCGTTCTATATATCGTTTTATATATCTTTCTATCATTCTATCTATCGTTTTATATATCTTTCTATCATTCTATCTATCGTTCAATCTATCATTCTATCTGTCATTCTATCTCTATCGTTCTATCATTCTATCTATCGTTCAATCTATCATTCTATCTGTCATTCTATTTCTATCGTTCTATCATTCTATCTGTTTTTTCTATCATTCTGTCTCTATCTATCGTTCTATCATTCTGTCTATCTTTCTATCTGACGTTCTATCGTTCTGTCTATCGTTCAGTCTATCATTCTATCTAGTTTTTCTATCATTCTGTCTATCTATCGTTCTGTCTATCTATCTGTCATTCTATCGTTCTGTCTATCATTCTATCTATCATTGTCTATTTTTTCTATCATTCTGTCTATCATTCTTTCGTTCTGTCTATCGTTCTCTCTATTGCTCTGTCTATCAATGGTTATGTTTCGGTGTGGTTGCAAAGCTATTTTTGTAGCTGACAAGATGTTTACTTCTGTTGAAGTGGAGATTATTATTGAATAAATATTTTTAAAATGGAAAGGATCTAAAGGAAAAACTAAAGACAGAGGGGGTGTTGTTGCTCCCTTGGTCCCTGATAAACTGATAGCAATTCAAAAGGACTGTTGGAGCATTTTGATTTTTATCTCTGGTAAAAAGAAAAGCTCACTTTATACTGCCAGCAGGAGATAACTATTGGAAAGGCAGTCAAGATATGGTATGTGCGGTTCAGTAAGACTTTGCTTTCTTTGTGAAGTGTTCTTGGGTATATGCGGGGAGTTTGTGCACCACCGGGCTACTGTTCTGCTTTCATTGAAAATTGCATTAGAAAACTCAAAGTGCTGAACTCAGCTTTCAGATGAATGCAATATAAGACCTTGTCAAAATACTCTGAGGTTCATTCAAAGTGTTTTATTTCGTTTCATATGCCTAAATATAGAAACTCAACCGGGCGGCTAAGAAGCATGGAGCTATTAACTCAGACAGTCCATTATTTAATAACCAAAATAGATTTGTTAATTATTCATTACAAATATTTCTTTGTGAGCATGTTAGGGGAAAAAATATTATCACTCGTCTAATGCATTGCAGCAAAGTTTTAGCCTTCTTAGTCAATAAAAATTGATCTTATTTTATCCCTGGGTAAAATTGACATGGACGTGATCAAATTTAGCAGAATTTAATCAAGTTTAAATTCAGATCAACTTGTGATTGAGTGACAAAATCGAATGTTTATTATGCTGTGTTGACAGCATGAATGCCTGAAGGTCATTTTAATAAACATTTGCAAGCTACAACAGTCTTTTCACTATATTGGTGGCCCTGGTTTTCTTCCCAGGTGTGTGATGAGTGTTTGTTTATATGTTGGTTTTGATTTGCAGGCATGAAATGCACAATGATGGAGGTATATATGGAAGGAAATATATGGGTGGTCTTCAGTCCTTCATGCAGGCAGTAGCAAGCCTGAGCCTTAGTGAAGTAGCTAATGCGATTAGAGCAGCACAGTTTTTTTTCCTTCCCCAAGCCGAGATCATATTCTGCTCCACTGCTTTCAGGGGAGAAACACACTTAGAAAATTCTTTGGACCTGTCTCATATCCATTACGACTATTCTCTGGCTTCAATGTCGGTATTTTAGCAGGCTAAGGTTTCAAACAGTGACTAAAAGATCTTTTCGCTAGATCTTTTGTGACAACTCATTGTCAAAATCCGGCTCATCACCGTAAACGGCGCATAGTTTGCACAAGTGCCAGTGGGGAATAAATTGTCTGAAAATTAGTCTTTCGTTTCGCAGGTTTAGCTGCTGCTTTTCATGGCCAATTAATTCTGAAGCTGATCCGTCCTCACTGTCTGGCTCTATTCTGATCACTCACTCACTCACCTGTGGTAATAGGACCGTTCACGATGGAGACCGCACTTCAGGTTCGTCCTGGCGGGTGTCTATATCAGAGCAGCCAACTGGATGAAAAGCTCTCCATATGAAAGGCTGGATCCGCAGCGCCTGCTGTCAGCACACTCATTGTTTTAATTGAAATAAATTGGGCCTGTCTGAGGCGTAAGATTCACTGTAATGTAAACAAAACCACAGATCCATATGAATGGAGACACCTCCTATGTCTGTTTTATTAATGGAATGAAATTCATTGAGCGTTTATGACTTCGTCCAGGGTTCGTACAAGGTGCTTGAAGGACTTGAATTTGATTTTTTGAAATGTAAGGCATGGAAAACCCTTGAAAATAGCAATATTCCTGAATGGGTACTTGAAAAGTGCTTGAATTATTGAAAGAGAATGTGTTTAATTTTTATATATTTTGACGCAAAATTCACACAATTTAAAAAATATCATACTTTTTTTGCTCATTTCGGTTAATGTCATAAAACTAGCAAGCTAAGCCAGTAGTAGTACTGACAGTGTTGTGTAAACATGGTTGAAGACGCAAAAAGAGGAACAGGTGAACCGAATCAACTGAGTGAGTCATTTACGCTGGAACCGCACCGATTGATTCAAACTTGTGATTTTGATCATTTATTTTTAACCAGTGGTTCTCAAAGTGTGGTATGTACTGCGTACCTCCCTCTAGTGGTACGCAGAGGAATCACTTAATTAAATATAAATTAATGTTAAAACAACACAATTTAATTTAATCTTTATTTGAGTGAAGTGTTTATTTTTTATTATATGTTTTTTTACATTTACATGTAGAGTACAGTTTTTATTTAACTTTTAGGTACAACACATTTTAATCTAATTCTAGATTAATCTAATTAATCTAATGATTATTTAAGTTTATGTACCTGTTTGTAAGCACTTTGCAGTGTTTATGTACAAACTGTGTAACACTGTGTATTTACAGTGTTAAAGTGGCTGACAACAATAAATATTCTTATTAGGAATAAAACTACCTCATTTTTTAACTGTGCAGAGCTGTAGTTGAATAGTTAGGCCTACTAAGCTACTGTATTTTAATGTTGGTCATTATGGTGGTACTTGGAGAGGCAAATATTTTCTGAGGTGGTACTTGGTCTAAAAAGTTTGAGAACCACTGTTTTAAGCGATTCACTAGCAAAAACCAGATTAAATTAAAAGAGGCATTCATTTTCAAATTTTGATATCACTTGTAATGATTTTAAAAAGCATGTATAGTGATATACATGAAACTGAGCTTTTTGAAACTCAAAATCAGTTAAACCAATGCGTTGCAAAATGATCTAAACAGATCGCATATCATTTTTTTCGTGAATCATTTATTTCAGATTGGGAATTAAAATTCATACTGCAAATCATTTGATTTAGAGCGGAACGGGTTCGTGAATCATTTTGCAAATTGAATGATTCAAATCAAACGATTTGCGATTAGACGAAGTTCCAATCGAACTCAAATGATTCGCAATTCGGGGCTCAGAGTCCTGATCTGAAATTATGTTTCATGAATCATTATTCAGACAGCCAGTGACTTTAGATTTAGATCGGGACTTTGGAGAGAGTATGGCGAATCATTTGTTTCAGATCAGGATGTCGAAGCAGTTTTGTGAATCTTTTTTCATTTATTTATTTATTTATTTATCATCAAACAGATAAAGCAGTACAGTTATTAAAAAAAACTAAGAAAAAAGAAAGTATACACAAATACAAATCCCTTAGAAAAATGAACTCTGGTTTTACTAAAGAGTAATATAGTTTGTAATACTTTGCAGGTGCTTACTTTATAACTATATTTTTATTCATGTATCTTTATTAGAATTTGAAAGAAAAGAGTGTGAGTGAGACCTCTATTTGAAGTCCTTGAAAATCAAAAAAGCTCTGCTTAAAAAGTAGTTGAAAGTCCTGAAATTGTATTTTACAGTATCTGTACGAACCCTGTTTGTCATTCCACACTGTAATAGATTTATTTTGTTTTATTTTATTTTATTTTATTATTTACATCAAGTACTCATTCAAGTCCGGCAGCCTATGCAATTGCAGGGTTCGAGTGGATGCGTCAGGCATTTGACGCAGCACCCGAAGTCGCCCTCTAATGAGCCAGCCATTTTCTGTCAGTTGCTGTCACTAGAATAAGCAATTTGAAAGGTGAATGCTAATTCGAGACTCCTTTCTAAATCAGAGCGATGTGCAAATGGCCCTGAGGTATTTTGATCACGTTCCCGTGGCATGCTGGGAGGCCGCGTTACCCGCAAAAACTTCCTCATTAACCAGGAGGCTTGTGTTCATGGACAGATGGTTTCCACACCATCGTTAATTTATTTCAAGTAAGATGATACCTCAAGAACCCTGAGGCATTATCGCACGGCATGATGGATGAGTGCACTGCTCTGTGCCATAAGCAGTTTTTTTTTTTTGCTGTTTTAAATTAAATTGCACATGGTTTAATTTGGCTTCATCTTATGCAACCTGTAACTAATTATTCTTCATGATGCTTAAAGTAGCAGCACTTCGAAAATTCATTACACTACAGTGCTATCTCCAATGTATTAACTTGCAGTGCTGTTTTTCATTTTAGGACAGATGGGACTCTTAGCTGGGTATAGATTGTGTTGTCTGCAAATAACTAGATGATACATTAGCTGTTTTTGCAATATCACATTAGGTGTTGTATTTGCTTTAAATATTGCATAAATTTGTACTGTAAGATGTTCAGGTATCATTTTTTTGTCGATTATAAGTGGCTGAGGCTAGATATCACAAGGTCAGTATTTCATTAACAGGGTTTTTTATTCAGCAAAGATGTGTTCAATTGGTCAAAAGTGACAGTAAAGACAGTTCTGATGAAGATTTCTGACACTTACACGATAGTATCAAGCCCCACAACAGTTTTCAACATTATTGATAATAAGAAATGTTTCCTGAGCTGCAAATCATCATATTAGAATGATTAGAATGACTCTTTTTTTCCACAATTGTCAGTTTACATCTCACTGTTCTGACTTTATAACATGGAATTGTGAGTTATAAAGGCATTATTGTAGTAAGACATAAAGTCCCAGTTGTACGAAAAAAAGCAAGGGTTTTCCCATCAAAATGGGACTTTATAACTCACAATTGCAAATTTATATCTTAATTCTAAGAAAGAAAGTCTGAATTGTGAGATGTAAACTCGCATTCACAAGAAAAAAGTCAGAGTTGTGAGATTACAAGTCGCAATTCTGAAAAAAAGGCTGAATTGTGAGATGTAAATCAAATTTGCAAGAGAAAAGTCAGAGTTGTGAGATGTAAACTTGTATTTGCGAGATAAAAAGTCAAAATTGTGGGATAAAAAGTTGCAATTCTGTGAGCATACTTCTCATAGTTGTGACTCTATAACATGGAATTGTGAGTCATAAAGTCATAATTGTGAGATATAAACTCGCAGTTGTAAGAAAAATAGCAAGGGTTTTTGTGAGAGAAAAGTCAGAATTGTGAAGTTTATATCTTAATTCTGAGAAAGTAAGATGGTAAGTAAGATGTAAACTCACATTTTTGAGAAAAAAGTCAGAATTGTGGGATAAAAAAACTGCAATTCTGTGAGTTTATGTCTCACAGTTCTGACTTTATAACATGGAATTGTGCGGTATAAAGTCATTGTGAAATATAAACTTGCAGTTGTTAGAAAAAAAGTAAGGGCTTTCCCCTCAAAATTGGACTTTATAACTCACAATAGCAAGGGTTTTTGTGAGAGAAAAGTCAGAATCGTGAAGTTTATATCTTAATTCTGAGAAAGAAAGTCTGAATTGCGAGATGTAAACTTGTATTTGTGAGATAAAAAGTCAAAATTGTGGGATAAAAATTGCAATTCTGTGAGCATACTTCTCATATTTGGGACTATAACATGGAATTGTGAGTCATAAAGTCATAATTGTGAGATATAAACTTGCAGTTGTAAGAAAAATAGTAAGGGTTTTTGTGAGAGAAAAGTCAGAATTGTGAAGTTTATATCTTAATTCTGAGAAAGAAAGTGTGAATTGCGAGATGTAAACTCACATTTTTGAGAAAAAAGTCAGAATTGTGGGATAAAAAAATTGCAATTCTGTGAGTTTATGTCTCAGTTCTGACTTTATAACATGGAATTGTGAGGTATAAAGTCATTGTGAAATATAAACTTGCAGTTGTTAGAAAAAAAGTAAGGGCTTTCCCCTCAAAATTGGACTTTATAACTCACAATAGCAAGGGTTTTTGTGAGAGAAAAGTCAGAATCGTGAAGTTTATATCTTAATTCTGAGAAAGAAAGTCTGAATTGCGAGATGTAAACTTGTATTTGTGAGATAAAAAGTCAAAATTGTGGGATAAAAATTGCAATTCTGTGAGCATACTTCTCATATTTGGGACTATAACATGGAATTGTGAGTCATAAAGTCATAATTGTGAGATATAAACTCGCAGTTGTAAGAAAAATAGCAAGGGTTTTTGTGAGAGAAAAGTCAGAATTGTGAAGTTTATATCTTAATTCTGAGAAAGAAAGTGTGAATTGCGAGATGTAAACTCACATTTTTGAGAAAAAAGTCAGAATTGTGGGATAAAAAATTGCAATTCTGTGAGTTTATGTCTCAGTTCTGACTTTATAACATGGAATTGTGAGGTATAAAGTCATTGTGAAATATAAACTTGCAGTTGTTAGAAAGAAAGTAAGGGCTTTCCCCTCAAAATTGGACTTTATAACTCACAATAGCAAGGGTTTTTGTGAGAGAAAAGTCAGAATCGTGAAGTTTATATCTTAATTCTGAGAAAGAAAGTCTGAATTGCGAGATGTAAACTTGTATTTGTGAGATAAAAAGTCAAAATTGTGGGATAAAAATTGCAATTCTGTGAGCATACTTCTCATATTTGGGACTATAACATGGAATTGTGAGTCATAAAGTCATAATTGTGAGATATAAACTCGCAGTTGTAAGAAAAATAGCAAGGGTTTTTGTGAGAGAAAAGTCAGAATTGTGAAGTTTATATCTTAATTCTGAGAAAGTAAGTCTGAATTGTGAGATGTAAACTCACATTTTTGAGAAAAAAAGTCAGAATTGTGGGATAAAAAATTGCAATTCTGTGAGTTTATGTCTCACAGTTCTGACTTTATAACATGGAATTGTGAGGTATAAAGTCATTGTGAAATATAAACTTGCAGTTGTTAGAAAAAAAGTAAGGGCTTTCCCCTCAAAATTGGACTTTATAACTCACAATTTGCAAGTTTATATCTTAATTCTGAGAAAGAAAGTCTGAATTGCGAGATGTAAACTTGTATTTGTGAGATAAAAAGTCAAAATTGTGGGATAAAAATTGCAATTCTGTGAGCATACTTCTCATATTTGGGACTATAACATGGAATTGTGAGTCATAAAGTCATAATTGTGAGATATAAACTCGCAGTTGTAAGAAAAATAGCAAGGGTTTTTTGCGAGAGAAAAGTCAGAATTGTGAGATGTAAACTTGCAGTTGTAAGACAAATAGCAAGGGTTTTTGCAAGAGAAAAGTCAGAATTGTGAGATGTAATCTTATTTGTGAGATAAAAAGTAAGAATTGTTGAAGTGTGTTTTCAAAAGCAAATGTTTTCCTCTCAAAATTGGATATGAAGTTTATATCTTAATTCTGAGAAAGTCTGAATTCCGAGATTCTCACAGTCGGTTTTCCCCTCAAAATTGGACTTTATAACTCACAATTGCAAGTTTATATCTTAATTCTGAGAAAGAAAGTCTGAATTTTGAGATGTGAACTCTAATTTATGAGGAAAAAAGTCAGGATTGTGAGATAAAAAGTCACAATTACCTTTTTTTTTTTTTTTTTTAAATTCTGTGGCAGAAATAGGCTTCCATAGGAATATATATTCATAATATAGTTATATATAGTTATTTATCAACTCTTTGGTAAATAATTATATAATGAAGTTAGTTTTGCCTTCCCTTTAGGGCATGTTGTCAAATAGGGTTTTGAGTTAATTGAGCAAACTTTTTTTCTGGGCAATAATAGTTGGAATATCTAACAGTTTTTTTTTTTTACAGTTTTAAGTATTTATCTATACTTAAACTGACTTTTAATATAAATCTGATTAATAATCACAGTGGGACAAGCATCCCTTAGTACTTTTCCTTTTTCATGGGGCATATACTGTTTTTTTCTCTTTCAAAAACGTGAGCAAGACATGCCTCTAGTTCTCAAAGTTAGTAGCCTTGATGCATTTATCCTACTAGTATATCTCATAGTCTTATAAAATTGAATGAGGGGAAAAACACACCCTCATATTCATTTTAATATTTGCCCTCTCCATGACTCATTGGAGTAGAACGTTTATAAATAATAAGCTTCGTCGTCTTGTACAAATGCGCTGAGAGCAGACATCTGTAGGCTTGAAAGCATTCGAAGGTACCGTCGACATCAATTTTGCACAGATGAATATCAAGAGAGGCTTTGACCTTTCACAACCTCTGAAATTTAGAAGTGTTGGTGGTGGCTGACGTCAGAGAGGTGGCTTGTGGGAGAAAAACCTGGTGACTGTCTCCACTTTCTATTAGAGAATTTCACAGTGCTGCGGTACTGGACAGGTGCTGACAGCAAAGTCATGTTTTATCCAGATGTATTGTGCTTCTGTCACAATGTGTTAGTGCGCTTTGGACCATGTTGCGGCACATAAACCTCAAAATCTATCTTTGTCCCTTTACTTGCATGTTGAATTGGAAGCCGCTGTAAATTCATGTGTTTTAATGAATGAAATAAAGCAGGTTTTTGTCATTTCATTTTATGGTCCGTGGACCTGAGCTTTGGAAACGGTTGCCTCCTTTTTCAACCAGCTGGTGTGTTTTCAATAAGACATAGTGAGTGAGAGGCTAATTATGGAAGCAGAAATGAATGAATACTGTAACCTCATTGAAAAGTCTGGATATAATTAACATGATCTATCCTCATGAGAAAGTCTCTCACAGTGGCTTGACTTTCTAAGTCTGTGGGCCTTGGGAGAATAAAAAAAGCCATTGAGTAGCATTGAGTGGTGTATAGAGACAGTTCTCAGCAACGCTATCATTTTATTGCCTCTGTAATAGAGGAGAGAGCAATCAAGTGCGGAGGAAATAGCTTCAGTCATCAAGCATTTTGTTCGCTACCTCTGTTGGCACTTGGAAATGACTGGGCTGATTTTTACAAATGGTGGCCATTTTTGTTTGGCTGCTTGTGCGCATGCATTTTTCTTCAGGGAGAGTTTATTGTGATGTGCTTGTTGAAATATGTACTGCATTTATAAACACTTCAGACGTTTCTCAAATATATCACTGGCAATTACAATATGAGCCACTTGCCAGCCAGGTGTGTTGAATATGAAACATAAAAGTTGCTTTTGAGCAGTAATATTTCAAATAGTTTCTGATTAACTTTGGTCTGTTATTATTCTGTAGCATGACAAAGTGAAAAGAGTATTAATACAAAATTGTATTGTCTTTAAAACTGGTTTTACTTATGTAAAGTTGGGCAAATGGATAACATGGTCTTGTTTGGTGTACTTGTGACCCTGTATCTCAAAACCAGTCTTAAGTAGCAGGGGTGTATTTGTAGCCAAAATAGCCAAAATACAATGTATGGGTCAAAATTATCGATTTATGAGGATATTAAGTAAAGATATTTCGCAAATTTCCTGCTGTACGAAATATTTATTTAGTAATATGCATTGCTAAGAAATTCATTTGAACAACTTTAAAGGCAATTTTCTCAGTATTTTGATTTTTTTTTGGACCCTCAGATTCCAGATTTTCAAATAGTTGTATCTCGGCCAAATACTGTCCTAGCCTAACAAACCATACATCAACAAGCTTATTTATTAAACAAAATTGACCCTTACGCAGGGGTGTAGAATTAGGGGGAGGACGGACGGGATGTGTCCCTCCCAATATCCAGCTACTGCCAAACTGTCCCTAGCAATAATTTTGCTCAAAAAAATAAATATATGTAGGCCTATATGTTTTTGTAATTTCAGACGCATCTGAAACCAATGAGATTACCTAAGAAGTTAAATAGACTATGTTACAAAACTGCACACTTTCAAGTACGCGCATGTAATACATGGGCAGAATGTAGTCATGCACCAGACGAGAAGCAGCGTTGTGTTTAACTCACTGGTATTTCACCCAATTTAAGACAGCAGCCCCCCCAAAAAAACAGTTAACATAAAAGTAGTTTTAATTTGTTAATAACAAGAGGGGGGGGGTGTTCACTTGGGTTTATGTCCCCACCAATGTCAAAAACAAACCTACGCTCTTGCCCTTATGACTGGTTTTTGTGTCACATTTTGGTAATAATCAGTCTTATCTGAGACCTTTACATTGTTCTTTTAGATCAGCCGTGTTCTCAAATAAGTATTTTGACCTCAAAACTTTTCCTGTTCATGCTTATCCTGTGAAAAACATTAGCAGTGAATTCTAACCTCCATCTGAGGTAACTGCATGTGTCCAGTCAGCATTTTTTTTTATCACAGTGATTAATGCAGCGTTCTAGTTCAGATTAATTTCTTTGCTGAGGATCAACATTTGACCCTTTCAAAATGCTATAGCATAAATTGCAAATCACAAAAATATCCTTGAATATTAAGGAGTTCAGTAGAAATGGTGATATATATATATATATATATATATATATATATATATATATATATATATATATATATATACACACAGTATATGCACACACAGTAAAGATCAAAATTAGATAGAGCCTCAAAATTGAGAGTCCCTGCATTATCCTATCTTCTCATGCATTTGTCTTCTGTAAAAAAAAGAATCAACTTAAAAGAGTCAACTTAAAATAATTTGTTACCTGGCTGCCTTAAAATTTTAAGTTCAGTCAGCTCGAAAAAAGTTTAGTCAATTTAACGTTACCAGTGTTAATTTCGTTGACAAATAATTTTCGACAACAACATTTTGTCACAGACAAAAACAAAATGATAACAAACTAAAATTCTTTTTGAATGACACAAACTATGACAAAAATCTACTGGCATTTTTGTCAACTAATAAAACGAGATGAAAATGTTAGGGAGGGACTATTTGGAAGGAGATTCATTCTGAAAAATCTGTCACGCAGTAGGAGGTTAGATGCGGCGGGACACAAGCTAAAATACACTTGCTTCACGTCTTATAAAACGTTCAAAAATGTCAATATGTGGGAGAAGTGCAGACATATGGATAAATTTGACGACGCAAGAGAGAACTCAGTTTGGTCTTGTTTTCTGAGCGCAGACACCGAAGCATACACACAGAAAGCACGTCTCACACTCTTTTGCATGAACTGAGAAATACACACAAAATGATTTTGAATTGTCAGTTTTGACAAATATTCACGTAAACAAAGCCGATTATGCCTTAAATGAACGTAAACAGCAGCATGTACATAGCATCCATTGCATTCGTGCATTCAGTTTTAAAGGGACAGCAGCCACATTTAGTTTTGTCCGAGTCACTGATGTTAATCAAGCAACAAAAGAAAGACAGAAAACCACTCACTGCTCTTGACTGAATCACTTACATAGCCCTAAAGATTAATGTAAATTTGTTTATAGAAATAAATATGTCTGTTTGAAAGAATGAAGAATATGGTGAACAATTTACTATAAAGAATGCATAATTAGTCTATATAACCATTGGTTTCTCATTAAAAAAAAGAAGACCATGTTCTTTATCAGAAGTAGTTTTATTAATTGTAATATTAAGGCATGTTGTATCACCACAGTTAAATCATGTGTTTATCATAATAAAACCTTAATATCCAACCTATGAGTTTGGAAATTTAAGAGAAATGCTTAATAAATGCATTGCACTGTAACTAAACCCATTCAATTTTAGCCGACTAAATTTACTGTAGATTTAGTCGACTAAAACCTTATGATATTTAGTCGACTAAAACTAGACTAAAACTCAAAACAATTCAGATGACTAAAATATGACTGAAACTAAATGGCATTTTAGTCAAAAGACTGACTAAAACGAAATCAAAATTTGCTGTCAAAATTAACACTGCATGTTATGTTATTTGAGTTGAGTCAACTTCATTTTAAAGCAGCCGAGTAACAAACACAGCTGTTAAGTTGAACAAACAATGTTTTATATCTAAGTTGTCACTTAGTACAACTTAACATTTCAATTTGAATAAACTTATTTGAGTTGACTAAACTTAAAATTTTAAGGCAGCAGGGTAACAAATTATTTTAAGTTGACCGAACAAATTGTGTTTTTTGTTTGTTTACAGTGTACATGGATGTCCATTTTGGGGCACTTGAATGAGTTAGTGTCATTGTAAACCTGCAGTATCTGAGAAATCACAGATTTGGAATGACCAGCTTCTCTTGCAGTGGCTGAAAAGTTCATCCCTTTAGCCTTCATCTGGACAACCTCCTGTTGCAGTGTTTCAGTCACCTTAAGCCCAGCCCACTATCTTGAAATCTCAGTGAAAATGTGAAGAATGTTGCCGGTTAAAAAATACAGATTCATATAATATTGTGCACTTTTGTGTTAATCAATTTTGGCAAAAATGGCTTTCTTCTGCTAGTTTGCTGCAAAAATCATGCTTCATTTTGCAGCCCACTGTTAATTTTTTGTTCGCCAGCTCCAGAGGCAGAGAGCTTTTGTGATGGAGAGGGGATCTGAGTGCATGTTCCTCTGTGATTACCCCTTCTCAGAGGAAGTGTTTTTTTTCGGGAGAAAAAGAGTGGGAGAGATAGAGGAGAATAGAAATCTTGTTTATTACGCTTCAAAGCTCTTTCGCTTCTCCGTCTAAGCAGAAATAAAGGATTTCTGTTAAACGGTGCCTCTGTGTTCCTCAATTTTGCAGGATATCATCGCAGGACTTGCTTTGTGTGTGCTGCCGCAATTCAGACTGTGATGTTAATGGTTCACAATGCAACATACATGCAGAAGCATGCATTTGAAAAATGAATTAAGTTCAATTTAGGTTATTAAGTATAAAGAATTGAGAAAAACAAGCTATTTGATATGCCAAAGGAAATTTGTGACCCTGGACCACAGAACCTTAAGTAACATGGGTATATTTGTAGCAGTAGCCAAAAATACATTGTATGGGTCAAAATTATAGATTTTACTTTTATGCCAAATATAGTCAAAATCATGTTCCATGAAGACATTTTGTCAGTTTCCTACAGTAAATATATTAAAGCTTAATTTTTGATTAGTAATATGCATTGCTAAGAACTTCATTTGGACAACTTTGAAGGCGAGTTTCTCAATATTTTCTTTTTTTGCACCCTCAGATTCTAGATTTTCAAATAGTTGTATATCAGTGAAATATTGTACTATTTTAGATTATGTATAAATCTCAATAATAATAATAATAATAATAATAATAATAATAATAAAACATACTTTTATGACTGATTTTGTGGTCCAGAGTCACATTTAGACACCTTCGTGAAATATTTTTTTTCATATGTATGAAAATATTTTCACAGGTGACATAAAACAGCAGCCTTGACTGATCTTTTTACATAATACTTCATAATAACTTCCATTAGTCATTAACATACTATATAAATATTAACAACTCAAAGTGTATTCAAAAATGAATATGTTTCAGACTTTTATAACTGGTATATTTAAATGCAGTTCTGTTGAGCATTATGTAGCATTATTTAATGTTTATGATGGACCTTTTTATTGCAGTTGTCTGTGTGGTGTAATATTTACAGACTTTGCTCATGAATATTAATCATAAATGTTGTTGTACGCTAATCAGCTGGTGATTTAATTATTCCTACTATGATAAAGGAGTGCCTCATAAATATTTATTAACTTGCTTGACTGGATAGTATCCAGGGGTTACCAAGAAATGCATATATTCATGCAACGTACGTTAATTTTGCATCTTGGCATAAATACATTTGTGTATAGTGTCAGTTTTTTCTTCTTTAAAAATGTTTTATTTCATAATGTGTAGACTAGTCTTATGAATCTTTCTTTCATTAATTTTCTCTAGGTCTGTACTGTGACCACAAACTCTAGCTCAAATGTAACTTTTAGCTAATAATGTTGAAATGTGCATTGTGACTCGTGGTTTCATATTAATGTATATCACATAATAGGTGAAGGAGAGGAGGAAAATGACTTTGGTTATATTGGCATTTAAATCATTATGGAATTAGAGAGGCTGTGCATACAAACAAGTGCATCTGGAAAATATAAATGCTTGGTGAAAGTAGAAATGTAATGTGTATTGACCAGGCTGAGAAAACTAAAGGAAAGTAACTTTAAATTTATGGACAGAGGGATTTCCTTCCATCTGAGGGAAAGCACTCTAGGATCTATTAAAACCCAACCTGCGTATCGTTTTCCATTTGAACCTATTTCTAGGCCATATGTCACTGTAGGCCTCCAGTAGTTCTGTATTTAACAATCTTGGGAAAGCAACTGTATTTACCTCCTGCAGGATTGCACGAAACTGCTATCAGAGGTCTATTAGTACAGCCTAATGAGCATTAGCATCTCTCATTAAGCACAACTTTTTCTAGTGTACTTTTCAAAAGCGCTAGAAGTGTGTTTATTCATTATCGCTTACGCCATGTCTGAAGCGGTTTAATAGAGTGATTAAATGTGACGATTACAACGGTTGGAATATTGAATGAGGCAGTGGCATGTGGTTGAATTCTGAAATGAGGCAAAGTCCTCTCTCAGGGTTTGGGTTTTTAGTCCAATGTAATTCATGTTCTACTTCCATTTGATGTTTACACAGTTTCTGGGTTCCACTGACATTACACCTTCAACACTTTGCTAATTTGCCAATCAGCCAATTTGATATCGTTTATATTGACACATTATTTATTAGAACAATGTCACTTTGATGCAATAACTCATTAAATAATGTGATATTTATATGATTTAAGCTACAAAAGTTTAGGCAAGAGCAGTGAGTGATTTTCTCTTTGTCTTTTGTCCATGGCCTCAAATATTGTAAGCTGTGGCGATATGCATATTGCACTATGTACATTTGTGAAATTTACATAATTTCGATATATTGCACAGCCCTAGTCGCTTTAAAGTTTATGCATTTTTAAATCAATTTCACATTGCTTCCAAGCTAATTCCTTCAAACAGTGTACAGTTGTTTTTACTGCTTACTTTTGTTTTTTTTGCCAAGTTTCATTTTCCAAGCAACAAAACTTAAAGGGATAGTTCACCCTAAAATGAAAATTCTGTCATTAATTACTCGTTCCAAATCCGTAAGACCTTTGTTCATCTTCGGAACAAAAACAAAGATATTTTTTTATGAAATCTGAGAGCTTTCTGACTCTGCTTAGAATGCAATGCAACTAAAACGTTTGAGGCCCAGAAATGTAGTAAAAAAATCATTAAAATAGTCCATGTGACATCTGTGGTTCAACCGTAATTTTAAGAAGCCACATGAATACTTTTGTGAGTAATGAAAACAACTTTATTTAACAATATCTTCGACACACGTTTATGAGAGTACCACAGCGGATTTATTCGAAAATATCTTTATTTCTGTTCCGAAGACATAAGGGTAAGTAATTAATGACAGAATTTTAATTTTTGGGTGAGCTATCCCTTTCAATCTTGAAAGTTGTTATATGCAACTGCAAAAAAACTAAACTTGAAACTAAACTTAAAAAATATATTTTTATATATATATAGTCCCCTTTTTTCATCCAAATATTTTGTGGCAGCACGGTCTACCTTGAAAAAAAATCTTTCTTTGAAAAGTCTGACATTTTTCATGGTTAAACATGGGGCACGAGCTGTCTGAACTGCCTGTACGAGCCTGTAAGAAAACAGTTTTTCATGGCTTTTAGGAGAGATCAGAGGTTGAGTGTTGATGTTTGCAATCCACCTGTGTGAACTAGAGACACCTGTCTTCAACAGCTGGAGCACATGTTATGGTAAAATGTAGTAATCCTGTTAAAAGGCATTTGTCACACTGTGTCATATCCCGTGCTGCAATTTGCCATGGCACTTACGTGCGCCAAACAAATCATGGTCCCAGCGATCTCTGCACACTAACTACCGCCGAGTCATACGGCTCAGCATGTGGCCGAGATGCTCCATGTACCAGGTTGTTGAGGCAGAACATGTAATATGATAATATAGACATTGTGTGTGTGTTTTGAATCAGTAAGTAGGGCACGTGGGATAGGCCATGATACTGTTTAATGCTGATGCTGGAGTCCTCAGTCTCGTCGCGTGTGTCTGAGATGGAGGTTGGAAGTGCTGGAGGGGGAGGGGGTTGTAGTAACTAGCTTCCCATGTGGCTCTTCTGTCAGCATGGAGCAGCAGCAGTATGTAGCTGAATGTAGAGAGGATGATCAACACAATGCCTTGAATGTGGATTAATAATGTACACGTTTTTTGCAAAATAAATGCAAAATGCAAGATATATATAAATGCAATATCTTTTATCACACAATAGTAGAGACAATTTTTGTAGGGCTGTTCCTGATTTCATTCCTGGTTTTGGAATCGAATCTAATCGAAGAATCGATTCCTCACTGTTGTTTTTTTTAGATTGGAGGAACCTAATTTTGCAATGACTACAGGATATAAATGTTGTAGAAAGTAGCCTTTTCATAATATGAAGCTTTATCTGTGAAAATTTCTATACATCTATTCTGTAGCTCTGACTGATTTTGAATCGTAATTTTGTCTGCACTGCCCATGAAATGAGTCATAGCCCACAGCTCAGCAGTGGCCATTTGTTCATTGCATGAATAAAACAAGGAATTAAGTGTCTAAAATACATGTGCACAGTTCAGCTGAATGATGTTTACTTTAACTGTATGCTTTGCACGCAATTCGCAAGCTATATAATGTTACTGGAACAAAATAACCAGAACATTAACAACAACACTGATAAAAAAAGAGCTGGTGGTTTATCCGTCAATCAGATGCACTCTCGGCCACTGATCTGTGCTCTGTGTTTTCTTTCAGAAATATCGTTGGCTGATAGAAAGGTTAAAAAATAGCATTTATTTAAGATGGAAATAAGATCAAGACCCTTGATCACGTAATGTATTCTGTTGTGCAACACTCAAGTGGACAACATGAGCCAGTTCCACCGTAAAATAATTTCTGAATTGTTTTTTTTTAACTGGTCTATTTAAAATGATCTATCCGAACGAACCTTTTCGTGGAAACGAATCAGACTTCTAATCATACCCATTTATACCCATTCAGTTGAATTCCACTCAAAGTGTAGTAACATCTACAAGCGGTATGAATGCTCCTGAGCTCAATTTCAACTGTCCCAGATAAGGGTTTGAATACTTATGCAATAAGGTAATTTCAGTTTTTTTATTTTTAATAATAACAAACATGTTTTTATATTGTCAATATGGTGAATGGAGTGTAGATTGATGTGGAAAAAGGTTTTTTAAAGTAGTTTACCATAAGGCTGTAACATAACAAATCTTGAAAAAAAAAAGGGATTTGAATACTTCCGCAAGTTTCTGTTCCTCGAATCTGATTGGCTGAGAGGAATGCAATATTCTGGTGATATCAGACCTCCAACCATTTCACCGCTTTTATCACTTGCAGTATTTCTCACAGCAAGTGTCATGATGGATGCCCAGATCTATATATACTATATACTATAATTTTGTAAATATTACAGTTTTTGTGTCACAGAATGTAGTTTTAAGAGTTTTTAGGAGAGAATGTACTTTTTTAGACTTGTTTAGACAAATATACATGGTTTTGTGTTGTTTGGTAATGCGCAAAAAAATACAAAAAAACCGAAGTGATTATCATTTTAAAGAGACATGCACTGAAAGAGGTCACTGTGAGAGCTGTTTTTGACAAGTTAAAAAGGGTGTTGTTTTATACGACCATAGAGAAATTTTAACCAAAGCATATTGCAAACTTTTCATGACAACCCTAAAGAATCGTATCAACATGTGGAAAATGGGCAAATATTGCAAATGCGTCCCCACATAGAAATACATGGCTATTGTGCCGCTGTTAAAAAGAAAGAAACACACTGAAGCATTTATCTCTAATGAATGAGCAGAAATGCGACTTTGAGTACTGATGTGAAACTAATTATTCTCTGACAGGAAAATGAATATGCATGTGATTTGCACAACAAAAAAGAGGTGTTCATCTGTTCATTTAACTGCTTAACTTTCAAAGTTTGGTGGTTTGAACAGACGTGTCTTTAGATTTAAGCTTCAGGTTACTGACCACATGTGTTTCTGTTACATAGTGTTTTGGACAAAATGCTCAGAATGAGCACATCTAGATCTTCTTCAACATATTTGGAGTCACTTCCTTGCTGCCATCTTGGAAGTGACGCTGGCTGTCATATATGTCAGGAAGGA
The DNA here is from genome assembly GCA_033026305.1 of Cirrhinus molitorella. Lineage (NCBI taxonomy): Eukaryota > Metazoa > Chordata > Actinopteri > Cypriniformes > Cyprinidae > Cirrhinus > Cirrhinus molitorella. Next base: position 27,270,004 of record CM065128.1, read on the forward strand.
AAACACATAACATTTTGTTTGCAAAAATGTATCCCAGACCTTCATACAAAAGAACCTGATAATTTATTTATAATGAGAATGAGATTAATAATGCAGTATTGTAAAGTGTAGCTGTGATTTGTCAGAATAATATGTCTCAAGCTTATTGAGGGCAGCTGAGACAATACCTGGGGCCTGTTTTTCTCGATCTGCTCTCATTCTGCCTATTTTTCCTGCCTCTCCAAATGTCATATTGTTTGTATGTTTTTCTCCCCAATGAACACCAAACCTTCTGCCATGGCCACTGGGCAAACAATAAGAGTGAGTTCACTAGAGCATATCTCCTAAAATGATAAATGTTCCAAGGCAGAGCAGCTTCCCCTGTCCTACGGCTGCCCGTGTTCGTACCTGTGGCCACAGATAAGAGCAAATGCCTGCCAGACTCATTGGCTGTCACAGAAAACAAATCTTTTCATGTGCGAGCAGCCAGGAACACAATGTTACAATCATCTCATTTAAAACTCAACATTTTAATAGAATAAGTTCTGTGCAACTCACTGAAAAGCCTTTAGAAACACCATGCTGTGGCATTTAATTTAATTTAATTTAATTTTATTTTATTTTATTTTATTTTATTTTATTTTATTTTATTTTATTTTATTTTATTTTATTTTATTTTATTTTATTTTATTTGTCAGGTTTTTATGCTTTTATGTAGACATTTTATGTGCATACACAATTTGTATTTATCTCCAAAGCTAAGCAAGTATTTTGACTGGCAGTATGCATAGTACCATGTCCAAAAATCATGCTGGAGACTGGTTTCAAATGTGGACGCATAATTGGATATTCTCTCCAGTAGCTGGTTTCTTGTTTTGTATCCCAGCGAGGTTTCACTTCCTCACGGATACGCACAAACTGTGCACATCCATCCTTATCTGGTCCTACAGAGCTATAGAGCCTCTGTGTGAAATAACCTAGAGGACATTAGACTCTTTAGGGAGTCATGTGTTACACACTGACCTACAGAGAGGCTCCTCTTCTCATCTCCTGCCAGCGAGGGTCAACTACAAGGTTAAAGACGACTCCACTGGCCTAGCATGTGCAGGGAGACCTGGAGCGTAACGTTTAACACAAGAAACACTCACTTACACCTCCAACGGCTTCTGGCTCAGCCTCTATTGGCCTTTTAACAGCTCCGTTTAAACCCAAAAGCCCCTTTGTGCTTTTAGGGCACTTGTCACCTACTGTGACATTTTTAGGCCTCTAATGTTGGAGTTTTTTTTAAGGATACCTGTGTCTGAGTGCTTTGAGAGAGATAAATATATTTGTATATGTATCTTTCTTACAATCGTCTAATATTTGCCATACTGTATATTATGTTTTCATGGTAGAGGTGATATGTTCTCCCACACACAAAGATGATATATTCATGCTTTCAAACATTTTCTTTTCTCCAAGAACACTCTATCATACCACTTATCTGTATTCTCATAAATATTCATTCCCCGCTAACCAATCATATCACTTTTCCCTGCTGTGTGTGCTGTGAATCGCAGCACATTTACAACTTAAATATCATTAAGATTCCTGTAGGTGGCTTTTTTTTTCCACCCACTGAGTAGCTATATGACTTTGCTCTCAGGGTTACAAACACACTCTGTCATTCTGCAGATTTTTTTGGCCAGTTTCAAGGTGTTATTTTAAAGGACTCATGGGGTGAATGGAGACAGGGCATTGATTTAAATGGAAAGATGCAGGAGAGATTTCTGGGGCAGAGGTACACTGCAACAAACAATTTTCTGAATCATTGCATAAAAATATGTAAACAGCCGTAAAACATACATTTAAGCAAAGTCATATAAATTATGTAAGATATTCAAATTCAAGTATGTATTTCTTACCCCATGGGCCTTTGAACGTGCATCGAAGACTGACACAGAAGAGAAGAAATGGTTGAATGAAGTCCTTATTTATTTATATATATATATATATATATATATATATATATATATATATATATATATATATATATATATATATATATATAATTTATTTATATATATATATATATATATATATATATAATTTTTTTTTTTTTTTTTTTTTTTTTTTTTTTTATGTGCACACAAATTATTCTCGTAGCGTTATAACATTAAGGTTGAACCACTGATGTCACATGGACTATTTTATCAATGTTCTTACTACCTTTTTGAGCCTTAAAAGTTACTTGTTAGTTGCATTGCTGTCTATGCAGAGTCGGTCTTGCAGGTTTGAAATTTTCATTTTTGGGTGAACTATTCCTTTAATATCATGCCTATCTTATCCAAGACATAGTTTATGCCTGTTGTTTTGACTTTTGACCTTTTTGAACCTATAGTTTTACTATTACCCTTTTGCTGCACTCAGACCTCTTTGCTATTTTTGTTTCTGTCCATCGAAGCCAAGCCAGTGTTCTATAAAGCTCTCTGTATATTATGTCTGAAGGGATATTCCTTTATGATATTTGTCTAATTTTGTGAAGTGTATTTTTCTTTCAGATCCCACGGAACACATATATTTCAATCTCTTTCTTCTCTCCATTTCATTTCCAGCCCCTCAAAAGTCTAGGCCTTGGCCAGACTCAAGTGTCTGAGGTATGATTGCATACTGCTGCAGTAATACGCAGCTCCTGATTTGATCAGTGTACTTGGAACCATAAAAGGAGCAAATTGCTCTTTCTTTGCTGGCGTATCACTTTCCAACCTGGCTGATTCCAACAGGCTTTATCTCAAATGCACCTTTCTAGAAGTTTTATTCATGCTAAACATCCATCACTTCTGCTTATCTACCTTAACCTGCAAAACTTAATTGGACAACCAGCTTCACCAGGTCCACCAATCCTAGATTTTGCACTTGCGTTTACACTCTTTATAGATTTCCCAGCATTTCATATTCTTTTTGTCCACTGTGTGATTTATTCATGATATCAGAAGAGTTTTCACTTCCATATCTGTAACTGTTAAAAAGATGGTGTCTGACTCACTGCGTCCAGCTGGCTTTGGCATATTGAAAGCAGGGAGTTTTTGAAGTGTTAGAAATCAGAGCCAGCTGAGTAAGGAAACAAGTGAGCAATTACGAGCTCTAATATATGATCCGTTGGGAGCAGTGGCTAAATATTTGGCAGAGTGAATGATCCTAAGTATGCAGTATTTCCTCTTTTCTAAGTTGAGGAGGCTTGCACACTAAACAGTTTTGACTTTTATTCTCAGGGACTCTGTCCTGTTAGATGCATTTCAGTCAATGTCTAGTTGCCGGTGATAAAGTTTCTCTAATGCAGCCTGATGCAAGTGACCTGAAATGGGTTTCTGTTATTTGTCCTCGAAGAGTCCTCAAGGATATCTCAGTATAGTGCTCACCAATACAAATCCTGTGATGTTTTATTGACTGGCTCTGCTATAATGTCCTTGCTGGTGTTTTATAAAGCAAAAATCAGTCTTGTTTGGTCTGTATGATTTTGGATGGTTCTGGCTAGAGATGGACCTTTTTTAATTTCCGTACTAGGTGCATTAGTGGCTGACTATAGAGATTCTTCATCTACTGAATGTTATTAGTGTTTTCTCTGAGCTTGGCACTTTTAAAGTTAACAAGGTTGGCTCTCCTTGAAAGTGGCCATTTACTGCTTTGCTTTATGATAAAGGTGGTATAAAAAGTGTTTTTTTTTCCCCTCAAAGCAGCTTAGATTGAGATAATGGTTCTTTGCAGAATGTTATTCCACATGTACTTTATCAACTGTGGTGGGTTTATTTTTGGAAGTCAAAAATAAATATGTGTTAAAGAAACATACCTTAAAGTCTTACACAAAAACGCTGTTCAACGTTTCTGCAGTTATTTCTGAGGAAAAAAGGGACTCACTTGTCACATACTGTACACTGTAAATGTGCGTGTTGCCACACTGCAAGTTGTCACAGTTGAATCCGTCATTAAATAGCTTATTATAGGCTTTTCAGCAAAATTCAGACAGACTGTTGTCCTGGGAACGCATTCACAGTTTGCTATAAAATGGCTATTCTTCAGACTTGCAAACACAGTGTTCATCTCACATCAGTTGGTTCATTTCATGCCTTAAAAAGGATTAGGATCAAATTTAATTTGAAAAAAAGGCACACACTGACACTATTTGTTATCACAGCTTTTAGCATGCTGAGAGTTTGTGCATTTGGCAAATATTTTCCTGTTGTGTCCACAGGACTGCCAAGCCAATCATGCGTGCCGTTTTTCACGGTCAGTGCACCTGATCTGAACTTGTTGGAAATCTGCTCAGTTCTGTTTCAAAGACGGAAATGACATTTCTGGAATGTCCACCAGCATACTAAATCTAGAAAGATGTCTTGGATGAGTTCCCTGCACCTTAATTGATTGTAAGAACAGCTTTGCCCGGCTGCGGTTTATAGGATTGTTTGAATCGTATTGGAAGTGGGATTGTCATCCCAAGTTCAATTTAAAGAAAGGCATGCTGGTCTAAATATCTGAGGTTGTTCCCTTTTGTTCACAATTCGTACAGAACTATATGTGACCCTGGACCACAAAACCAGTCTTAAGTAGCATTGGTATATTTGTAACAATAGTCTAAAATATATTATAAACATCAAAATGATATTTTTTTCTTTTATGCCAAAAATGATTAGGGTATTAAGTAAAGATCATGATACTTGAAGATATTTTGTACATTTCCTACCATAAATATATCAAAACTTTATTTTTGATTAGTAATATGCATTGCTAAGAACTTTATCTGGACAACTTTAAAGGCGATTTTTCTCAATATTTAGATTTTTTGCAGCCACAGATTCTAGATTTTCAAATAGTTGTACTAACCTATCAAAACATACTTTAATGGAAACCTTAGTTTTGTGGTCCAGGGTCACATACTGTATACACACAGGGGCATGGGGGCAGCCGTGGCCTAATGGTTAGGGAGTCGGACTTGTAATCAAAAGGTTGCAGGTTTGAGTCCCAGGTCCGGCAGGGATTGTCGGTGGGGGGAGTGAATAATCAGTGCTCTCTCTACCCTCAATACCACGACTGAGGTGAGACCCTTGAGCAAGGCACCGAACCCCCAAACTGCTCCCCGGGCGCCGCAGCGATAGCAATATGGCTGCCCACTGCTCCGGGTGTGTGTTCACGGTGTGTGTGTTCACTACTGTGTGTGTGCACTTGGATGGGTTAAATGCAGAGCACAAATTCCGAGTATGGGTCACCATACTTGGCCTCACGTCACGTCACTTGTCACTTTTCACTTTCACACACACAAATTATGATGCTGAACAGTCCCGGTAAAGTACACTATATTGTAGTCTTCTACTGCATTTTCAATTTCCACAGAAAATTGCATTCAACACAGATTTTGTGAATGTGTTTGAGCTATTAGCCATCACCCAAATAAATTAGATAAAACAATGGGTGCCATTTATTCTTAAAAATCCCTCCGTAGCATAATTAGTTTATGATTTAACTAATTACAGCCTGAAAATTTTCTTCAAGCGTCCAAGCGTGCTCAAACCCAACAAATGCTGTTTTAATAAACACCTAGGGCTGTTCAAACAATGAGCGACTGCAGCTCTGTTATTCAAAAGATGAAGTAATGACCAAATTCAAAGGCAAGGAGAGGAAATGCATGACCGATTAATTTATTTTTGGTGTCCAAGAATCTTTGGCCTGGATTGTTACTCATTAAGATGTTTGTAGAATTGTTTTGTGACATGCCATGCCAATTAAACCCAAAAATGATAATTCTGACTATTTGCCCAACCTCATGTCATTCCAAACCAGTATGGCTTGCTTTCTTTTTTTTTTTTTGGTCCATGCAATGAAAAACACTGGGGTCCAGAACAGTTCATAAGAAGTTGTGTGCTGCAGGTTATTTACCTGTTTTAAACACTTATTTCATGACGTGTTCACACCGAATTGTCACTCTATAGACACCTGCATATTCATCTACAAGTATGTGGTACAATAACATGAACTATCAAGAGGTCTATTATGATCGTGAACATATATTTTTAGACCCACCAACTGCAGAGGTGTTATCTTTCCCTCTTCACACCGCAGCAGATGCCTGCAGCACAGTCACTTTATATTGTGGCAAATCATCACATTTACATCTTCACATCTTTTATATCTCCAGAATGAACGTCTTGGGATTGGAAAAAAAGCAGATGAAATGTAGCATCGCTATGTGGTTTTAATTTAACATAAAATAAAATCAAAAGACATCTGAGGTGCTTGTAATTTTTCTTACTCCCCAGTGGCGCTTGAGCCGCATCACACTCCATTAGGCAGGTTATGTCGAATCGATATATTGGCGCAGCAGCCGAAGACAGATCGTGGTGATGGCATGCTCCTCAGACGAAGGAATGATTGTGTTTACTGCGGCAGATGAAACTAGTGGCCTACAGGGCATCGCGTCACCAAGACATTCTTCACGATACAAAAACAGTGTGCCACGTGAAGACTTAATGTCTTTGAGATGACAGCATCTTTCCCAAGGGAGAGATACTACCGTCTGTGCTGGGTTTATATATAAGTCATGTGATGCTTTTATAGTAGTAGTGTTGTCTGAAAAAAGCAGGCCGGTGTCTAGACACTCATATTCTCCTCCATAGTCATTCAGGCGAGAGACTACAGCAGCAAAAGTAAGACGTGTTTTTATTTTGGGTGTCTTTAAGGGTAACATTTGTTTTATTTGGTTGTTTGGTATTGGGTGTTTAATTATGCATGGTCGTTTTTTCTAAATTTGCTAGAAACCCAACCCATTTTTTCACCCAAAAAAGAAAATTCCTCATGTGATTCTAAATTCGAGAGCTTTCTAACCCTGCATAGACAGCAATGCAACTACAACATTCAAGCCCAAGAAAAGTAGTAATGACATTGTTTCAATAATCCATGTGTCATCAGTGATTGAACCGTAATGTTATAAAGCGACTTTATTTGACAATTTATTCTCTTCATGTGTTGTGGTACTTTTGTGAACGTGTGAACTGACATGGAAGAAAAGAAATTGCTGAATAAAGTCATTATTTTTGTTTTCTTTGCACACAAAAATGATTCTATAGCTTTAAAACATTACTGTTGAACAACTGATGTCACAAGGATTGTTTTAATGATGTCCTTACTACCTTTTTGGGCCTTGAACGTATCAGTTGCGTTGCTGTCTATGCAGTAAAGCTCTCGAATTTCATCAAAAATATTTTAATTTGTCTTCTGAAGATGAACGAAGGTCTTAAAATGTCCTTTTAGTGTGACAGAGAGAGTCACGCATCTCATTGGAGACAGCCTACAAAAATATATCTACGTTTGGGCACAGTGTGAACGACCTCTGATTGGAAGCAAATGTTACCTGTCAGTCAACAAATTGGCACTTTTGGCAATTGGAGTATTTCCCAGAGAGCTCGAGGAGGCTTCATGCACAATAAAACATTGTTAATCAGGCGCCTCTGCCTGTTGCGGAGCACTTTCGGGTCTGCTGCGAGAGCGGGTGTTAGATAAACAGCGGCAAGCGTATTTATTCAATCCACCATTATACAGAACCGTTTATCATACAGAAGGTTCCTCGAGAGGACATTGCAAAAAATTTGCCAATTTAAATGATAATGCTTAGAATCACAAACATTTCTGTTTACCTACATTTTTGGGAAGTGTTTTGTGTCTCACTGAGTTGAGAAGCTATCTTAGGTCAGTTTCTAAAGGAGGAATGGCTCCTTATTTTTTTAGTCATTGAAAGTGCCAAATACCAGGCTGAATTTTATGTTGTCGCTGTCAGACTTGAGGAAAACAATCGAATCCATCTGAAGGCATGTCACGTACATTAATAATGTGGACATGTCTGTCAAGCCTGCCGGAAGATTTCTCCCTCTGTCAGGAATGACACATAGGGGCTGCCTAGGGAATGTGAGTGCCTACAGGATGTGTTGTAGAAGTACACACGCTCACAGTTATAGCACAATACTGGCAGTTGTTTGATGGTAGTTGAAAGGGTTGACTGCTTCAGGGGACAAAACTGGCATCCGAGGGCCCAAGGTCAACTTGGGTCAGCCGAGATGTCCAAAGCTGGATTGGGACGCTTTCACTTGACGTCTTTGCTTTTGGAAATGCTGTTTGCAACATGTTGAATCTGTGCTCTGATCCGAATGTGATTTTTAGCAGTCTGTGTCACTCTCCCCTCATGTTTTATTCAGAGTCGTCGCCATCTGCGTGCTGCCTCTCAGCCCCTTTTCCACATACATCTTTAAAATGAGTTTCCGCAGTGAACGCCTCTCACGTGACTGCTATCAATAAAAGGATTCCCACTATGAAATGCATCCAACGCTGTTTGCTGGATATATTTGGCTCACTCAGTCTCTCCAGGCAGTGTGACTGCTTTCATTGTCAATGCTTTGATTCACAAACACAGCTTGGTAGTAACTAATTACATTGGATTACTTAATAAGATAACAAATACTGTTGATTTGTTTCCTGATTGTAAAGCGTCCTTGAGTTACTTGAAAGGTGCTATATAAAATAAACTAATAATAATAATAATAATAATAATAATAATAATAATAATAAATACTCTATTTGTTTTAAAATGCTCGTAATCAGACTACAATTACTTTTTTTTTTTATTACATATTATTACACAATAGCAATATTTATTCTTACAAGTTTTGTACATTTTTATGATTTAATTAATTATTAGCTTTTCATTAAATTTACAAAACCCCTGCAGTTCCTTTATGAACCCAAGTTGGGAAACCATGACATAATAAAATGTTTAATGCACTTCAGTTGTTAATTACAAAGAATGGACTATATTTTCTTACTCTTTGTATTTTTATGTCAATATGGTACAAGATTATCCTATCGAAATCAATGTGAAAAAAGAAGTAGGTCAAAAGTAGTCTAAAAGTAATAAAAAAGTAGTCTGATTATACGTTTACTAACGGTTTACGTAACTAACTACAATTTTTGTTGTGTAATTTGGAATCAATAATGGACTACAATTTGTAAGCACTCCACCCAGTTCGGTTCACAAACTATCGACTGGGTTTAATTTGGATATACAGTTGAAGTCAAACGTTTACATACACCTTGTAGAATCTGCAAAATGTTAATTATTTTAACAAAATAAGAGGGATCATGCAAAATGCATGTTATTTTTCATTTTTATCTGACCTGTGTAAGATATTTCAAATTAAAGACATTCACATATAGTTCACAAGAAAATACAAAAGTTGGATTTATAAAAATATAAAAAATTGTTTAGTGATAGTTGTTCATGAGTCCCTTGTTTGTCCTGAACAGTTAAACTGCCTGCTGTTCTTCAGAAAAAAATCCTTCAGGTCCCACAAATTCTTTGGTTTTTCAGAATTGTTGTGTATTTGAACCCTTTCCAACAGTGACTCTATGATTTTGAGATCCAACTTTTCACAGAGGACAACTCAGGGACTCATATGCAAGTATTACAGAAGGTTCAAACGCTCACTGATGCTCCAGAAGGAAAAACTATAAATTAAGACCCGGGGGTGAAAACTTTTGCAATTTGAAAGTTTTGGCCTAAATGTAACTTATTTTGTCTCCTTGGAAACGTAAGTATCTTCTGTAGCCTCTGAAGGACAGTACTAAATGACAAAAAAGATAGATATCTAGATAGATATATCTAGAAAAAAGATATTTAGGTAAAATGTACACATTTTCATTCTGTTCAAAAGTTTTCACCCCCCGGCTCTTAATGCATGGTTTTTCCTTCTGGAGCATCAGTGAGTGTTTAAACCTTCTGTAAACTTTTGACTTCAACTGTATATGACCCTGGTATATTTTAGCCAACAATACATTGTATGGGTCAAAATCATTTTTTAAGGCAAAAAATCATTAGAATATTAAGTAAAGATCATGTTCCATGAAGATATTTTGTACATTTCCTACCATAAATATATAAAAACTTAATTTTTGATTACTAATATAATATGCATTTCTTAGAACTTCATTTGGACAACTTTAAAAACTTTAAAGAAGATTTTCTTTGCACCCTCAGATTCCAGATTTTCAAATATTGTCCTTTCCAAACAAACCATACATGAATGGGATGTATGGTTTCAGATGATGTATAAATCTCATATTTCAAGATACTTACCCTTATGACTGGTTTTGTGGTCCAGGGTCACATATATTTGATATTGATTTATTTGGGATTATTTCATGTACACTGTCAAATCTCCTGTTTCGTTACATAATCGCCAAATTGAAACAGTGCCAAAAGTATAAAGTACAAAATTAGCTATCTACACTTGATATTTCCCATGCATAGGTCATTTGTTGTTACTTTATTAGCCTTTCAGTGCTCTCTTAATCTAATGCATAATTACCTTGATTGTGGATTTAACCTTCCATGCATGCAAAGGGGCGATCCACAGTTGAATTTAAATGATTTAAGGATAGGTTTCTTTCTTCTACTCCTATAGTGCTCGAGAACTCCCACTAGAGGGTGGGAAGGTCACAGGTTTGTTCTGCCCATTGCTTTTTAAGGTTGAATGAAGGCCAGTGTCAGCCCATAAGGCTTTGGCTAACATTAACCGTCTGGGCGTGAAATGAATCAGAAGGCGGGCGTGAAAGTGTAAATCCTTCGATCTTTCTTCTGCCCTCATCTGACAGCAGTGCTATGCTTCAAGATGTGTACTTTCATCCTATTTTTTTTGCTTGCACTCTGTCTCTTCATCTCTATTCCTGTCATTCTGACAATGCTGCTTATCGACGTTCATGAACAGGTCTGTGATAGCTCCCTTCAGTTTGGTGAGCTTGTTTTGATGGCAAATCGCCTCTGGGTCTCCCCATATCTTGACCCAGAAGAATCAACCATTGTGAGGTTCTCGCTAATCTCATGTTGACATAAGGGAAAGGAACTGACGCAAGGATTAAGTGCGTACTAAAGTAATGACAACTTCAGTGGAGGTCTTGGAATGTTTCACATCTCGGAGAGCATTTAGACCTGACCTTTAAACCCTTCCATTAGCTGATCCGTGCTCAGACCTGCACTCTGAAATGCTGCTGTTCTCGTAATAGCAGTACATCAGGCCTATCATAATGGAAGATTGACACACAGACAAGATAAGGCTTTCAAAATGCCGTGAGCTCCACATTCACAGTTATACCGGAGACACTGTGGATGAGTAAGTAACATTCCTATCTACTCTAATCTGAGACCGGAAGAAGAACATTCATACAGTTTTATTGCCGCTTCAAGCTGTTTCAGAGATGTTGCTCTGACTGATATTTGATTTCTAACTTTTGATACCTTCCTGTAGCCGCAGTATAGAATCTTTATTTGTTTTCTCAAAATTGTGTGATCCTGGAACCTGAAACCTACAACCTACCAAGTGCCAGTCATTAGGTCCACTGTTGTTGTTTTTTTTTTTTCACTCTTTGCAGAACTGCTCGAATGAGTGTCTAGAGCAGAAGGGATGAAAACAGACCTACTTTGTGGAACTTGCTAAGGGCAAAACAAATGTAGACCTTGCAGATGTGATGAATTAGTAAAGGGAGAGTGTCATTCAACCATGAGGAACATTCAAGAACGCTGAATATACGTTTGTGTGGGTTGGTTTGTTTGTGAAGGTGTGAAGCACTTGACTCAGCAATCCTGCATGACTTCTCAATGCCTTGGTTCAAATAACTGTGAAAACACAACCGTTTAACCTGTCAGCATCCTCCTGCCTCTACTGAGAGGCTGTTTCAAGCATCTGAAGCATTTGCTCATAGCAGATGTAGTGTCTGGACAGCTCTTTTTCTACCCAGGCAATGGACTTGCTTCCAAAGCAGAGCTACCATATTGCAACAAACTGGCACAGCCCTGGTTCCAGAAAAAGCCTCAGGCAATTCACGCTCAAATGGATGCACAAGTGAGGATTTTAAGAAGTTCTGCCTGGATTGCTCATACACACACACACATACACAAACACACTTTCAGTCTGCTTTTCACTGCTGAAGTAGTTTTAACAATGAAAATAATGTCATCATTTACTTATCTTCACATTTAAAGACTGCCCTGACCTTACAATTTTTATTATGACATAACTAACTTTTTCATTCAAAAGCTTTGTATGATGAACAGACCAAATTTGGTGAGTTGAAGTTCATTCAGACCATTTTTTTAAAATGAAAAGACCTTTAGAAAATTAGAAGAGACTCTTCACTTTGATTTGTTCAAACCAGTTTTGTGAACTTGAATAAGCCAAAAGAATGGTTTGTTCACAAATCAGACATAGCTTTGTTTGACATGTTCATGATCAAAGTAGCAGAGATGGAGCGAAATAGTATGGAATGACATGAGGGTCATTCCGTGTTAAATCAACAAAATTATGCTTCAATTTTTGATTTTTGTCTATATTTTTTCTGAAGAAACATAAACATGTAGGCTGTAGTGATGAAAGCCAAAATATTGAATGTCACAGATATTTGGTTAAATGATTAAGATATTTGATTTGTAACCACATTGAGATGCAGATATCTCTAGAAAACAAAAGTTTATTAAGAACTAGAATCTAAAATCATACTGAGACCTATTTAATACTTCTTGAAATAATACTACTTGACAGAAGGAAATGAGATACATTCTAGTTTCAACATTATTTCTTCAGACATTCATCTTTAAAATAAAAGCAGTATCATTTTTATTCAAAGTGACCAATGTTTGTTTTTTTAATGTGTACAAAATGTGTACAATTTACTCCTGGACCCATATTGAAATTGCAGTATCTCTGGAACTGAACCATGTAGGACCTTAAAATTAACGATGCCAATATCTAATATCTAAAAGGGCATTAAGATATCTTTAATACTTATTGAGTTACAGGCATGCAAACTTTGGAGAAAAAATGTTTTCCCGTTTTAGAACCATGACTGTTGCCACATAATGCAACAGATTTTATTTTATGTAATTTGGCTGCAAATTCCAGGTGAAAATTGTCATTTTGAGGCCCCCCTACAAAACAGTGTATAAATATACATCCACAACATTTAATATTTTAGTTAATTTGTTGATTAGTTAATTTCTTGATTGAGTCAACATGCAATGACCCGTGAGTGTGAGTAAAGAAAAAAAGATTTTTATTGGTTGGTGAACTGTTCCTTTAAGAGAAGTCATCATGCAGCCATTATAAATGACTCCCATTGCAGCTCTGCACCTACCGCAGCATTTACCATACAAATGGAATTGAGCCAAAGTAGAAATAAGACGCAAAGTTATATTTCGGTTTGTGAGCTGGACAGGAGAAAGAGTGACTGCAGCAAATGCTTAGCTCTGACTAGGCGCAGAGACGCTAAGAGCTTGGCACAGGCTCAGTGTTTAAAGCTGGCTTTTACTGCAGTGGTTTATCTGAAAACAATCTCAGGAGAGACTCACACCTGGAACACTGCCACAATCCTCATAACATGCGAGCGCAAACCATCACAACATTATTACTCCTTGACGCTTCACATTACAGCTCTTACTGCAAAGTACCAGATGGAATATTATGAAATATAGTGAATTAGCCCTAATTATACCATCTCCTAGTCATAGTCTTAATTACAATGCACTTACCTCATGAATAATAATAGTTACTGCATTGTGAATTTCACATCGCCAATAAAACCGAGAATTATTTTGTAAAGAAACTCTCCTTGTGCTGATTCATACGCCCCTGCTAGAGAATGCTGCCTCTGTTCTGCAGTTTTGCAAAGAGCAGCTGCCCTGAATCCAAACTCAGTTTTCCGCTGAGGACACAGGATGTCTAATTACAGGTATGGCGACCACATAGCTAATTAAAGCTAGATTGCGTCTGAATTTTTGTATTTCCTGAAACAATAATGAATCTGTTGAATGTGCATTGATTGCCTCAGGTGGCAGACAGATTGGATAAACAAGTCTGGGTCTTTAAATTGTGGGAGCTGTGAATTCCCAAGATGCACCATTCCCTGCAGAGAAAGCGTGTGTTTGCTCATCAGTAGACAATCAGTGAGGCAATGTCTTATTTGATAGGAAGTTTAGATGCTATCTGTATGGACTTCATTCTAATTGCTTAAAATTATTTTTGACAACCTCTCCTAAAAATAGACTGTTTTGCCAGCGTTTGAGGATTTTTGAGAATACTGCAGCAAGCTCCAGTAGAGCTGTAAATGAGCTGTAAATGTAATAATAAAAAAGCGTACTAGGCAGCAGTAGTAGTAGTAATGATAAAAAAAATAATAAACTTAAAGGGCACCCTTTATGCCCATTTTTACAAGATGTAATATTGGTCTTGGGTGTCCCCAGAATGTGTTTGTGAAGTTTCAGCCCAAAACACCACACAGATAATTTATTATACGGTATTAAAAAAAGCTGTTTTGGTGTGTATCACTTTAAATGAGCTGCATATTCCCTCCCCGTCTTCAGGAGTCGTCGTAGTATATACATCTCTGCTTTGCATACCTACAGCAATAAACAGTAGGTAAAATTAACATGACTGAGAGTGAGAGAACCGGAGGACATGCCCCTGAACTAACAGTGCGGCGCTGATCAATTAAAATATGCACACAAAGACGGTTCAAACGTTAGCTTAGCACTATATTGACATAACATTCACAAAGCATGATTTGCCCAGACATAAACATATTTAGGTAGACTTTGAGGTGCATTACCTTGAAAAAATAAAAGTAATCCACTGCATCCTCAGTGGCTCAGATGTTGGGGGAAAAAATGAAGACTCTAACATTCAGTTTAACATTCAAACACCGAACACTGGGATTGCTTACTAGACATTGTTGATGTTACAGCTGCTCGAGCATGGAGAAAATGGAGGGCAGCGTACAACCGAAGACAACTCACTCAGGGCAGAAACTACGGCAATTCAGGACTGTCAGTGAGCGGCCATGGGCGGGGCCTAAACAATGTGATGTCACAGTGCTTACAGAATCAAAATGGCATTCCTAGTGAGACTGACTTGGTTTTTGGGTGGAGTTTTACCATTGTAGGGTGGCTGTGTTCACACACTGCCAACACACATTTATGTCCAAACACCATGTAAAAGATTTTGCATTGTATGTGCCATTTAAAGAAAAAGCTTATATCTATGTCAAGACCATATATTTGTCACTAAATTATTGCTCCGATTTGACCCTCTTTTCACTCCATCCTACCAGAACCACAGAGATGATGCATAAATGCTGTTTCATGCATATTAAGTTGTTTACACTGTTAAAGAGTTAGATTCTCATGCTAAACATGGCCAAAGTTTCGAAAAACAATTTGGACGTATAACAGAGTATTTCTGTGCCAAATACACACTTCCGGGTTTCTTACAAGTTTTGGGAAGTTTTTTTCGATCATGGCTCCTCATGACGTCCTGAAGGGTGGAACTCCTTGTATGGACATTTTTTTCCGTAAGAATGCGCCCGCGCACACATCGACCAGAGCGAGCGCAAAAGCACGCCCATCAATGTGCTTTGTTCGGCTGCACTGGTGTGCGGGACTCACTCGGGAAGAATGTCTCTAAAGAAGTTTGGTTTTAGCTATAAGGCAAAGATAACCTTGCTCTGCATCCCGAAGAACCTAGTGTTACGTGAACAGTGGATGCAGTTTGTTTTTTTGGGGCAGAAACAGTTTTGCACGTGTGTTTGTTGACGAATGTTTTATAAACGAGGCCCAGTTCGACACTGGATTTACACATCGTTTGATACTGAAAGATCTAGCGGTCCCAGCTACAAAAGATCCCGGTCATGATTTAGAACTGCAGAAAGTGAAACAGTGTCAAATATGTGTTTTTATTGGCAATCGCAGTCAAATTTTAAGCTCCACCCACGCCCAGGAGCTCGGCTGTTTTCAGAGAGAATCGTAAAGCTGTATCTTTCTTTTGTGAATATGATAAAACTAAAGACTTTCTGGATATATGACAGATGCAGTACTACTCTATAGGTACTCAAGATTAACATGAGATTGGGTGAAACTGTGTGTGTTATCCTCCCTTTACCATCTAAAACCATGGCCACAACTGCTAAATGAAAATCACGACATAAAAAAGGAGTAATCCAGAGGGGTGGGATTAACCTCCTACTACTTGTTTGTGCGTGAGACAAACCACAGACAAAGAAAGCCCCCCTGCTGCGTCGCACAAAGAACAGGCTCAACATCACAGAAAAAGACACTCACGTGTGATGAGTGAGCCTTCTGTGAAAGGTTTTATTCTCTTGTGACCACAGCGATCTAGCTCAGCCATCCAGTCACAATGAGATAAACGGGGTGATTCCATAGAGTGAAGAATCACAGGGTTTTTTGATAAGATTGGCCATCTCCACTACTGGGGAGAAAAGTACAGGGATCTTGGAACAGACAATGCCTTTTTTTCCAACGTCAAGGCTGTAGAATGACATCACCACAATGAGAATCAGGTCTCGGGAGTCTCTCAGGAGTTCTGTTATCGCCCTGGGGTGACATGGCACACACCCCTATTGAATGAATGGGTTACTGACACACTTGGGTGTCATTGTTGGCCAATGGCTCAATTAACAAGTCCACGAGCCCCATTAATGCTATTAGCAGCTGATCCAGGCAACACCGGTTGGCTAGGCTGGTGTTGGCGATGAATTAGAGAGTGCTGTAATCCTCTCAGCTTTTTGTCAGTGCCACGCCAGCTACACGTGACCACAGTGCCCCTTCCGTCTTGTGAAATTATCGCAGGAGAGCCCCTCAAGGGTTTCCATCCACACCCCGCTGGTGCACCGTTGCTTTGTTAATTTTTACGATGATAAACACTCATGCTTATTTGAAGGCAGACAAAATCCACGCCCCGCTCCCGCTCTGGAATGAGACAGGATTCCTCGCCTTGTTGCCGGTTCCTTTGAACTTTGTGTTTTGCCCCCGCCCGCACTCTCTCTCTTGTTCTTGCACACTCTTCCTTACCTACACGTGCATGCACGCATGCACAAAGACCCATTCAGCTGTACTGTTGGGGACCCTTCTACACACGGGTTTCTTAAAGGAGACCGGTGCACCAGAGAAGACTGATATTTGACCCATCCTCTCCAGCTGACTGCGATCCGCCGCTTCCCCCCGCACCTCCCTACCCCTCCTTCTCTCCCTCTCCGCCTCTGTCTCGCTCTTTCTCTTTCTCTCTGTGAGATCTTTCGGAGCAGTGCTCTTTGTGAAACAGAGCGCACACCTTCACACACGCACACTGGCTGAGTGCGGCGGTCTGCGCCTGTATCAGTGGGACTGCACGCGGTGGGCAGGCATGGAGCGCTTCCTTGGCTTTGTCAAGCAGATCCGGAGGTCCAGGAGACGCAAGGGCAAAAAGTACCGTCCGGAGGAGGATTATCACGAGGGTTACGAGGACGTCTATTACTATGCCTCCGAGCACCTGCACCGTAAGTGCTCCCGCTAGCTGGCTGGGAAGGGAGGGATTAGAGCTCGGGTATCAGTCTTTGTTTTACTATTGCATAAATCACTAGCCTAGGGCGGGCATCCTGAGCAACTCATGTTTGAGGGATGAATGAATGGTTTATCTGCAGACCGTAAACTCCTGGAGGGACTTGAGTTGAGGTTCCTTGTCAGTGTAAGTGTTTATAAGGGTGTGGGTGTGTATTCGCCCCACTACCCTTGCCTGATAGATGGCCTCAGTCGGTCACCATTTGTTTCTATTGATTTAGAGTGTGTTTAATGCTGCGTTGGCCGTTAAATGTGCACTAGAGTGGACATTTATGGCCATACTGGTGTACACTGCTGAGCTGCTGCTGTTGGAGTGCTACTTGGTATGTTTGGATAGCACACTGCCCTTTAATCGCAGG
This sequence comes from Cirrhinus molitorella, assembly GCA_033026305.1. Classification (NCBI taxonomy): domain Eukaryota; kingdom Metazoa; phylum Chordata; class Actinopteri; order Cypriniformes; family Cyprinidae; genus Cirrhinus; species Cirrhinus molitorella. The sequence goes on from CM065128.1 coordinate 27,287,794, forward strand.
TGAGAAGTTCGAGTGTGTGCCTTGCGTGTACCTCTGTGTGTGTGTGTGTGTGTGTGTGTGTGTCAAACAGGCATCATTTTCAACAGCATAGCAGTCTCAGGTAGCTGTAGTGCTAGGTTTCAAAAACACAAGCGTTCACTAGCATCTTTGTTTTACCTTTGTTTATTATGAAGCATCTCTTCCATGCACACTATGTACATTCTGTTATTGTTCTTCCAATATTATGCTACCCTTTGTCTTAGAGTTTCCCTGTATACAGAATGATAATTAGCATTGTGCTCTCTTGGCACTCTCCTACCTGTTTTGAAGTTTGCAGGTTCCTGTTCACAAGATGCCCCCAGGGCAGAATGGGTAATGACAGGGAAGAGGACCAGGAGTCCTGTTATCCTCATACTATGGCTCTCCTGGTGAAAGATGGACAGTGTAAAAGTGGATGAATGCAGGTGTTAGGAATGCTTTGTTGTTTTGTCTTTTGCATTGTTGTGTATTTAGAGAATTGAGAATATGAAGAGTTCAGATGCAAAAGCCTCTAAATCCATCTGACATCTTTCTTTAAAAAACTGCATTTTTATAAAGGTCCAATGTATAGGTTTCTATGTAAGTTGTGGTACTTCTGGTTGGGCTGAGGCTGGGATTTTAGCAAGTTTGAAGTAAAAGTATTTGATGGATGTATGATATGTGTCGAGAGCATTCACTCAGTATTCGTTATCTCATTTTTGACAGAGATGGCTTTTGAATCAAGAAAGATGTCCCATGTCCCAGCAAAGGTTGTAAAACTTAAAAATCACCAGATAAGAGTCTCCATAAGGAAACTGGGTTAAGAAACATACAAAATAATGAGATTTCTGTGTTTAGGGTTGATCCAGGTGATAAAAAATGTGTTTGAGTGTAGTTTCATTATTTAATTATAGCTTCAGTTTTTCTTTGTGTGTCAGGAATTTCTACAGTGCTGAATCAGTGGAGGCATGTAAGTCAGACAAAGCATTGCCCAAGATACTCACTCATCACCATTAGCAATAGTGATGTAGTCATCACCACCACGCATGAAAGAGCTGATTTGCACGAACAACCTTTGTGAGAGCTTAAACCTGCAGAGCTGCGTTGTCCTCAGACATTGCTATCTTGAATTGAGGATGACTGTTGGAATTAGTTGTGTGAGTAAAGCCGTGGTTTTTGCAGGGAGACGTTAATGAAATTAAATTGTTTTTGATCAGTGGGTTGTTATGATTGTGATGTCAGCTGAACGCTGCAACCTGTTCCCTAAATGGCTTCTTTCTTTCAAGCGTGATTTTTAATGTCAGGTATTCGCTTTGATATGCAGTAGCGAAGCTCTCGGTGCGAAACACAGAATTAGACACCTAACTGGCCCAGCTGGAGACCGACTGAGTCATTCAAATAAATTGAGGAATAAATGCCATTTGGATTATTTTTAGATTAGAAATAATGTAGAGATGTCACCTACATTTCCTGTTTGGGTTAATGCTTCAGGTGTGTGTTAAATGTAATTGGACTTTGAGCTAGCAATGCTGTTTTTAAAAGCGTAACGGCAGCTTGGCGTGCACAAAGGGATCAACGGCTAATTAACCCGTAGCGAAAGCCTGAAAATGTCACACGTGGGCCCAACCGCTCCCCCTCTTCGATTTGCTAGGGTCCCTCGTTTCGCCTCTGCCTCTATCTTCATCATTTCTGCCTTCCTCATGTATAATTCACGGTCAGGTTTTAGTGTGTCCATTCTCGTTCATTTATCAAATTCTCCCTCATGTGGCCTGCTGTCAGTCCTTCTATGATACACTTCATTTTTATACCACTGGGCTCACTGCAGGACCCACACTTTAGGGGAGGACTACATTTTGATAAATGGATCATATCTCCATAACAAAGAGTAGTGAGAGAAAAAAAAAACAGAATATGTTTGTTGGATGTATTCAGAGACTGTAGGACATTCTGGTGGAGGTGACCTAGTGTAATGTGCCGGTGGTTGTCAGTCGTGTTTTATTTGCTAAATCAGGTTTTTTTTTCCACACAGTCTGGCTTTAAACTCATGATTTTTATGACTCATGTTTATATTTCGAGAGTGAAGTGGGTAATCTGTAAGGTGTAGAACCTTAAGCTTTTCCAGTTTGAAACACTATTTCTCCATTTGCAGCTTCGTGTGAAATTGAATTTTGTACTCATTTATTCACTTACAAACGAATGCATTTGCAAACCCTTTTTCATCTGCAAACTGGTATTTTCCTTAGTGTGATAGTATATAAAATACTGTTTTAAACACTGACTATACTTCTTTCTCTCAAGCCTTTCTAAATGAAACATTAGCCACCTTCTTTTAGCTCAGGGCAAGTGGCCTTTCCCTGCTGTGAGGTTCCCAGAAACCTAATGCACAGCATCCATTTTGCTTATTTGTTTTTCTCTTGTTCACATAAGTAGAATCAAGTGTCAGAGCAGTTCCAGTTGTTTTAAAGTGCTATGGAGCACCAGTCAAAGTCAATGACATTATAATTGACACTGTTTGCAGTCATAAAACTATACAAGCTATACTGCCATAAAACTATAAAAACTTTGCAAAGCTGTACAAATAAAATAAAATAAAAAAACATTTGCAAGCTTTTATCATCTGACATCACCAACCACTTTTTATTTTTTTCAGACCTTTTCTGCCAAATATGTTGTGACTACTTTTCAGGAATTTGGCATTTTTCAAATGATTTTTTACACATATATATATATATATATATATATATATATATATATATATATATATATATATATATATATATATATATATATATATATATATATATATATATATATTATTTTTTATTTGTTTTTTTTTTTTTTTTTTTACAAATGTGGTTTAAAATAAAGTGTTATCTAGAAAGTTTTCACATTGTATTTCACATACATTTCATTGTATGTGATAGAATTTTTGACATAGCATCATCTGTACACCTAAAACGACCCTCGTTTTCTTCTTGCTCTAGTCTGGGAAGTAAATGAATAGCTAGTTGCAGGTTAATTTATAGCAATGTGACACTAAATGTGCAAAATAAGTGTCAATGGAATATTATTATTAATAATTTAGACTGAAGTGGCAAATGCTGCGTTTTGCTTGGTAAAGAGGAATACCTCTTGTGCCATTTACAGGTTTTGCGTGGATTCATCAAAACAGCCACCAAGACTGCTTTGACAGAATGTGTTTGGTTCCCAAAAAGAAAGTGGCAGCACTTCTAAGAGACATCTCAAAGGAGCTGGGAGCTAAATCAAGGATCTGCCTCATATCAAAGCAAAGATTCCTCTAGTAGGTCACATAAAACCCTGAAGGAAAAATAAATGCATACCAAATCTTAATTTTGACAGTTAAAGTGAAACAAAATGTTTCCCTCTGATAAAAAAAAATATATAATTTGTTTTGTCCAAACTATAATCGAAGACCCATTTTCCTTCCTCTAGTAGAATGTAAGAAAGCTAACAAAAGATCTTTCCCACCGAACAAACAAAACCATAACATAAATGTATAAAATATAATAATTAAACATTATGTTTAAAACATAATATTTAAAAGTAATGTTGTCTGTTGTTCCAAACACTGAACAAATTGTGTCACAGGATTTCGCTTTCCAAAGACACATTCAAGCAAACACAAATTAACATCCGCTCATAACCCTCTCAAAATCCTTCAGGAAAGATGGCAGAGATTCTTAAAATATAGTTATGGGGCATGTCTGTTGCACAGCGGCAGCTGTTTTAGTCCTGCGGTTGCTAAAGAAGGATGGAGTCTGGTATTTTAACGAGCTGCTCACAGTTAGTAGGTGATAATGAAGCCTGACGGTCCCTCTACAATCATCTCTCCTCCCCAGTCACCATTCACAGTCAGCTGATCTTTCTCTACGCATTAGCAATTATGCCAAAAAGAGATAGTTACCTAAGGCCTTCTGTTGAATAGCATGAGGATACTGTCTCATCATTCTCATTTGGGATAAAAGGAGATGAAAGTACTTGGCACACTTTCTGGATTCATCCTTTTTGTTTTTCAGTTTTTTTCAATTGCAATTTACATATGACTCTCTTGATCACTGCTTAATGGATGTTCTTCTCTATTTTTATTAGCCACTTGGCACTGTTCGTCCTTGCACTAGATCAGGTCACAGCTAGTCATGGTCATCCTTTGATAAACTCATGCACTGTCAAAACTATTGACTAACATTTTTCGTTTCTTTTATTTACTTAGAACACAAGTCACTGGCCACTCGGTTCAGTTTGAGTCTGATCTTTTGAAGTTTTGCATGGTCCAGTTCATAAAATCGATACGGGCTGCTTTTCCCAAAAGCGTTGCATGCCAAAGTAGATTGTAGAGAATTTTGGTGCCAGTGCTTTCTACAATCTACTTAGGTTTATGGTTTTGGGAAAAAGAGCCTTGAATGATCAGATATCAGGCTGATCCAGTTGAATAAAAGCCCACTGGATTTCCACACACAGAGCTATCATATTACTGCACACTTTGGAAGATAGCACACATTAAGTTGTAAAAAAAAAAATGTTAGCAAAAATGTCATAAAACTATACATATTTATTTATAAGATTATTTTATTATGGTTGTGGTTTTTGTGATTGTACAGCTTGACATCCTCCTCACTGGCATTTATTATGGAAAGGAGCAGCCAGAATATTCTTCAGATTTTTCTTTTTTTCCCACAGAAAAAGTTAAACGGGTTTAGATCGGTATGAGGCAGGGGCATACACTGTAAAAAAAAAAATAAAAAAAAAACAATTTGCTGAGTCAACTTAAAATAATTTGTAACATGGCTTCCTTAAAATTTTACGTTCAGTCAACTCAAAGAAGTTTAGTCAACTTGGAATGTTAAGTTGTACTAAGTGAAAACTTAGATATTTGAGTTGATTAAACTTAACATTTTAAGACAGCCAGGTAACAAATTATTTTGTTAACTCAGCAAATTGTGTTTTATATTTTACTGTGTATATCTTCCGAGGAGGCAAAGGAGGCAGTGTCTCCTTAACCTGCTGGATGAGAAAAAAAATATTTGTAGTGCAAAAATAAAACACCAATATTATAAAATATAAAGGTAAAGTTACAGCTGTAGTCCGTGTCTCTGTCTCTTCCCCTGAGCTCATTGAGTTTTAACAGAGCCCCTAAAGCATGCGGTGAGTTTAGTGGGGGGTAATTGAGAATGAAAAACAGTATGTTTGGATATGACTGGTTATGTTTGGCTGTGATTGGTTAATTGCGATAATCATGCTTTTGTGTTTATGCATGTTCTGCATTTGTGAATCAGTCTTACTAAACAATATAACAGCATTAATGGAAAGACTAATTTAAAAAAGTAAGTAAACAACTCATTCTTGGGTATAACCAATTTGTTACGTCAAAATAAGACTTGGGCTATGAAAACATGATCTGTGGGAGTTTTTAGTGAGTAATCATCTCTGTGTCGTTGACCTATATTTACCAAGCTTTGATGACTGATGACACAAAACATAAAAAAAAAAAAGTTAAAAGTTACCAATTAAAAAGAATAGCTGAACAACTACCACTAGTGTGAGGGTGAATAAATACTACCATACCTTTCATTTCTGGATTAACTATTCCTTTAAGTTTTAACAGGCCATTCAGTACCTTCCGTGAGCTCTTGTCAAGCGTACACCACCTAATTTGGCCTTATTAGGACATATCCCTTGTTCATCTTGACCTTTTGTCTTTGCTTTTTTTAGAGAAGTGGCTTACACTTGAAAATGTGGGCACTGTCTGTTAATGCTTGAATTGCAGCTACCCTGTTTTTAATGCCTTAATGCCTTGATAAATGTTGCTGGGGGTTTTTCTGCCCGCAAAACTTCAGACCATCCCATCACTCTCGGGCTGTCACATCACGTCACTGCACTTCTCCATTTACAGTGGGCTTGAGACTCCCTCCTTACACTGTGTACTGTAAGGCCACCTCATCCTCCCGCTGGAAATGTCCTCACTGAAAGCAAAAGCGTAACCTATTATCTCCTCCTTTTCTCTGCATGTGATGGAGCCTTCAGCATCAAAGAGGCATGATGAATTCTGATGTGTTGTGTAAGAGCCATTAAGGAATGCATTAAGCATTAATTTTCAATGACAGTGGCGTATCATCCCCCCCATGAGTATCGCACTCATCTCGGGGTGAGTTTAACGTGTGCCAGGCCTCTAAAGTCATGCCATCCTTTTTTTATTTTTTTCTCGAATTGACGGGAACAGCACTATTTGTCATTTCGACTGACATTTTCGGGTTAGCCGAGTAAACAACAACAAGATTAACTGCTCATCTGGTAATGACATCTTAACCCCAGCAATCACGGCACTCTCCACTGCAGACACCAGAGCCTCCTGAGAATTCATCCTCCTTATTACTGTGTCAGATAAACTATCGTGTTATTGTACAATTTACTGTCTGTGAGTGCATCTCGACTCGCAGCAAAACAGTGAAGTAAACAAATCTTGTTCTGGTTTTAGTGTGTGTATAGCAATAGCAATTCTTGATTTATATTTGCTTCTAATTACAAAAGTAAAAATGCTGCAATCTGTAAATTACACCGCTATAATGTAGCAATAAATTCATTACCAGTTTTGCAGAACACCAGTGATATATGAAGCAAAAAATTACTCATTACTTGCCTGGTGGGTGATAAAAAGAGGGCAAAAATCCCTGTAAACTTTCACGAAAAGAAGGGCTCAAGCTATGTCTAGGGATTATTCCTGATAATCAGAGAAAGGAATTACTTGGATTAAGATGTTTACAAGGCATGGGCAAACCCCTTTAATCCCTTTTACATACTACTTGTCATTACTTTTTGATTAAGTGCTAAGAAATGTGGTTTGTTTACCACCATTTACCTTAACCACATTGCAAAGACATTCAATTTGAATGCAACAGGGTTGTTTACTGTTGCGTTTCTCATTTGCTGCCTAATGCGTTTCCGAGGGACCCGACCTACCTTATTTTGTCAAACGTGCCTAAAATGTGTTGTAAAAAGTGCCTCTTTAGTGCAAAATGGCTGATTTATGGTGATCATGGTGGTTCTAATTATGAGCATAATGACCTTATTAAGGTTAACAATCACAGTGTTCTGTTTACATGAACTGTCTTAATCACATAATAAGTGTAAGTGTCACCATTATACTTTTTTGGTAACACTTTATTTTACGGTTTCTTAACTAGTTGCTTATTAGCATGTATGTTACTAGAATATTAGCCATTTATTAGTACTAATTAAGCACATATTAATGGCTTATTCTACATGACCTTATTCTACATCCCTAATCCTACCCAATACCTAAACTTAACAACTACCTTACTAACTATTAATAAGCAGCAAATTAGGAATTTCTTGAGGGAAAAGTCGTAGTTAATAGTCAATAAGTGTTTCCTATTCTAAAGTGTTACCAATTTTTTTATTATTATTATTATTTCCGGCACCTGACCTTTAATTTTTTTGTATATATATTGTGTTATTTTTGTTCCCCCTTTTTGTTTTTAGCTTCTAAAATAACTTGTTTTTTCGCATATACATTTACTTTTAATGCGAATTTGTACACAAATATATTTAATTCAGAGGCTTCTTGGAGGCAAGGTAGGCAATGCCGCTTCAAAATATTGGATAAGAAAAAAAAATTGTAGTACAAAAATAAAACAATATTACAAAATATAGCATAAAAAAGTTTATAAATCACTTGTTTTTCTAAAGAAACATTGTCCAACAGCAACACCAGCAGGTAAAGTTACAACGTAAGTGAGCCCGTTGTGTTTTAACAGACCCCCTGAAGCGTACAGTGAGTTTAGTGGGGGGTAGTTGAGAATGAATGGGGCAAAGTCGTGTGAGAGGAGGCATCGCCTCCATCGCGATGTGATTGATTATGTTCAGGCGTGATTTATTTTATGCGATAAGTCCCACCTCCTGTGTTTGTACACGTTGCGTGTTCACAAATCAGGCGTTAATGGGAAGACTAATATTAAAAAAGTACACACTCAAATGTAACCACCTTGTTACATCAAAATAAGACTTAAAAATGGCCTGTAGTTGGTTAGTTATCAGCTTGGTGAAATATAAAGTAAATCTCAGGGTCTGTGACCAATATCTACCAATCTTTGTGATTTTCATGCTACTCTATATATTGTATTTAAATTTAAAAGTGGTCTCCTAATGTGTCCATGGTCTGGTTAGATAAGGCACATGTGACTAGGAACCATGATTGTGGAATCCTATTCAGCACTCAGTGAAATGGCTGTGCACATTCTATCACAGCTTTCATCAAGCGCTGGACCCTTCTAATGGTCCATTCTGCCCGCAGCCTCTCAGACGTATATGGGATGCCTAGAAAGATCCCCTCCCTCCGTCTTCCACTTTTGCACTCCCTTTCGCTTGATCAAGCTCCTCTTTTATTTCCATCTCTTTCTCCCTCCATTTCTCTGATTTCACCATTCTCATCCATCAGCTTTGATGAGATCAGAGTCCAAATGCCAAATGCTATAGTTTTTGCTTGTCACTGTTTCTCTATCCATCCACTTGAATGGTTACTGTGTTGATGTTGATGCAGGATTTTATTGTTTGTGAAGAGTATGGCAGCACATCTCTGCAAAATTAATCGAAATAACTTGTTTTAAAACCTTGACGTTCTTTTTATTTAATTTTGTGTGTGTGTGTGTGTGTGTGTCGTCTTCTATTAAGGCTTCTTATTATTTCTGCCCTGGGTTGTTTGAAAACTACTTAAGTGGAAGTCTTAAGATACGTGTTAAGCCCTGCTTAGCCCTGATTGCTCACGGCATACGGATAAGTGTCAAAGTAGAACGAATTACACTTGAATTATTGGTTTTGAAAAGCACATAATTTGAGGACTGTTCAAGTACATGCCAGCTTTAGGTGACCCACACAATGGTCAGTGCAGGGCAATGTAAACTACACTGCAAAATCCTTAAAACTAGAAAAATCTGCTAGGGAAAGTAAAATTATTTCAATTAATTAAAAAACTGGAATAGGTTCTTTTAAGCATGCACTCTTAAAAATAAAGCTTCTTTATTGGCATCAATTCTGTGAAGAACCTTGAACATCCATGGAACCTTTAAAATGCAAAAAAAGGTTCTTTAGATCTTTAAAATGTTCTTCAAAATGATTCTTTTAGGAACTGTTCACTGAAAGGTTCTTTGGGGAACCAAAAATGGTTCTTCTTTGGCATCACTGCAAAAACACTTTTGGAACCTTTATTTTTAGGAGTGTAAATCAAAGTTTGTGCTTTGCACAAAAGCAGAACAATATTTGCCAATAGGTTGCAAATAAACAAGTCATATTTTATGCAGTATCTCAAGTATAAGGAGACAGATGTTAATGTGTGCTAAATATTTTTTTATTGTAAAAGATACAAACACTGATTAATAAAATCTTTTATTATTTCTGCAGTGTAGTTGAAGGTCATTACAACTAATTCGCTGAATAATTACATAATGTCTCTTGATTGCTCTTTTTTTCAGACCTCTCATGTTGATTTATAGGCTCTTAAAGCGTCTTGTCTTAGACACCCACATTTGTTCGAATTGCAAATTGAGTCCTGCCTAATAAAATTGTTCGCTTTTAGTATAATCATTTGTGTCACCCTGCATCGCACCAACATCAGCACTTTTGGTCTATTAACCATTCTATTGGATGTTAGTCGCAGGCTGCATTTGCAGGATATTATTGAGTTATCTCAGCACCACAACAAACACAAAGTGTCTCGAAATCACCCGTAATACGATTAATCAGTGCAGAACTGCAATGGTTCATAAGCTTGCTTTTAGCCAAGGCTGACATTTGAAAAAGACTGAAAATGAAGAATAAAGACATGGAGAAAAGGAGCAATAGAATTGCAGATGAGGCTTCAGGAACAGTGTAGGTCTGTTTTAATAAGGATGTTTCTGAGGAGAGAAGTATCTGAATTTCTGTACTTGCACTTTGTTTGAGGAGCATCCTTAGAAATCTGTCATTTTGGCATTGTTTTATTGACCGATCATTCTCTGTTACCCCCCACCAAACTCACCGCAGGCTTTAGGAGGTCTGTTAAAACTCAATGGGCTCAGGGGAGGCGAAAGAGATGCGGATTCCCGCTTTAACTTTACCTGATGGTGAGACTATTGGATGTTTCTTTAAAAAAAACAAGTGATTTATACACTTTATTAATGTTATATTTTGTAATATTGGCATTTGTTTTATTTTTGCGCTACGATTTATTTCTCACCCAATTTTTTTTCCTCCTCTGAGGAAACACCCCTGATCTCAGCATATATTCCAAGTCTCTTACAGCATCCTGAATTGAGCAGACATCCTGCTTTTTCCATATTCTGTAGAAGTCACTTATACATATTTGTGCACAGTGAAGGTTTCATTTGAGAGCATCAGAACGTCTTTGGTCCCTGCATTGAAGCGAGTGCCAGATTTGCACCTGCCAGTTTGTGTACATGTGGGAGTCTGTCTGTGTACCTCTTTCTCTGATACGTGCTGCTGTTTACTAAATATTACAATGCTTCCTCAAAGCTAGCGTACTGTTTGAATTTACGCTTGAGTTTGTGGTGCTCTGCAGAGAGGGGTTTTATATAAACTTGAGGTGAAATGACCGATTACAACAGCTGAAGCGCAGATATTAAAACTGTCCCAACTCTGTTCCAAAATGTAAGTTAGCACCTAAACCAAAATGGACCCTCATAAAGGACTGATTTGGAAAACTCTACATAGTGACAGACAACTCTCAGAAGCACTGTATACATAACATTCTTCACATTTTTCACACTTTTGCTTATTGATGCCAGTAGTAATGAATTAGCATGTTGCTAAGCTTACAATGCAATAGATTTAGCTACCAATTACATTCATTTTCTTAACTTTGCCCACAATGTTTTGACCACCATTATTATTCAGTTGCTTCGCAGTCGATATGAGGTAATTTATTGCAGTAACTGACAGGTCAAGCCCTTTTGACACTGAATAAATGAAAATCCTTTAGCTCTTTTGTCTCAGCATTGCGAATGTCGTTCAACATGAAGCGGCTGACGTTTGGTCCCTCATTATATATCGTCATCACAAGCTACATTGATTAGCATTGTAAAGTAGTCCATAAACCGATTCTATGGGCCATGTTTAGCACAACGGGAGTGAGTCTCTAGGGTATTCTTTCTTTTTTGAGCTACCATCACATCCTAGTGAGGCACAGTGGTGCTATGCTAATATCTATTCTTGTAGTGTGTGCCGTTTACACGCTAAATCAGTTTTCAATCTGAGCTGAGCAGCCCAACTGTGAGTCACTGCTTCAAAGTTTTCCCAACTTCAATCGCTATTGTGTTCTGACATACAAGTGAGCAATTCATCCAGCCAAAATAATATCATAAAGTAGAGCCTTTTTTTTTTTGTAAGATCTCTCTGTACTTTTTTTTTTAATCAGCTAGGAGTTCATTAGCGGAAATTAGCTTGGAGGAAAAATAGCACAGGAGTTCTGTTGTGAAGCGGAGCATAAAAGTGCTGCACTGTGGTAACAAGCTGGCCTAATACTCGTCCTGTTCCCGGCTTTGCTTGATTTCCGTTTGTCTCACCCTCATGCAAGACAAGATCTGAATCACATTTGCAGCTAAGTGTCTCTTTCACTTGTGCATAGCTAACCCTCATTTACTGAACACTTCTCAGAGCCAAATGGAATATTTGAATTGAAAAGAAGTTCCGGTATCCACCTTATTTTTGCTGTAAGAGCGAGCACAGCTATTTGTACATTTTATGGGTCTAACTTCTAGTCTCATCCGCACCAGCTATTTTTAGCAGTACAAAAGTCTCGCCAATCGGTTTACTTCCATGTTATACAATGTAGGGTTGCAGGGATGCAATTCTATATAGGTAGGTATTAGGTAGCAAGTACTTTCTAAGTCCCTCATGTTGAAGCAGTTTCACATCGTCCTTTAATGCACCAATTGCGTCTCATCTTGGTGGCTCAATGTGCTTTGAAGCGTTGCTTTCGTGCAAGTCTCATTGCTAGTGCACTTTGGGTGAGTGCTCTGGCTTCTATCGAGAACTGCCTGGGAAAATGCCCCCAACAGTCATTCTGCTTTGTCCATCGGCAGTCTGTAGCCCTGTAGATTGAAAATCACATCCCTTTGTTAACGGAGCCAGGAGTTTAACGGACAACCAAAAGAGGAGGCTTGAGGAGCTTTTGGCACTTGCAAATAAAAAAAAGCAATTCTCTTTTTGCTCTAATGCAACTCTGAAAAGCCATTGTTGTCATGTGCCTAGAGCAGTCACAGAGATGGGCCGTATAATGCCACTTCTATCAGAAGTGCTTAGTGATTTCAAGGCTCAACAATAAGAAATGTTTTCTTTTTTTTAGTTTAAGTGATGGTTCTGTCAACTGGCACGAAACCTTTGCACACTGGCCACTGTCCTAAAGTTATGCTTTTCTTCCATACTGTGGGAACGTATAGGACAGAGCGGCTGTAAATTAGACTTATGAGACAGCTGGGTTTGGTCCAAAATGAGATGGCAAGTGATTGGAATTAGAAGCTTGACTGCTCTTTATATAATAGTGTGTTTTATAACAGGACAGTTTGTGTGTGTGTGAGTCTAATATACCTCTTAAAACCACAGTGATCCTGGATGCATCCAGGTTTTCAAATAAACGATTTTGCAGAGGAGGATTGGAGGTCGGAACTGGATAGATAAAGGGTTAATGGCTGCAAAGTGCGTATTTATGGTGGAGCTTTTAAATGTGACAGCCTGTGCGTATTTCATATCGACTATGAATCCAGGGAGACAAGTTTACAGAGTAATTATGTTCTGCAGACGAAAGCCTGAATCCTGTGTGCATGAATCATAATGCAATTCAATACGGGCTTCTTTCTCAGCATGTGCAGCTGGCAGGACTACAATACCCAGAATGCACTTAGAAGCTCTGAATGCATTGACATCTTTGTGTCATGCTTTCAAATGGAATGTTTTTCTGTCTCTGACTGTCTAAAAGTGTTACTAGGATGTGCAATTATAAAAGAAAGGAATCTCCCAGCAATAGTAACAAATAAATATAATGGATATTTAAGAAATAAATTGCATATATTTATTCTGATATCTGCTAAATACTATTCTAACTTCTATCTGCTCTAAATATAATATTTTCGAAGCAAATATGTGACCCTGGACCACAAAACCAGTCATAAGGGTCAATTTTTTTAAACCGAGATTTATGCATTATCTGAAAGTTGAACAAATAAGCTTTCCATTGATGTATAGATACAACTATTTGAAAATCTGCAATCTGCGGGCAAAAAAATCTAAAGATTGAGAAAGTTCTTAGCAATGCATATTACTAATGAAAAACGAAAGTTGATTTTTGGCGTAAAAGACAAATCAGTAATTTTGACCTATTCAATGCATTGTTGGCTACTGCTACAAATATGCCCATGATACTGTACTTATGACTGGTTTTGTGCTCCAGGTTCACATATGGTATAACAAAGTGGTTGAAACTTTCAGTTCACTTGCCACAACAAGTGATTTATAAGCCACCACCATTGAGATATAAGGAGATGTGAACCAAATTTGCCGCAATGCCAGATTTGGATGGGTTTGGATCATCTCATGCATTATTTATCTGCACTTTTAAGGGATTCTTAAGCACTTCCAGTACTCAAATTCTGTTGTGCACTATCCTCACGTGTATGGATCACAGAATACACAAATTAACGGACAAAACACATTCAACAGCAGCCAATTATTGATGTGCTCACTTACTGTGTGGCAGTTACAAACCATTGCTTTATAATAGGAAAGCTCACTTTGTATTTACCATATTTTATCTCCTTCTCTCTCTGAACATGTACCGTTGATTGCCTTTCCACTAGCTCATTACTGTATTTCTCTGCTGATTGAAAACTTGAGTGGCGTCACCCTCTCAACTGCGGGAAGAAAAATGAATGACTGCCAGAAAATTATTCCATCCAACCTGCCTCATTCTGGCAGCGACTCTTAGCCGCAGCATGTGGGATCTTGTTCTTAAAACATTTATGCTTTTATGGCGTAAACCTCTGACACGGTCGCCTGGTTGATCTCCTGTAATTTGTTTTTTCTCAAATTAAGCCACTTTAAACGAAGTGCTAAATAAATATGCATAACTGTTTATAACTGACAAAGAACTCTTTCTTGGCTTGTCTGCAGTGTTAATATTGTTCCAATCTGCCAGATTGCAAATCGCCACATTGTTCAGGCAAATGTGTATGCGGTGCGCGAGTATGCAAGCAGATTAAGACAAAATGATCACGACATGGTCTTTATACGAGCGAGATTTGGGAATAACGTCCTCTTATCTGCTTCATAAACTGGTTTTGATGGATGGCGGCTGTGTTTTGGGAACCAGTGTTCCCCTGTTATAGACTATGACTGCTTTTCTACTCACTCTGTAACTTATTTTTTCAGTCTTGTTGACTGAAACTTTATGGCATACAGGAAAATGATCTCTCTTAATGATCTCTGTTCTTTCTGCAAGAGATGTGTGACATTGGCTGCCAGATCAACAGTGGTTTTTGAGCCAATGCTTCCTGCCAGTTTTGAGCACCCAGTCTGCCTCTGCCTCACACACTTGTCGTAAGCAGGTACTGATTGCTGTAAGGGAAAGAGATTAATTGCATTGCATTATTGAACGCCCCAAGTCAGAATCAATCATTTCTTTGCTTAGCATTTGGAGGTGCATTGCGGCGACAGAGAGTTACTAAGCACGTTTGCAATGCAGGCAAGCTGGTACAGACTGGCATCCTGTACAACTGAAAGATGTTACTACGGTGGGCCTGGATAAAAACTAGTACCCTCACTAGCGCTGGACGATGTACCGGTTTAACCGGTTTGAATTACACAAAAAAGGCATATCTGTAAGTGGCTATAACACTTTTTAACTAATGGTTGGAGAACTTTTAGAACTAACACACAACTAATTCTTTAAGCAAATACAAAACTGTAAACAGCAATTAAAAGAAGACAGAGACAAATGCAAAGAGGAGAAAATACTGTAGCAGGCAGAGCAAACTCATTTCACCATGCGTGAAATATTGGAAGAAAATCTTAAATATGGAATTGGGGGATTATATGAATTATATATATGAGTCTTCAGAAAAGTTTAGATTAGAAAGTATTTTCTTTTTGACTTACTGCCATATAATGCATAATACTGTAGTATTTAAAGTCCCCATTAAATTAAAATGAAAGTTTTTAGTATGAATATGTTATCTAGAAACTAGTGTGCTCTTAAAACAATGGCAAAATTCACATTTGCAAGATATAAGTATTCAAAACGTACAGTCTCTAGCTTCCGCCAATATGGATCAACTCTTCAGCTTCTCCAGTCAAAAGCTTCCTAAAATCGAAAGCATCCCGCCCCCTACACTATAAATAGACGCTCATCAGCTGTGACTGAAATTGGTCACTTGTTCAAAGAATTAGTATTTTCTGTATGATGAATGGCACATAGTGCACTATTTAGGGGATAGAGAATGATTCAGACAGTGTAAATATGCTTTCCATTGGGGCGAATTAAATCTGGTTTCAAATGCAGCTATACAGAGCTCATCAGGTATGGCCCAAGTTGTGATATAAATGAAACGCTACTGGCTATTTAAAAAACTGAAACTTCCTGTTTCACTTGAAATTACGTCAACAGATAGAATAACGCTGTGTGTTTCAAAGCACTTCAGTGAACCTTTAATAGTGCTGCTTTTTTACAGCAGTATTCAAATAAACGCTACATTGCTGCTGTTCCATAAGCGCCACCTGCTGTCAGTAAGTGAATTTCCGTTCTAATTCAGTCTTGTTTTGTGCAGGTGTTTTATGTAGCTTAATTTCAAAGCTAAGGTCAGACCATTCTGTTTTTGCTTCAGATTTTGAATTTATGCAATCTAATTTACTTAAAGTGTTAATGGTACATGTAGCATGTTTGTTTGGATCATGATAAAACGTGGTTCTGAAACTGTTTCATGCATTCTGATTGATATAAAGGCGGAGTCATTAAAAAACAAAGTGGCTGTGAACCAAAACTGTGAAACCATCAGAACTCTAAAAAAAAAATATGTGATACAAATATTTACCCAGCACTAACCCTGACTTTGTTGTTGTTTTTTTCCCTCCCACTGTCATATTGCATTTACAAGGTCTACTGGTCCACTGTTCTTTCTTCCTAATATATTTTATCCTGTCTTGCTAAGAAGAATCAAAGAAAGTTTTATGCTCGTGTTTGTGACCTACAGCGCTCTAACCTCCGTGTTGGAAATTCACGCTAAATGTTAATACAGAAGGGTGCACATTGACTTGACAGAACCTAAGGGTTTTGGATCTAGAAAGAGAATTTGTCATTTGAGTGGACATTTGGAAATACCCATAAGCAGTCCAGATTTTTCCTTGTAGCCACGTCAAAACCATAATTTCATCTTGACTATCAACTTTTGTGGTAATGATGATGATGTTCTTTAATCTGTTTCATTCATATGGAGTGTGTTTTTTTTTTTTTTTTTTTTTTTTGTAAAAGTATTTATAGTAAAGGTTAAGAATACAAGCCCCATTCAGTGGGGTTTAAAGACCGTGGCATTTGGCGGCGCATGCCAGGGGCGAAGAGCAGGAAGTTAATTGTTAATTTCCACACCAAAGTTAATTATCACAGACAGCCTTTATTGCCATTAAATCTTTTCATTAATTATCATTAGTGTCGTTAAAGGACGTTTTCCTGCTGACCAAACACAAACGGGAAGGCACGTTTGGGATTGTGAGTGAAGCCTCAGCCACATCCTTGCAGTGGTGGGGTTTTGTGCAAGCACCTTGTAATTTCCTTCCATTGATTTGCAGAGGAGACGCATATCATGATGTTAAATGCCTGGTCAGTCACACTGAGGTTTCAAGGACAGTCGAGTCAAGGTTAAAGCCTGGTCAAATGCATTCACCTGAAAGCAGTGCCTCACACAGCCTGTGAACTTGTGTGCTTTAACTGCTGATCTTAGATCAGTTTTTCTGGCATTGTTCTTAATCTTAACCTGGAGCAGCGAGCCAGATCATATGTGACCCTGGACCACAAAACCAGTCTTAAGTCGCTGGGGTATATTTGGGTCAAAATCATTGATTTGATTTGATGGCAAAAATCATTAGGATATTAAGTAAAAATCATGTTTCATTAAGATAATTTGTAAATTTCCTGCTTTAAATATATTAAAACTTAATTTTTTATAAGTAATATGCATTGTTTAGAACTTAATTTGGACAGCTTTAAAGTCGATTTTCTCAATATTTGTATTTTTTTGCACCCTCAGATTCCAGATTTTCAAATAGTTGTATCTCGGCCAAATGTTCCCCTATCATAACAGACCATACATTAATGGAAAACTTATTTATTCAACTTTCAGATGATATATAAATCTCAATTTTGAAAAAAATTACAATTATGACTGGTTTTGTGGTCCAGAATTGAGATTTATACATCATCTGAATAAATAATCTTTCCATTGATGTATGGTCAAAAATTTAATTTTGACATATTTATAGTAGGCAATATACAAAATATCTTCATGGAACATGATATTGACTTAATATCCTTAAAAATAGAAAAATCAATTATTTTGACCAATACAATGTATTTTTGCCTATTGCTACAAATATACCCGTGCTACTTAAGACCGGTTTTGTGGTCCAGGGTCACATATAAGACAAGGTCTTACTAATTTAAGACACACTTTCACACTAAAATGTACAGTGCAGATGCTTCTGAGAGTTGCATGATCATTTACAGCAAATTGATTTCTATTTAAAAGCCTCCATAGAGTGTTTTGAGTAGACTCTGCACTTAACATTACTTCAGAGTCCTGAATAGAGTTTTTTTTCACAATTGTTTTCTCTATAGGGATATTGCATTCGCTTTTAGATGTAATACTCTGAACCTTCATTGCTCATCCAGACTGTCAAAAAGAGGCCTGCACCTTTGAGGAATATAATGCAAAGCATTATGGAGCTTGTCATCTCATCTTTATGTTCTCAGCGTTTTTGAATCTATAGAGACATTACAAGACAAAGGCTGGCTTAGCTGAGGATTTGTATTACAATTATTAAAATGTGAGAGTAAAATTCGTTTACGACAGCAGCACTTTTTTACAAATGCAATTTGTCAGTTTGGCATGCTGTCGAAATCAGGTTTGATGTTTACCAGGTCATTTTAGGGAATAGATGAGAACAGTGGATGGAGTGGGAAACTGTTTCAGAAATTCATGCCAAATGAACACTGACAAGCTGTTCACATAATTCTGTTCAGGCCTTAAGCAATATTCTAATTATTGCCTGAGGTGTAAAACATAACTATACACACACACAAAGAAAGTGTAGGATTTACTTTGACCTTGATAACTCCATTCACACAAAATTAATCAGACTTTTTGATAAACCTTTGATTGTAAAAACACATGCATTAATACATCCTTCCTCTGTCTTTAGTGAATTTATAGCTTTGACTGTGCAATCGCTGTGCAATTTGTGCTCTGATGGTCTTTTCTATTAAACATTGATTAAAAGTGTCCATGCATTCCCTGACAGAGTCTCTGACTGCTGTACCAGAAAGCCACCCTCTTCTCTTCTGCCCCCTCTTTTCTTCTCTTCACTGTCCCAGTAGATTTCCGAGACCCTCAGGCAGTGGCCTCATTTTGCTTTCTTATCTCCTTGCTCTGTGTTTGGTCTTCTGAGAGCCCATCTTCCCCCTCCAGAGAAACTCTCGGTTTCTAAATCAATTCACATTGAGTCTTCCTTCTCTCTTATTTCTGAGTGACTGTCAAAGCCATCTGTAATTACTATCGCTGCTCCTGAATGAACTCTGATTCACACAGCTCGTTTTGATTCGCTACTGCAGGCTCTGATGTCACTGGGTACAATGGATTTGACTAGTGCTTTGTGTAGTACTTTAAGTTAATGTTAACCCTCAAGATGTATTCTCGCAGCATCATCAAATCAAGGTTGAACCACTGATGTCACATGGAGTATTTTATCGATGTCCTTACTACCTTTCTGGGCCTTGAACATGGTAGTTCCATTGCTGTCTAGGGTTTTAAAGCCTTTGGGTTTCATCAAAAACATCTTCATTTGTATTGAAGATGAATGAAGGTCTTACAGGTTTGGATATTACTCTAAATGCCAACTTCTAACTACTTCTGCCAAATGACTTTAACTTTGCACATTGTACCAGATTACTCCACACACAATTGTTTTTAATTAGCCCACTTCAAAGCCGGGGAGACTAATGATTCTCTTTTGAAAGAAAATGAGGCATGCTTTCAAAGCATGAAGGTTAGCCAAATCATGCTACAGACTTGGCTGTCAAATCAACCCATTTGTGCTAATAAAGGCTAATGTTCCAACAAACTGCGTGGGCTACCCTTGAAGGGAGGTCTTAAGGATGTGAAACACAGGGTCGGACATAACCATTAGCATCTCCACACTCTTGCGATTCACTGTTTTCACACATATTTATAAGCAAACATGAAATTGACAAATGCTCTGTTGACTAAGTGTGTCTGGTAATTGGTTTCATTAGAAGTCTGTGGCAGGTGGAAGGTGGTCTGTACTGTCAGTATGTATGAACATTCTCATATGCTTCGCTTCAAACTTTCTGCATCTTGCCCACTAATGATATTTTCACACCATGACCTTGTCCTTAGTAATATTTCGCTGTGAGAATTGCGATTTTGCAAACTTATCAACATCATGTCTCTCACCTACTATTGCTTCTTGTTATAGCTTGCCTACACTGCTGTTAAAAATGTTTGTATCAGTAAGATTTTTAATGGTTTTTTAGAGGAGTCTCTTATGCTCTTCAAAGTTGCATTTATTTGGTCAAAGATACAGAATAAAGTAATTTGAAATATTATTGCAATATTGCAAGTTTTTTATTTTCATCAGCCATTACCCCAGTCTTCAGTGTCCCACGATCCTTCAGAAATCATTCTGGTATGCTGATTTATTATCAATTTTGGAAACTGTTGTGCTGCTTAATATTTCTTTGGACCTGTGATACTTTTTTCAGGATTCTTAGATGAATAAAAAGTTTAAAAGAACAGCATTTATTTGAACTAGAAACCTTTTCTAACAATATAAGGCTTTACTATCACTTTGTATTAATTTAACACATCCTTGCTGAATAAAAGTATTAATCTTTCTTTGTTTGAAAAAAAGAAAAAAAATACTGACCCCAAACGGTAGTGCATATTGTTAGAAAAGATTTCTATTTTAAATAAGTGTTGTTCTTTTTAATGTTTTATTCATCAAAGAATCCTGAACTGTTTCCAACACTGATAGTAAATCAGTATATTATAAATATTTTTTGAAAACCCCTATTTGAAATGGCAATAATATTTCAGAACCTAAATGTTTTTTCTGTATTTTTAATTAAATAAACGCAGCCTTGATGAGCAAAAAGTCTTATTTAAAAAATAATACTTCAAAATTTTTGAACAGCAGTGTATGGAAGGTCCTTAAAAGGTGAAGACTTCAAAAGACTACAAAAATTGTTATGAACAGCAATGTAATTGACCCTTTTTTTGGATTAGAAATATAATTATCACTATTAAAGTTTTATTTTTACTAAATTTGTATTTACTTTTTTATACATAGCAACTAGTACAAAGCACCTAATTCTATAAATATATAAATGCTTTTTCATTTCATAGCACAATTTCACCAAATCTAAATGCCAGTCATGGCTTATGGAGAGAATTAATTTTAGAACATCAAAGCTGGGGGAAAAATAAATAAATAAAATAGGAGTAGGAAATGCAGTGTGCCGACAGTCATTAAGCGTTTCCAATTCCACCTCATTATTTTACTAATTCAATTGGATGGAGAGGCAATGGAAGGAAAAAAAAAAGATAATTACTATGACTTTGGCCATGCTTGAAACCCCCGTATGCACTCGGGTATTAAATGGGATTTGTTGAGGCGTGCATTATTGAGAAAAACTGCGTTAGACACCTTTGTGATTTTCACCCAGACTTCAGTAGTTCAGTATGTAGGTCTCTTAAAAAGGAGACAGGAAATGAAGGAATTATAAATTGTTTGTTGATATGTACCGTATTTTAAGTCTTTTTGTTTGTCCTACAGACATGTTTTATTAATGCAGTTTATGTTTCTGTGTGATAAAGTTAGAGTGTTCATGAAACGTCGTTGTGGGTTTTCACGATACTCTCAAACAGTGACTTTAAACTTCTCAGCCAGGCCAAATAGAAGGCTTAAGATAGAAAAAAAGCATCAGGGCCTTTCTGAAGCAAAACCAATTTGTAGACTGTTTCCTACATACCTGGATGGCTTCAATCAGCCCACACAAAAGGTGTGAGTCAGCAGCCTTCTATGGCGCCTTTGTGAGGGAAGTGCCTCTCACTGTGCTTCCACAGAGAGGCTAGAGCTTTACAGGGTGAGGAGAATTAAAGGTACAGTTCACCGAAAAATTTAAATTGTCATCATTGATTCATCATTAAACCTGTATAAAAGATATGTTGTTTCACATACATTAAAAGTCAATGGGGTCCAAACAGAAGAAAGTCAGTCATATTGGTTTGGAATGACATGATTCTGATTGAAATTTTTTTGGTGAACAATTCCTTTAAGAGGTGTTTGAAATTGGTTGAAATAGGTTTTGTTCCAGGAAGCTCATTACATGCGCAGTAGAGCCTTGCATTCTTTTTTAGGGCCAGGCTTCGGGCCAATTTTCATGTCATATTTCAGACGCAGGTCAGGCATTGGGCCTGTTTTAGGCTTCTCCTTATTTTTTTATATCTTATACAGTATATCCATCAATTATGGTGATGAAAAGAATTGCCGCGCTGGTGGAAACAACACAAGACTTCGCTTTCACTTTCGAGACTGGACTGCGTTTAGTGTTTCAGCCAGCAGCAGTGCCTTCAGTGGGCCAAAATTTGACATGAAACGAATGTGTCAGAGGGGAAATAGTAAGGTGATATTTCAGTTATTTATTAATAACCTAGTGTATTCTGAGTCAGTGTTGCAAATATCCGGACTCGCAATCTCCTCTTTGAACGCCCCTTTAGAGAAAAACACATTTTTGTTTTTATTTATTTTATTTCGTTAAGTAATAATTTAAAGCTTTCAATATACAGTTGTGCTCAAAAGTTTACATACCCCTTGCAGAATATGCAAAATGTTAATTATTTAACCAAAATAAGAGGGATCATATAAAACTCATGTTATTTTTTTATTTAGTACTGACCTGAATAAGATATTTTACATTAGACATTTACATATAGTCCACAAGAGAAAAAAATAGTTGAATTTATAAAAATGACCGTTCAAAAGTTTACATACCCTTGATTCTTAATACTTAATGCTGGTCATTGTTACCTGAATGACCCACAGCTGTGTTGTTTTTTTTTTGTTTAGTGATATTTGTTCATGAGTCCCTTGTTTGTCCTGAAGAGTTAAACTGTCTGCTGTTCATCAGAAAAATCCTTCAGCTCCCACAAATTCTTTGGTTTTCCAGCATTTTTGTGTATTTGAACCCTTTCCAACAATGACTGTATGATTTTGAGATCCATCTTCTCACACTGAGGACAACTGAGGGACTCATATGCAACTATTACAGAAGGTTCAAACACTCACTGATGCTCTAGAAGGAAAAAACATGCATTAAGAGCCGGGGGGTGAAAACTTTTGAAATTTGAAGATCATGGTAAATTTAACTAATGTTGTCTTCTGTATCTACTGTAGCTTCTGAAGGGCAGTGCTAAATGAAAAAAAAGGCAAAATGTACACATTTCCATTCTGTTCAAAAATTTTGTTTCCACTGGAAAAAAAAAAGTGATTGCACTAGGGCCTCCATGTCCTGCAAAGCGGCTTCAGCTTGAACTCTCCACACAAGTGATTGGATATGTGCCAAATAGCGTATATTTATCTAGGTTTAACATTTAAACTAACATTGTTTTATACTTGAACTGTTTTATATCTATAGATTTTATTTTTGAAGCAAGTCGTGATGATTTGAGAAGGCAAACTGATCAAACAGACTATGAACAGTCTTCCGCTGGCTGCTGTTTGTTACTTTAAAAAAAAACGTATATTTATTTATACTTAAATATAATCACTTTGCCGCTGCATACAAAATTGAACTATTTTAATAGCTTAGCAGTAGTATTAGCTGTTTTGTGTGAACTGGGAAAAAAGACGGGCTTAGATTGGACTCGGGATGATAATTTTGATAAGCTGTCGGGCAAGGGCCTGGTTAGGGCCTATATTTGAGGCCCGTGCAGGGCTCTAATGAACAGGGACATTCCTGAAAATGCAAATACTTTTTCATTTCTATTTGTTACTTTTTCTTGTGTGGAGTAGGTGTGAGATGATTGACCGCCCTGCTTTTCTCAAAAAAAAAAAATAGCTTGAGTTTTCTCAGTAACACCATGGGAAATGTTCTCAGGAAGTGCTTAAGTCTACTTGAATGCTGAAATTGTTTTCTGTGAAAATCATTCACTTTGCAATGAAGTAGTGCGGAGAGTACTACTCAAGCTCATATTGTTTCAAACCTTTATGAGTTTCTTTCATCTGCAGAGTGCATGAGATGAAGGTTTGAATAATGTTCACACTGCTCTCAAAAAATATATATTTTAAAACGGCAAAAGCTCTCCGGTTCGCAACAAGTAGTGTATATCGAGTATTTATGCATTGAAAAACAACTCTAGTTTCTTGAGCAAATTAATAACAAGTCATGTTAACCACCCACAGACATTCCAGCACACACTTTACGCTCGAGAGAGATACATGGAGAGTGGATGAAAGGAGAGGATAAGCTTTGTGAAAGACTGACATGAAGGAAATGAGGTCTGAAAGAGACAGGGAGCATGAGACGATGAGAGCGATAGAGGCAAAGAGGCAACAGTTTGAGTAAGGAAAAAAACAACATTGGTTATTTCATCTTAATAGGCTCCCTTTGATCCCCCTCCCACTGCAGCCAGTGCTAATATTTTGAACAACAGAGAGTACATTTCAAATTCAGGTCTTCTAAAGTCCTGGGCACAAACAGCTGGACAGGTTTGGGCTGTCGAGAAGCATCAAGTTAGAAGATGCTGTGCTACATGATGTTAGATATGTTTTAATTAGCCAAGATTAAAAGTACTCCATCAATAATGTAAAAGAATAGCAACAGATTTTGGCGAAGATGTAATAATTTAAGAGCACTGTAGAAATACACTTTAAGAGTGCTTATATAGTTATATTTATATATAGCATTTCTGGCAGATTACATTAAAATTTTCGTGTTATGATAAATGTCTCCTATTCTATTCTATTCTATTCTATTCTATTCTATTCTATTCTGTTCTGTTCTGTTCTATTATGTAAAATATCATAATCACAACAAATGTTTTCATGTTTTGACCAATATTATAAATCTACTATATTTTACTTCAAAAATGATATTCTATTCTATTCTATTCTATTCTATTCTATCCTGTCATGTAAAATATTATAGATCACAGAGAAATGTTTTCATGTGTTGACCAATATTATAAATGTACACTATACTTCGGAATTTCTGTTCTGCTCTATTATATTGTTCTATTCTATTATATTCTGTTCTATTCTATTATTTTATGTAAAAAATGATAGATCACAGCAAAATGTTTTCATGTTTGACCAATATTATAAATATACACTATAGTTCGAAATTTATTTTCTATTTGTTTCTATTCTACTCTATTTGTACACTTTTACTTCCAACTTTATTCTATTCTATTCATTTGTTTCTATTCTATTCATGTAAAATATTATAGATCACAGCAAAATATGTTTTGACCAATATTATAAATGTACACTATAGTTTGAAATATCTATTCTATTCTATTCTATTCTATTCAATCTTTTATGTAAAATATTATAGATCACGGCAAAATAATATAAATCTACATTATCTTACCTAAATAATTCTGTTCTATTCTATTATATTCTGCCATGTTAAATATTATGGATTACAGCAAAACGTTTTCATGTTTTGACCAATATTATAAATCTACCATCTTTTACTTCTAAATTGATAAAATAGAATATGATGGAATAAAATTTAATAGAATATTATTTTATGTATAAGTATAGTTATTTAGTTAAAAGTAAAATAGTGTATATCACAATAAAGGTTTTCATGTCATGACCACTGTTATGAATATAATATAATATAATTTGAAGTAAAATAGTGTAGATTTATAACGTTGGTCATATTATGAAAATGTTACGTTATGGTGGCAACTGTTTTTTGTTTATTGTCATATTAGTCATACTTTGTGTTATGAATGTTTCATAAGTGTATTGTGTAAAAAACAATACTAGCTTACAATTCAGAAGTTAGAGAGAATGATTGTAGATAGCAGTGTAACAAATGAAAGCTAGGCACTCCATGGAAGTGACGTGATGACATGAGGGACGTCAAAGCCCAGCATTTGCTGTAGAGGCGGATTAAAGGTCAGTGCACTCGGCTGTGATATTAATCGGAGAGACTCATTGATAATTTAGCTTCATGGGCAGCTCTTGGGTCATGGACATCATCAGGTTGTGTAGAGTCCAGTCACGCACTCTTTCTCCCAAATCGCCACACACACACACACACTTCTCTCACCCGCTGACATTCATTTGTTTTTCATTGTCTCACTTTTTCCCTCTCATACACACACCTACCTTCCACTGCTTACAATAAACCTGTGGCTTGTAATGCAGCACTGCACCAGACTAGAGAAATTCGAGACAGGACATTAATCTAGAGTCACATTCTCCTGTCCTGCACTTCCTGTTTCAAAAAGCACAGAAACAAGCCTATTTTAAGAATTCATTGCTTACCTGAGGCCTAAACCTTTTACATTAGATTCCATTTGTGCCTGTGGCTGCTAACTCTCTCCCCATATTACATGAGTCATTTGACAGCATAGCTGCTGGCTTATTGACACACAGGCCTTTCAAAAGCTCTTACCATGTGAATTTAGGACTGCTTATACAGCGCACATATACGTGATTTCAGAGGTCATCATTACTTTAGGCTTCTCTGTTATCCATGTGCTTTTTTTGGGCCTCTGTGAAGAGGACTATAAAACCTTTTTTTTTTTTTTTTTTTTTTTCCCCAATACAAGAGATGGTCTGCATCTTGAGGTGTTCTGTAGGAGTTTGTTTTGTTTTATAAAGGTGCTTGAATTGCTTAGGTGATTTTCAGACTCTCATTTGTCATTCAGAAACTTTCGTACAGCAACCTTTGTTACTGTATGATATATTAAGGGGAAAAGTTCACTCAAAATTTAAAATTCAGATATTTGCCGTAAGTTATTTGCACATACTAGATACCTGACAATGCTAGTTCAGAGCTCTCACCTCTAGTTTGTTGTTGTCTTTTGCATTTGATGCCTTTAGCAGTTGGTGACTGAAAGATGGAAAACATCCAATCAATACTTTATTAGGTACAAAGTCTCAGGCCTGATGCCGATTTGCAGCTTGCATTGTAGTTGAGAATGCATTGCATTTGTCTGATTGTGAGCAAAACCTTAAAAAGTGGAGAGTTGTCTAAAATGAGCCACAGCTGATGGCTTATCTAGTCAGCTGATTGGCTCTTTTTTTTCTTGTCCTAATTTTAAGCAACACCAGGACATCCTTTCTTTAAACTCACGCCAGCCTTGGACTTTCAGTGATAACCTGCTGGTTAGCTGAAGATGAAAATGTCAAAGCGAAGACGGATGTTTTTCATTAAAAACCATTTGCGGTTTTCTTATTTTAGTGCCATTTGATTTAGGCTGCCATTTGCCCTTCACCTTTGTTGCTTCTTAAACCTTTCCGGTATCATGCGAGATTCAATCCCAAAGCGTTTCTGTGCCTAATGCGTGATCAGAAGTGTCTGCCGCATTTTTCTGATCTCGTGTCACATATATACAGGGAAATCTTTATATTGAATATACTGTACTGTATAGAGTTGGAGTTTTTCAACATGCTTATCAACTTAAAATGTTCCTGTGGTGTGACAAATGGCTTTTTAAAAGTAATTTAGAACCTGTAGTGATGTCTTAAAAGATACAGTTATGATAATTATACCAATTAGCAAAATGCTGTTTTTCACAAAATAGTCATTATTAAATGACTATTAGTCATTTGGTGTCTTAATCATAGTTTGGGGGAGGATAGTTATATATAATGTTTTATATCATTAATGTGAATATTGGATCAAAAAACTTTTCGATATGATTATGTGAAGCTAAACATGAGCTAAATTAGTTTTATTTATTGTTTATTTAGGCTAATTGTTTAGCATGCTAACAACAGAGAATGCATGATTGAATGATGTCATAGCAGTTTGTTGAGTTTGTGTGGTAAAGACAAACTTTTGAGCACTTGTTGGCTAATAATAGATAGATAGATAGATAGATAGATAGATAGATAGATAGATTTTCAATATTAAGAATACTGTGTAACAATTCAATAAGCAATGAAGGTATTGAAAGATTGACTCTAGCTTGAGGACGCCAGCCTTCCACTCTTCAGTCTAATTCCTAATGTACCTTGATATTTTTATCACGTCTCTGTCGCCGCTGTTCTTGCCATTCTCGTTTTTACCAGGGCTGGTGCGGAGCTGTCAAAGAACAACCCGTCACTAGCTCCTCAAAAACGCTCTTCACCTCCAGCCATTTTCTCAGTGCAGGAACATCAAGACCCGTTCGCCTCCTCAGACTCTTTCCTCCTTGTTTCTTTTTCCCCTCTGTCTTCAGTCAGTTTTTGGCAGTCTTTAAACTCCTACTCAGACCTCTGTGTTCAGTCGTTCTCTCTATGCTTTGAATTGGTCGACATCACTTTCGTGAGCTATCTATCTATCTATCTATCTATCTATCTGTTTATTGTTCTATCTAGCTGTCTATCGTTCTGTCTTTCTAGCATTCTATCTGTTGTTCTATCGATCATTTTATCTAATGTTCTGTCGTTCTATCTATCATTCTATCTACCGTTCTATCATTCTGTCTATAGTTCTATCTGTCTATCTGTCTTTCTGTCTAATGTTCTGTCGTTCTATCTATCTTTCTATGAAACATTTAATCTATATAATGTTCTGTCATTCTATCTTTCTTTCTAACTGTTATTCTATCATTTTGTCATACTATCTAATGCTCTTGTCGTTCTATTATTCTGTCTATCGTTCTATCTGTCATTCTATCTAATGTTGTTATTCTATATATCTTTCTGTCATTCATCCTATCGTTGTCTATCATTCTATTTATCGTTCTATCTGTCTATCGTTTTATCTTTCAGTCTACTTTCAATTGCTCTATCTGTCGTTCTGTCATTCTATCTGTCATTCTATTATTTTGTAGTTTGTCTAATGTTCTATTACTCTATCTTTCTATCATTGTATCCATCATTCTATCTATTTATTGTTTATCTTTCAATCATTCTATCTGTCGTTCTATCTATTGTTCTATCGATCATTTTATCTATCTAATGTTGTCGTTGTGTCATTCTATTATTTTGAAGTTTGTCTATCTAATGCTCTGTTGTTCTGTCTATCTTTCTGTTATTCATTATATCATTGTATCTATCATTGTATCTATTTATTGTTCTATCTGTCTATCGTTCTGTCTTTCAGTCTATCTTTCAATTGTTCTATCTGTCATTCTATCTATTGTTCTATCGATCATTTTATTATTTTGTAGTTTGTCTATCTAATGCTCTGTTATTCTATCTATCATTTTGTCAGTCGTTCTATCTATCGTTCTGTCATTCTGTTTGTCTTTCTATCATTCTGTCTATCGTTCTATCATTCTATCTGTCATTCTATCTATTGTTCTACAGATCATTTTATGTATCTAACGTTCTGTCATTCTATTTATCGTTCTATCTCTCGATCTATCATGTCTATCGTTCTATTTTTTATTCTGTCTATCTAATGTTCTGTCATTCTCTCTATCTATCGTTCTATCATTCTATCTGTCATATCAAATGGTCTATCATTCTAATGTCTATCATATCTATCTATCTATCTGTCTGTCTGTCTGTCTATCTTTCTATCGTTCTATGCCATTCTCTCTGTCGTTCTACATGTCGTTGTATCTATCATTCTATCTAATGTTCTTTTATTGTAACTATACCGTTCTGTCACATCTTAAAACAATAAATATGAAAATTCATTACACATTGTTTGTAATGCACCTCCTATCCTGTAGATGTTGCTGAGTGGGTGTTGACTCTCTCGGCCACTTCAGTTTCAATGGGTAATTGATCTTGATTTTGATTGATTTTTGTTGTTGTTGTCTTCTCCTCCTTTGCATTATTCTGTCTTTAGTTATGTTAATGGCCAAAAATGTTCTCTCAATGCATGTTATTCACTTCAGTAATCAGGTGATTATGTAAGAAGTCAACTGTGATATTCTAAATGAAATTTTCCCAAATTAGTTGACATCAAAACAAAATCTACATAAAATCGAAAACCTTAGGAATTGTTCGAACTGGGTACCCAGTCCTACTGGATAATCCTGCAGTGCCTAAAGTGCTGGCTTGTTTAGCTTCCCTCCTCACCTCATTGATAACCGCTGTGCTGCTCTGTAGCAGTTTTCTGTCTCTTCCTCTCACTCTCTCTCTCTAGCTCTTACTATTTGCACGGTAAACAACTCTTCTCCCCTATTATCTCTGTCTGCACAGCTCTTGGTAGCAGCAGGCCCACGTCTGTAATTATGCTAGGTTGTACACAGACACGAGGACGTGAGGGCGGCTATTGATAAGAGCCCAGAATCATTGTCACAGCTGCCCTTTAACTGCCTGTCGGAGGCCATTATGGGGTCTGTCCACAGCGAGGGAACGGAACAAAAAAGTTTCAGGTTGTTACCACCCCCTCAGGCGCTGGGGGAGAATTCTTGCCGCTCTAAACAACAGAGGCCGTTAAGTGGGCTTGCTGCATCTCTGTGTGTGGCTAAAGCCATATAAGGGCCCTCCACTTGCCACAGGTTAGCCTGCTAAAAAGATACTTATTCACTCAGTGCTGTAAACATGTGGACGCAGTTTGAGCCTACTCACTGGTGTTTTTTTGTGAATTCAGCGGAAATGTTGCAGGCTGTGACTCTGAGAAAAATAAACTCTTGACTTTGCTTGAAAGAGGGTAATGAATAAATCTAGGTGTGCACGTGGGTTTTAGAATGGCCTCCATACCAGCACTGCGGTTGATTTTAAGAGTGCTTAGATACTAGTTGTAGTTTTGTGTTAAAATCAGAGCGCTACTGGGGTTATAATCACAGCACTAACCAGCAATTTTCTGTTATTTGCTGAATTTTAAAGCTAATTCAAAATGCTGAGAGACTTGGAGATCATTTCCTGTACAATCACATCGAAGCTTAACTACCATAGTGCAGTTCCACTTTCAGAGAAATTAACTTGCTGGTCACGACTGCTTCCCAAAACTTTAATAACTTTGTTACTAACCATGTTGGTTTAACAATTTAGAGGTAGTCACGCAGCTAGTGCAGTAATAATGCTATCTAATTGGTTTGAGATTGTTGTATTGTTTTGCTTTTATTTTTTTTTATTTTTTGGTGGAAACACAGATTTCTACCTGTATCACATTCTGGAGTTTCCACAGGGTGCTAATACTTTTCAAAAAGGCACTTTCATTCTTAAACTAAGAGACATAGAATGAAATAATATATATGCAATGACAGATATAGATTGTACTGCATTACGTTAGCTTGCTTATTTTGCTCAAGAGCTTTATCTATGTCCATACTAACAAGAAACTGTGCTTCTAACCACAATTTGAGAGCTGTAGAACTATGGTTTCAGGAAGCACAGTAACAAGGCTTTTGGCAAACACCCCAGAATAGTAGTTGATTAGCATGCTGGGCAGTGAATGCATAATGGAATGTCAACTTAGCAGGCTAATCAGTTAGCATGCTAACTAAAAATCGAATTGTTTTGACCATTTCTTGTAAAGATTATATGATGTGTCTGTTTAAACAAAAGCCAACAAATATTTTCTATCTAATGCCTATTTCTGACTCTGAATGATACTGTCCATCAGCATTTACAGGCCCCCGTGGAAAACATTAACTTACATCAACAGTTCGTGTGACACGTTTCTTTTGTTGCTCTCATGATGTAGTGATTTAAAAATTAACATAGCTTTGCGTAGCTGGCAGTCGTGAAATGTTAATGAGAATGTTGCCGTCTCAGCTGCTTAGTCTGTCACAACAGTGCAAGCTATTTTCACGAAAGGCATGTGATTTTGTGTGTGCAAGTGTGTGTTTGCAAAGTTTAGAGGACAGCTGTCCTTTTTCACCGTGCAGTATGTAATTTTCAAGGCTGTAAATAGAGGATGCATGTGGGGTTTTAACAAGGACCAAGAAAAGACGTGAGAAGAGGGTAGGAGGAGTGTGTGGCGAGTCACACTCAGAAGTTTGTTGATGTCCCGAAGCAGTAGCAATGCTTGCATTAGCTATTAAGCAGACCTGTCCGTAAATATACTTGGACATCTGCTATTACTTAACAGTTAATGTTTTTGTGGCCTTTTGCACTTTTAAACTTGAATAAAACAACTGAAAGCAAAAAATAGTAGCTTGTTCCTCTATTGATAACTGCAGTTATCACCTGATTTGTGTCAGCGGTGGTCCATTCAGAGCTGACTTAACTGATGTTCTAAATCCATAAGGTTGTCAACAGACCCTTGAAACCCTCCAAGCTGTACACTTTCAACAGGTTGTGCAAATACAGATTTTCCAAAGAGCCAAGTGCTGATCTCGCTAACTAGCTCTTCAACAAGTCCTTGTTTTATAAAGGATAATGATGTAGCATTTGCTCGTTTACCACCAGGTGTTACTCATCTTTCATCTTCTCATTTGTGTTCCTGCATCTTTTGTATCTTTGGTGACCACCATCCCCTATTTGTCACATCCCATCTCGTTTTCCCAGTGGGTGTTTGATAATGGAGCTGCCATGTTTGCCACATCTGCTCAATCTTTAGATTACAGACTCTGGAAGCCCGTAGGAAGCCCTGATGAGCCTGTGGCATGATAATGTTAGACCCTCAGCCAGATCCGTGGCCTCCGGCATCAGCTGGAATTGTGGACTTAGTGTCATACGCCCTCAGAAGTGCCAAGCCACAACACTTGATACATCGAAGACCCTAGATATCTTGTTTACTGCGTGTTTGTCATGGGCCAAGTGTGTAAAAAACATGTTTGTAATGTTGTTCAGCTTGTTGTAAACATTGGGTTCAAATATGCTTTGAATATTTCTTGGTTTATTGCATATTTAGTGTACAGTAGGGATATCTGGAGGAGCTGAATAGTTATTGAGCTCAGATGTTATCTGCTGGCCTGGGTTTAATTGCATTTCTTTGTATCAAGTTTGCTTATCATAATTAGACTCATAATTCAATCCTATTTCTGATGTAGTGACCTTAATGTTTCATCATTTATTATTTCCTTATCCAAAAGGACACATACTGGTGCAGTAGCAGTAAGATAATATTAAACTGGTACCTTTGGAAAAAAGGTTATGCATTGTCTCCAGGGCTACACTGACCTGAGCTTGAGTTGTAAAATCGCAACATGCGTCAAAAATGGTTTCAGCCATGCTGTGTGGTCCCTGCTGACCCAGGTTTACATCTTTGACCTACAGCAAGCGTCTACATGTAGGTCAAAACCAGACCTTGTCAGACCTTGCTTTGTGTTCTGTTAGCAGGTTTTTAGTTTGGCAAGTCATGCATGTAGCTATTCATGGTTTTGTTGTGTGCGAATATAGAAATTTTCCAGAAACTGATTCAGCTTTGTGACCACTAGGGGGTGCTGTTACCCAAGTTTCATAATTATGCATCTGCACAGAGGCACATTTGAAACTACTAATTTGATGCAATATTAAGTACATTTGATTTTGATTTATTGTTTAATATCTTATCCTATATGTTGGATGTATTTTATTTAGACCATTTCTAAACTCTTAGCATTCATTTTTTATGTGTGGGCTTTCACAGTATGACTTGTATTTAAGTATGAGCAGTTCAGTGTTACATTTAGAAAGAAATTTGTGCAGAAATCAGGCATATGCTGAGATCATTCAGTGGTCATTTATTATGTAAAAGGTTGCCACTAGGAATAGAGAGGCCCTGCTGGCACTTTGATGTTGGCCTTGATTCAGTTGAGAAGAAGAGGGGATGTGCTGTTCCCAGCATGCATTTCACCTTTCCCAGCATTTGTGCTATAATTTTATATAAAATACCTAAAACATGTCTGTAGATTCTGTACAGATGTGGACTGGAAACACTGTCATTTACAGTGAGGAAAAAAAATATTTGACCCCCTGCTCATTTTGTATGTTTGCCCACTGACAAGGAAATTATCAGTCTATAATTTTAATGGTAGGTTTATATGAACAGTGACAGAAAGAATAACAACCAAAAATCCAGAAAAAAGCATTTTAAAAAGTTATACATTTATTTGCATTTTAATGTGTGAAATAAGTATTTGGTCCTCTATCAATCTGCAACATTTCTGGCTCCCAGGTGTCTCTCTAAAAGGGAGTGCTCCTAATCTCAGTTTGTTAACTGTGTAAAAGACACCTGTCCATAGAAGCAATCAATAAATCAGATTACAAACTCCCCACCATGGCCAAGACCAAAGAGCTGTCCAAGCATGTCAGGGACAAGATTGTAGACCTACACAAGGCTGGAATGGGCTACAAGACCATCGCCAAGCAGCACAAAATACCTGTCAATCTCCCTCTGTCTGGGGCTCCATGCAAGATCACACCTCGTGGAGTTTCATTGATCATTAGAACGATGAGGAATCAGCCCAGAACTACATAAGAGGATCTTGTCAATCATCTTAAGGCAGCTGGGACCATAGTCACCAAGAAAACAATTGGTAACACACTAGGGAAGGACTGAAATCCTGCAATGAATGATGAACGATGAAGAACTGGGTGAAAGTGTTGTGGTCAGATGAGACCAAAATCGAGCTCTTTGGCATCAGCAAGTTTCTAGACCTTAATCCCATAGAAAATCTGTGGAGGGAGCTGAAGATTCGAGTTGCCAAATGTCAGCTTCAAAACATTAATGACTTGGAGAGGATCTGCAAAGAGAAGTGGGAAAAAATCCCTCCTGAGATGTGTGCAAACCTGGTGGCCAACTACAAGAACCGTCTGACCTCTGTGATTGCCAACAAGGGTTTTGCCATCAAGTACTAAGTCATGTTTTGCGAAGGGATTAAATAATTATTTCACTCTATTAAAATGCAAATCAATTTATAACTTTTCTGAAATGCGTTTTTCTAGGTTTCTTTTGTTATTTTGTCTCTCACTGTTAAAATAACCTACCATTTAAAATTATAGACTGATAATTTTTTTGTCAGTGGGTATACATACAAAATAAGCAGGGGATCAAATAGTTTTTTTCCCTCACTGAATGTACTTATTTACAGACACAGATCATGTTTATCTGTGATTGACTGCATTACATGTCAGTCAGATGGTTTGTTCCTGTCCAAAAAGGTAGTACTTGGCAGAATAAGCCTTTACTCCTAAAGTGTTAAACAAATTTCATTCTATGTGCAAGATCCCCCATTGTTCCAATTCAGCATATGGTCTACAATATTTGCTCTAGGACGTGTCTTGAGTTCAATCATGCATTTCCTCTGAAACTGGCTGTCGGTGTTGTAATATAGATGCACATGATTGCAGTCGTGGCTCCCGTGGCTCAAGTGCAAGCAGAGGATCAGATTTAATTAACGTCTAGCCCCCCGGCATCTCTCCCGAGGACGGAGAAGTTCAATACCGAGTGGCTAGCACGTTCGCGTTCCCTCTCTTCCTCACTGTAGTCTGGTTAACATGCCAGCAGAGGAACTGGAGAGCTTTTCTGCCTGCTCTTCATTGAGATGCGCAGCCACATTGCAAAGCCAGAGGGCTCGTCTGTGTTCTCTTCATCCCTCTCTCATACACGCAAACTCTCACACACACAAGCGCAAACTAATGTGTCACACAAGCAGTCGTTTGTAGATTTGTATCACAGTTGTCACTTGCTTTACCTAAAGTTGTGTTTGTGTCTCTGGGGGAATTGTGACTTTGCATTGACGGTCTAGAGGTTCTGATACATTGAGGCTGCATCCGAAATTGCATACTTTCCTAAGATACAGCCAAAAAACGGCATGTCAGTGAGTATTTTGTTTGAATTCATAGTAATCTAGGATTCTGGTCATTATTATGGTGATTAATGTTTCTGACATTTTATATGTTTGCTCACATGGCAAATATAGTAAGTCCAGTTTACATTCATAATACACACAATCATTGTATATGGTGCAGCCTGGGATTTGTGAAGCCTGGGAGAAGTGTTGTTTTTGCCCCCCCCAAACAGTAACTTTTGATTTCCCTGGACAGTGGAAGTTACCCGTGCTGGATTAATCGCTCGGACTGGAGAGCAAGCCAGAGTTTACTGAGGGGGAAAATTAATTCAGTCCTCTATGTCCAAAGGACAAAGAGTCTTAGCCATCTCTACTGGCAGAACAATCCCCCCTCTGCGATAAACAACCATCAGCATGATAACTCTGGATGAGACACCTAAAACAAAACATTGTCGCCAAGTAAAACAGCTCAGCCCAGCACGCTTTCAAGGACTGCATTTACCCTTGTTTAACTGTACTGCTCGAACGAAATTGAGGGACTGTTGGCTTTCATTTAAGAAAGGAGTACTGGATTTACTGGCCGCCCACTATACTGCATTACATTCTCTGTGTCTCATTGCACTTTAACTAACAGCAGAGACTCTGAAGGTCTGCAGAAACCCATAAAAATCATAGCGTTTTTGTAGTTTAGTTCTACCTCTTTCTCGGAATGATACTCCCTGCTGTTGTTTTTTTAAAAGCTTTGCCTTTACACACCTTTTAGTACTAGGCACAAAGTGTTAGAGGAATACTTTGAATTAGAGTTATTTTATTACTAATGTTAACAAATTGAGTAAAATGGAGTAACAGTGTTACTTATTTTATTTTGTCCTGTACTGAAACTGTTAAAAACATTTCTGCCCATGACTGACATGCGATTACGATGTGACCGTGTCCGACTGATTGCAATATGGAGTTTGAAGGCTAGCTGTCATGTCATTTAAATAAGTTTGCACTGCTTTTAACAAGCATTTTATTCTCACTTAGTTTGAAGCATTAGCGTCATTCTCGCCAAAGCGGGTGAGAGATGACATCAGCTGTCATGTCTCGATATTGAGTCATTCGCCGTTCCATCTTTAGCCGAGACTCTCTTACCTCTCTGCAGCGTGTACAGAGTAAACAAGCGAAAGCTGCAGTTCACAGTCACATTAGGCCACGATTACGCTGTTGAGATGTTTTTTTATGAGTTATGCAGTCATTAAAACGGGCCGCATTATGGGCGGCTCAAGAAGTGCTTCCCCACTGACCCAGAGCTAATTTTCTTCCCCGCATGCATGCTGTATTTGATTTGTTGGTGCTCGCGGATGCAGATTGGAAAGATGCAAATTTGATTGTCAAATCATTTGCCATTTTCTCCTCTTCTGCCTTTAGCCTTTTCAGCCGCAGGCATAGAAGTCATTGGGGTAGAAAAACATTTTGAAAGATGTAAATTGTCACCAGTTTTCCCCTTTGGGAGGGTGAAAGATGGTGGTTAGGGTGTCCTGTGCGTCGAAATGGAAAACTATTAGATGATAGAGTCATTCCAGCAGAAAGTTCCCCATTATTTGAGGTGGGATGATGATGATAAGAATGCACCTCAGAGGTCACAAAAACTTTCTGTATACGTAAAACTGCAACCACAGTGTTTTTCTTCTTTCTTTATACATAGCTGGTGCCATTATGCTGCTTTTTTGAAAGCTTATTGATTGTTTTGATAGCATGTCTGTTCCTGTGGACATTTATGGATGATTTGAATGGGGTTATGTTTCATTGAAGTATATATTCTTCCTTAGGGGAAATAAAAATACATAAATGAGACAGCAGAGATATCAAATGAATGGGGATTGCATAGCTCTAAACATTTAGTCTTCAGAAATGTGCAGTTTGAGACATTTATTCTAAAGCTCTAAAGGAGAGACACTTGGGGGAGAAGGATAAGGATAACTCATTGATATATTAAACAGATTGTGATTTTTCTTTTTGGGAAATTTATTTATGATGATTTTTGTACTAATATAATGTTTCTCTCTTTCTCTCCCTCTCTTGCTGCCATTGCTGCTCTATACCATTTAGGTAAGTCTTTTTAATATTTGAAATGTATCTTTGTCACACTTGTGAACCAATGATGACATCAACCACAATGGACTCCATGTTTACATGCAGTTAAATCTTGCAAGGTCACACTGATGTCAGTGGTTCAATGTGTTTTATTTTTAATGGATTGCTCACCCAAAAATTTAAATCATGTCATCTTTAAGTCATTTGCTTACCCACATGTCATTTCAAAACTTTCAAAGACTTTGTTTTATGCATCACAGAATAAGATATTAAAAAAAAGCTCCCAAAAAAGAAAGTTGTACAGGTCTGGAATGACAAGAGGGTGAATAAATTATGGCAGTTTTAATTTTGGGGGGATTTTAAAGGGATAGTTCACCCATAAATGAAAATTACCCCATGATTTACTCACCCTCAAGCCATCCTAGGTGTTTTTCAGATGAATACAATCAGAGTTATATTTAAAAATATCCTGACTCTTCCAAGCTTTATAATGGCAGTGAATGGGTGTTGAGACTTTAAAGTCCAATAAAGTGCATCCATCCATCATAAAAAGTATTTGTATTCATCTGAAAAAAAGAAAGTTATTTACACCTAGGAAGGCTTGACGTTGAGTAAATCATGGGGCAATTTTCATTTTTGGGTAAACTATTCCTTTAAAAACTCCTAAAAATATGCCCGTCGTTCCATTTTGGTGTATGTAAATCTGAAATACTTGACCTATTTAATTTAGGTTTAAAAATGTCTGAGATTTTTATTTACTTATTTTTAATCTGTTTTTACAAACAAATCTAAATATCCGAAATGCATTCTGGGCCTCTTTGAGGAGGAAGCACTGTTAAGTCTGAAATCATTTGACGTGGAGCTGGCTGGGTCTTAATAAGATCTGGGGGCTGGAAAAGAGAGGCGTGCATAGCAGCCCTGAAAATAACCGCTTCCCCCTCGCACAGGAAGTGCTTATCAGCATATCCCAGGGGGGTGGCAGGACTGCATAATGCCAGTCTTACTCTCTGCTTGGCTTGCCCTGTCAAAGCCTGATGGCTTTAAGGAACAACCAGCGAGAGGGATGCCGACTGCACCCATAATGCACCATTTGCAATCACTGTGTTTGTCACACTAAGACAGCTGCTGTACTGTAAAGAGGTCATCCACCTCTCTGAGACTCTTGTCAGTCAGCTGGGACAAACCAAGATGGAGATGTGAATTACTTTGCTCGAGGCCAGCTAGCAATTACCCACAGCCCTCAGGCTATGGAAATAATGTCAGACTGACCAAAGAACCTGTGAGCTTAGAGACTGTCATATTCGGGGCATTACATTTTCTGAAGTGGTTCAAAAGTATCTTAAGAAATGCAGTCAAGTGTAATGGTGACACATTTCAGGGTTGGTTATTACTGCTTGCCAGGACCCCATAGCTGTTGAAGTGCGGACAAGCCTCGTGTAATATGGTGTTCACAAACCATTTTACTCCCATAGTATGAAGTTTTATAGGTGAAAAAGTGTTAAGTGAGGAAACCATGTAGGATGAGACTTGATTTTAGCCAAGGATGGTAAAAAGTTCAATTTGAATGAGAGCTGATTGCAGAGGATTTCTTAATAAAATGAATGGTTTTTCAGTCAAGTGCATCTTGAATCTCTTTGCTTGGACCACAGAAACCCTTTGTTAGAGTCCTCACAGTGCTTATGAGGGGTTTAGGTATGAGCGCTAGTGCTGGATAGCAGGCGTGTGCAGGATAAACCAGCAGTAGTGCATTTGGGTGATGTGTAGCAGCAGCAGAGGTCAAATGTTGTCAGGGTTCTTATCGGCGTAGATGTTCAAGGCTGCGCAGGGTGTATTGCACTTGCAGCCTCTCTTTGTCCCTGTCTCTCTCTCTCGCACACACACACACACACAGACCAACACACACAGAGACAGCCATCTACCCTCTGGCTGGCCTTGATCCTGATTAAATGCAGATATGCTGATAGCCGAGCCTAGTGTTTGGTAATAACATTGATGAAGATTGATGGTCCCTGTCTACCATTCCTTTATTATGGCCATGCTTGTCTCTGATACAAGCAGTGTTTCCAATACCGTCCTACTTTGAACAACATACTGGACGATACTTGGTTTACTTTATATTAAAGTCTGTAAAAAGGCAATTCAGAGAATTGTTTCTAAACACACTTTAAATGTATTGCTGAAAACACATTACTGTGAGCTATGTAGTATTGAATTGTGGAGTTAAACCATTTTAAACAGGTTTTCACCATTTTTGTGTTCAGGATTTTTTTGGGCACACCTGAAATCATGTCTCGATGATGCCCTGGAGCCACTGAGCGTGGGCCCTCTTCTAACACTATAATAACTAGAGTGCATTATCATCAGTGTTCCGCTCAACTGCGTGTTATTGTCATTACTGCTAGTTACTACGGACTACAGTTTCTTCTGATTCCTGATGTAACCCTAACGTAGTTGTCCTAATGTGACACCTGAAGTTGTATCTGTGCTGCTTGTTGCTACCGCTGATGAATGTGCCCTGATGTATCCCGGAGAGCCATAACACAAAAAGGCTCGGTTCTTTAGGGGAATTTATTCAAAGTAAATGCATAAAATAAAATGGGGAGAAATAGTCAGGAAAACAAAAGAGAGTGCCACTGAAAATCCTGCTGCACCAATCTGGAAACAAGACTTCTTAATGGGCCCTGCTTGACCAGTCCACAGGTGTAGGGAATCAAATGACCACCACAAAACTACACAAATGCAAAAAACACTTCAGATCCCTAAAGGGATCATTACAGAATGGACAAATCACATACCAAACTACACACGTAGCATTATATACACTGTTGTTCAAAATTTCTGTAAGATTTTTTTTTTATGTTTCTAGTGTCTTAAAGTTCAATTTATTTGATCAAAAAACAGAAAAATTCATTTTAAAATAACAATTTTCTGTTTGAATATACTGTAAAATATAAAGAACAGCATTTATTCTAAATGGAAATCTTTTCTAACAATATAAACCTTTACTATGACTTTTTTTTATCAATGTAACACATCCTTGCTGAATCAAAGTATTAATTTATTTCAAAGAAGGAAAGAATGACTCATTTACTGACCCCAAATTTGAACAGAATTGTATATTGTTACAAAAGATTTCTATATTAAATAAATGCTGTTCTTTTGAACATTTTATTCATCAAAGAATGCTGAAAAAAGTATCACAGATTCCAAAAAAACTGATCATATTATCCAGCACTGATAATAAATCAAGCATATTAAGATTATTTCTAAAGGATCACATGACACTGAAAATTCTGCGTTGCATCACGGGAATAAATTCCATTTTAAAGTGTATAAAAATGGAAAATCACTATTTTAAATAGCAATAATATTTCACAATATTACATTTTTTCTGTATTTTGAATCAAATAAACACACACACACACACACACACACACACACACTGTAGTTCACTCTGATAAGTTTGGTTACGGACCTTTTCTACAAACTGTAATGGTGTCTGTTCTCGGTTTGAATGCACTTGTCCCTGTTCGAATTCTCCGGGACACTGGCGTTGCTTTATCATTTGTTTTAGAGAGGGTCCTGTCATTGTCTGAGGAGACCACTGGCAGAGCTTAGTCTGAGGTTTTGAGATGGGAGTTATGGAGGTTCCGTTACACAGTGTTTACTTGAAGTCTGAAAAACAATATTACAGTTTTTCAGTAATTTTAATCAAATAAACGCAGCCTTGATGAGCACAAAGGTCTTCCTTAAAAACATTAAAAATTGTACTAATCCCAAACTTTTGAACAGCAGTGTATTAAGTCACCTCAGAAAATGCATAAATCTCATTACACACAATAACTAACCTGGTAAAATGACTCCCTCTGCTGGTCATGGTCAGCGCTACATCTCATCTGATGATTTACAGCACCTCCTCTATTAAAATGTCAGCGGCACATCCATTTGCCGCAGCGAGCTCGACATCATTAAGAGCCTGATTGATCAAAGTCAACACTGGCCTGTTTAATTGTGCCTGACCCTCCCCTTCTCTCTGTCTGACGCTGTCCCTCCATTGCAGTGGTTCATTGTGTTCTGGTGTTATATACAGGAAGCATTCTGGGTCAACTGACCTTTAAATGAGGTGTTTAGATTAGCAGCAGTCGACTGTGATGGGGGGAAAGGGTCAATGAGACACACACATACACACACTACCAAGTGCATTAACAGCACTGAGTGGGTTTGCTGAGTCAGATGAGTGCTCGAAATCCATATGGTGCAGACATACTAAGCCACCCTGCGGAGGAATCATTCATATTCATCATATTCATGAGCTGCTTTGCATATAGTTACCCTGTGCTTTGCATGTGGTTATGCTGCTTGTTCAAAGCTCTTCCATATTCACACGCATACATAGAAAAGCACACAGAAATGCTTGGAAAGAGAGGCTTTGGTCCCATATTTCGCCAGTGGCTCTCAACCCACTTCCTGTCAACTCCTGTAAACCACACGCTGCTGTTCTCAGATCCGCCCTTTTGAGACCGACCGCACTATTTCCATGGCAACCACCTTCACGTGTTCACATTTGCAGGCTTTGAAAACCCCTCCACCTGCGTTTGCCGTGCACCCTGCTGCCCCCTTGTGGAGCAAAGTGGGATTTGATGTGGGTGTAATGGTTTTTTGGTCATCAATTAGCCTTGTTTTTGGAGAGGAGTTGGTCGATTAGAGAGGCGCAGAGGTTGAGGGAACTGTTCTCACGGGTCAGAGCCAGTGCTCACAGCTCGAATCGAAGGCAGAATGCGACGGCTGCTGCACAGCTGGGCTGGGGTCCCGCTCTCCTGGAGACCTTGTCACACTGCTCAGACTCCGGAGGAGGAAGCAGCAGGTGCGGGAGAGGAGGGAGAGGAAGTTGTCAATCAAGGTGAGGGCAGGAGCTGAAGGGAAAACTGATTGCCTGTTATTTAATGCAGATCACAGAGTCATTTTAAAAGGGCATCTTGAAAGTGGTAGGCAACAGTGGGGTTTTCAAGGTCGTTTTAATTGAAGACTTTAGTTTGGGGACCAGTTCTCAAAATTAACACTTGATTTTGTCTGAATTAACTCTTAATTTGCCGTTTATTAATACTTAAGGTAGTTGTTAAGGTTGGATATGGGGTAGGATTAAGGGAGCTAAAATATGGTTGTGCAAATGAAGGCACTAATATGTGCTTTATAAGTAGTAATAATCAGTTAATATGGTAGTAATATGCATGCTAATAAGCAGCTAGTTAATAGTGAGGATTGGTAATTGCTAGTCATTCAGAACCCCGCTCCCCACTTTTCTTGTTCTTTTTCTTTTTCTTTTACATGTATGCTTCATCACTGATTAAATTATTACCTGAAGTGCAGAGTTATTTTTTGTATTATTTTATTTTCATTTTATTTTTCAATTTGAGCACCAGTTTCAGTGCCAGAATGTATGCTGCTTTTTTTTTTTTGCTTAAAAGTAAATTAGAAATAAGATTATTTATAATGATTTATTTTGTTTTACTTAATTTGTATTTAACACCAGTTCAAAAGTGTCAGGTTTGTATTTAAATTATTATATTTTTTTTGTATTTATTTAAGTCAAAATTTGAGTACCAGTTTGAGTGACAGTTTTGCCAGAATCAGTGTATTTTTTTTTTTTTAAATTAATTATATTGATTTATTAAATTGTATTGTATTTTAGCACCAGTTTAAATGTCAGTTTTGTATTTTAGTTTAATTTTATTTGTATTTTTATTTATTTATTTATTTTCAATGGAAATTGGAGTGACAGTTTGAGTGACAGTTTGCGAGAATCGATGTATTTTTTAAAGTAATATAATATAATAATATAATAAAATAATATGAATATAATATAAAATATAATATATTTTATTTTAGATTTTACTTTATTTTAGCACCAGTTTAAGTCTCAGTTTTGTATTTTAATTATTTTCTTTGTATTTTTTTCTTTATTTATTTTAGTGGAAGTTTGAGTGAGAGATTTGCCAGAATCAATGTATTTTTTTTTTTTTATTAAAATTAGTTATAATGATTTCTTTTATTTTAATGGCAGTCTGAGCACCAGTTTGAGTGCCAGAATTGTTTTATTTATTTATTAATAATTTTATTTTATTTTATTTTATTTTATTTTATTTTATTTTATTTTATTTTAATGGCAAATTTAGCATCAGTTTGAGTGTTAGTTTTATATTTTGATTATATTTGCTTTGTTTTTGTTTTTTTTTTTTGTTTTTTTTGGAAATTTTACAAGACAATTTTGCCAGAATTTTT
Source organism: Cirrhinus molitorella (assembly GCA_033026305.1). Lineage (NCBI taxonomy): Eukaryota > Metazoa > Chordata > Actinopteri > Cypriniformes > Cyprinidae > Cirrhinus > Cirrhinus molitorella. The sequence continues at coordinate 27,331,302 of CM065128.1, forward strand.
TATTTTATTTTATTTTATTTTATTTTGCAGTTGCAATTTGAGCACCAGTTTGGATGCCAGCTTTGCCAGAATGTATTTATTTATTAATAAAAAAATATTTATAATGATATATTTAAAATATCATTCTTGTTTACAGTTCCTATTTTTGCAGATTGTTTTAATACCATTATTTTTTTAAATATTTAAATAATATTTTCTTGGTCTTTTTTAATACCACATTTCTTTTTTTTTTTTTGTTTTTTTTTAATTTTTAAACCTGTCTAGTGATACCATTTTGACTTTGGTGCAAATCTAGGCCTTCTAATTTTAGCCAGTGAATATTGTGCATTATGACGAATATGGAAAAAAAAAACAGCTTGACATTGATAATAGTGATTCATAATAATAGTCATACATTTTGAGCAAGGATGAGTAGATGACAGATTTTTTCGTGTGAAACAAACGACCAGTTAAACTGACCAAGTGAATGTGTGCGAGCCAATTTTTGTTTTACCCAATAATCATGAAACTTTTTCAAAGATATGAAGTTGTATTCAAAAGCCACTTGGATCAAAGAATGGCCAGGATGCTTCCGCAAGTGTTTGTGGATCTTTTTTTTTTTTTTTTCAGTGCAAGTGAGAAAGACTGCTTGAGCAAACGGCATATGTTTGATGTTTGATGTGGCCTTCAAAGTAAGGGGGTGGTGGAAGTTCTTTTGTTAACTTTGCCAGCTTCCTGTCGGAAGCAGGGCTGTGTTTCTTTGAGAAATCACCGTCATCAGTGTTTCATCAGACTTGATATACAATCCGCCTGAAACAAAGGGACTGATTGCGAGTGACATTCTGTACCGGCAGAAGAGTTTCATTTTCCTCTCTTGTGTGGCGACACTCAGCGCTCTTGTGTTTTAAACCCCTATCAATCTAGTTTCCGTTGCCACTCTTTCATCTGGAAAAAGCCACTTAAGTCAATTCTGTGGGATGCTGATGCTTCACTAGACCTATTAATCGCTCGAGTTGCACCTTGGCTAGAAGACAAACCTGTCTGACAGGGACATCTGTGAGGTTTTGGTCTTTCAAAATAATATTTTCAGTCAAATGCAGGCCTCTTACGCTGTAAACCATAACTGCATTGGACCATATATTTGACGAGAGACACTGAGTGGTCTTTTTGTCTCTTCTTGGCACCTGTCCTGAGTAGCAAATGGTCCCGTTGGAAAATTTTCACTCAAGGCCAAGCCATTTTTTCCTTTGGGATAAGGTGGATTTGGCGTTGTACACCCTGAAAGTGTCCAATTGTGTCCGACGGGAGATGCCAGTCCCAGCTTTGCCAGGCTTGCAGTAGCGGTATGCAAACCGAGTGACTTTTTAGAGACGTTTGGGGAAGCTTGATAACTGCTGAGTTGATTAAACAGCGTCACGGTGGTGTTTGTGAAACTTCCCAAGTTCCCGAACTCTTCCATCTGTTGTTAATGATATACATGAAATGTTATGAGAGGATATTATGGGAGTCTTGCTTTATTATATTACAGTTCATGGCATGAGGTGGTGTTACTGTACGTTTATTGGCAAGAAGTGAGTCTTTTTCTTGTTTATCCTTTTGTTTTCCATACATTGCCCTTAGCGAAATGCGCTTTAAGTATTGTTTTGAGAGCCAAAAGCAGGCCAGTGTGTATAATTACTATGCTTCTGTTGGCCAATTTGTAGTTTGCGCAGTGCTATCTGTGGGTTGCTCAAGTAAACCAAGTAAACAAGATCCATCGGGTTACTCGGATAATTGGGGTCACCACATAGATCAGTTGGGTAATGAAAGTTGCATCACACTTTTAAAGTGTTTGGCTTGCCATATAGCTCATATGTGACTAAGGAAGAATTATTTATTTTTTTTTAGCTGTAGAGCTCACATTATTTTCTCATAATGCTAAAACAAATAATAAGAATAACAATCGTAATACAAATTTACTGTTGTTGTTGTTGTTGTTGTTGTTGTTGTTGTTGTTGTTGTTGTTGTTGTTGTTGTTGTTGTTGATGATGATAATATTAGTTAAATGACTATATAAATAATGAGCTATATAACTGAAAAATGTAGTAATAATAATTGCTCTGTAATAATAATAATGTTATTGTTATTGTTATTATTTAAAATTAAAGAACAAACTATATAAAAAATGGAAAACAAAAATACTAAAAATAAAAATAACAAAAGAAGTATGAATGTACTATGGTTAATGTTATCTTATGGTACTAACATTAATTGCACTACTACTACTATTATTTGTTATTATAATCTTCTAATATGAATTTATTGTTGTTGTTGTTGTTGTTGTTGTTGTTGTTGTTGTTGTTGTTATTATTATTATAAATATTTGTCAGTAGTGTGGTGGTAGTAGTACTAATAGTAGTAGTAGTAGTAGTAGTAGTAGTAGTTGTAATAATAATAATAATAATAATAATAATAAAAACTGAATAAAACAAAACAAACTGAAAACAAAATGAAAACAAAAAATAACAACAGTAATGTATTTACAGTTGATAATAATAATACTAATAATAATAATAATAATTATTATTATTATTATTAGTAGTAGTAGTAGTAGTATGTGAATAACATAAAATGTACAAACAAAATGAAAACAAAAAATAACAATAATATGCTTACTGTTGTTGTTGTTGTTGTTGTTGTTAATAATAATAATAATAATAATAATAATAATAATAATAATAATAATAACAATTATTATTATTATAAAAAATTGAAAAAATGTGAAAAAGGAAAACAAAAAATAATAAGAATAACAATAATATATTTACTGTTGTTGTTGTTGTTAAAATTGAAATAACAAAATTTAAAAACTAAATGAAAAACAAAAATAAGAATAACAATAGTAATATACATTTAATGTTGTTGTTAATAATAATAGTTATAATATTAGTAATAATGTATTATTAGAAATTGAATAACAGAAAATGTAAAAACTAAATAAAAAATAAGAATAACAATAATATATTTAGTGTTGTTGTTGTTAATAATAATAATAATAACTAAAATAATGAAATTTTTCCAGTAATCTAGCTCATTATTATCTTAGTACTAACATTAAACTAAATTGATAATAAATTATTGTTTTCTCAGCTAAAGGCCATAAAATAAAATAAAATAATACTTATTATTATTATTATTATTATTATTATTATTATTACAAATGTAATGACAAAAAATAAATGTGTATAGTATGCCTCTAACTCAAATTAAATTATAATTTGTTATTTAGAAATGTAATGCTGAAGGCAGCATTAGAAGTGCCTCATTTGCATGCGATTGTGACGCACTCCCTGCACGTAATGGCCAGGGTTTCAATCCGACCCTTCCATTTGCTTCCATTAGGCTGAATCAATACAGAGCTTTCTCTAGTGAAACAACAAGAGAGATAGAGAGACATGGCTATGTGCCTGTTCTTGTGTCTGCTTTATAGTCACTTAATATAGAACTTAATTAGATGCTGATTAGCCAACCATTAAAACAAACATGATTTAAATAAGTAATAGTGCAAATGCTACCCAAAATGGTACTCAGTCAATTTCAATAGAGAGAAAAAAGTTTTTTACTGCATGTGTTAATGCTGCGCAATACATTTAGGGGCATTTTTATAATACATGAAAGATTAAATGCGAAATCAAGTTCATTGACTACAGCCAGCAGGAGACCGTATCAGATTGAGGTTACATTGATCACTAAAACTGTATTATTGGAGACTGGAAAAGTATAAACTGCTCTAATGAATCTTGATATCAAATGTCAGTGTCTCATTTCTCTGCAGGAATGATTTACAGCCTCCAAATACAAGTGAATCACCATGTGTCCCCCTACTCGGTTTTAAATAGACACTTCCAGCAGAACGATGTGCCCTGGCACTAAGTACACATCATTTCAAGCTGCTCCCACAATCTAGCAGTGATGTTTGTTTACTCTAATGGCCCACACAGCCCCAGATTTCAGTCCAGCCGAGTGGGATGAGGTGCAAACGGATGTACGCTGTTTATGTGGGCTGCAAAGTGATTATATATAGAACAGCTTTGAATTAGTTTGAACCTACAGAATCTATGAGCTGATTTGCAGCTCAGCAGTATTAATTCTGATTGAGCCATTTTAATTGATAGTGCACCGATTTCACCACTAGAGGCCGCTGATGTCGTACATAAAGGCAAACTGTTGTTCTCGCCATTTCAGCACCAGTGCTGCTGGACAGCTCCCGCCATTGTCCCCGCTGCTCTTTACAGGCTGAAGGCTTTTTACTGCTCATTTATAATAGTTCATTGCTTTTGCTCTTTGTGAGGAAAATGTTCCCAGCCTGCCTCTAGCTTGCTTGTCAAAAACACGGTGGTTCAATTTTTCATGGTCTGGTTAATCCCAACCTCAAGATATACAGCATTCATGGTGATGAGAGCTAAGCTATATCCTCTTTTAGTGGAATGACATTTCCTTGCTTTTAATAATAATGGTTTTATGAAACTGTTCTCAATTCTTCAGATTTCCTAAGAGAAAATTGTCTTATTTCAGAGAACCATTAGGAGAATTCATCCTCCAAGACCACCGAGTCAAAAGGGGCGTCTTAGTGGGCCATTTTGACATGTATATTCTATCTGTCCGACTATAGTTTCCATAAACGCTCTCAGCATCTAATGACTAGATTTGCCAGGACCCCCAACTTGGCAAGTTCACAGCATCACGATTTGGTTTAATAACAGACCTCTGCGTCAGTATGTCACGTTGATGTGACAGACTACATGCATCCATGCACAACACCACCCACCAATTACTTGACTTCACATGCGTGCAAATGTAAACTTGGCAACCCATATGGAACGGGTTCCCATTCATGTCAGCTGTCACCTTTAGAGCTGTTATGAGAAAGCATAAAGCATCCTACTGGTTTGATTGGCATTGCTGCCACGCTCATCCTGGGGAAATTGATTGCGGCATCCCGGGAGACGAACAAGAGACTTGATTCCCATATTTAAGTATGTTTCGCACACATGTGCAGTCCCTATAATTGAGATTGAGGGAGTGATCATGGACCTTGAGGATGTTGATTTGTCAGTGAGCATGGTAGAAAAACACACACTCAACTCAGTGTTTAAAAATCTCTAAAAAAATACATTTTGTGTACACATATATACACTAACAGTCAAAAGTTTTTGAACAGTAAGTTTTTTTTTTTATGTTTTTTGCTTACTGAGAAGCAAAAAACAGTAACATTTTGAAATATTTTTTACTATTTTCTATTTGAATATACAGGTCCTTCTCAAAAAATTTGCATATTGTGATAAAGTTCATTATTTTCTGTAATGTACTGATAAACATTAGACTTTCATATATTTTAGATTCATTACACACAACTCGAAGTAGTTCAAGCCTTTTATTGTTTTAATATTGATGATTTTGGCATACAGCTCATGAAAACCCAAAATTCCTATCTCAAAAAATTAGCATATTTCATCCGACCAATAAAAGAAAAGTGTTTTTAATACAAAAAAAGTCAACCTTCAAATAATTATGTTCAGTTATGCACTCAATACTTGGTCGGGAATCCTTTTGCAGAAATGACTGCTTCAATGCGGCGTGGCATGGAGGCAATCAGCCTGTGGCACTGCTGAGGTGTTATGGAGGCCCAGGATGCTTCGATAGCGGCCTTAAGCTCATCCAGAGTGTTGGGTCTTGCGTCTCTCAACTTTCTCTTCACAATATCCCACAGATTCTCTATGGGGTTCAGGTCAGGAGAGTTGGCAGGCCAATTGAGCACAGTAATACCATGGTCAGTAAACCATTTACCAGTGGTTTTGGCACTGTGAGCAGGTGCCAGGTCGTGCTGAAAAATGAAATCTTCATCTCCATAAAGCTTTTCAGCAGATGGAAGCATGAAGTGCTCCAAAATCTCCTGATAGCTAGCTGCATTGACCCTGCCCTTGATAAAACACAGTGGACCAACACCAGCAGCTGACATGGCACCCCAGACCATCACTGACTGTGGGTACTTGACACTGGACTTCAGGCATTTTGGCATTTCCCTCTCCCCAGTCTTCCTCCAGACTCTGGCACCTTGATTTCCGAATGACATGCAAAATTTGCTTTCATCCGAAAAAAGTACTTTGGACCACTGAGCAACAGTCCAGTGCTGCTTCTCTGTAGCCCAGGTCAGGCGCTTCTGCCGCCGTTTCTGGTTCAAAAGTGGCTTGACCTGGGGAATGCGGCACCTGTGGCCCATTTCCTGCACACGCCTGTACACGGTGGCTCTGGATGTTTCTACTCCAGACTCAGTCCACTGCTTCCGCAGGTCCCCCAAGGTCTGGAATCGGCCCTTCTCCACAATCTTCCTCAGGGTCCGGTCACCTCTTCTCGTTGTGCAGCGTTTTCTGCCACACTTTTTCCTTCCCACAGACCTCTTGCTTGAGGGTGTCAATGATGGCCTTCTGGACAGCAGTCAGGTCGGCAGTCTTACCCATGATTGCGGTTTTGAGTAATGAACCAGGCTGGGAGTTTTTAAAAGCCTCAGGAATCTTTTGCAGGTGTTTAGAGTTAATTAGTTGATTCAGATGATTAGGTTAATAGCTCGTTTAGAGAACCTTTTCATGATATGCTAATTTTTTGAGATAGGAATTTTGGGTTTTCATGAGCTGTATGCCAAAATCATCAATATTAAAACAATAAAAGGCTTGAACTACTTCGAGTTGTGTGTAATGAATCTAAACTATATGAAAGTCTAATGTTTATCAGTACATTACAGAAAATAATGAACTTTATCACAATATGCTAATTTTTTGAGAAGGACCTGTATTTTAAGGGGGGCATAACAAACACAGTTTCACCCAATCTCATGTTAATCTTGAGTATCTATAGACCTATAGAGTACCTATAGAGTAGTACTGCATCCTTCATATATCTAATGAGTCTTTAGTTTTATCATATTTACAAAAGAAAGATACAGCTTTATGATTCTCTCCGAAAACAGCCGAGCTCCTGGAGGCACGCCGTGGGCGGAGCTAAAGTTTGACGAGCTCTCGCGCTGCGATTGCCAATAAAAACACATACATTTGATGCCGTTTCACTGACCACCTGCAGTTCTGAATCATGCCCGGGATCTTTTATAGCTGGGACCGCTCCATCTTTCAGTATCAAACGATGTGCAAATCCAGGGTCGAACTGGGCCTCCTTTATAAAACGTTCGTTTTATACAAACACACTTGCAAAACTCAGTTTCTGCCCCAGAAAAAACATACAGCATCCACTGTTCACGTAACGCAGGGTTCTTCGGGAAGCAGAGCAAGGTTATCTTTGCCTTACAACCAAAACCAAACTTCTTTAGAGACATTCCTCACGAGTGAGTCCCGCGCAGCAGTGTAGCCGAACGAAGAGCATTCATGGGCGCGCTTTTGCGCTCGCTCTGGTCGTTGTGTGCGAGACGCGCTCTTCTGGGAGAAATGCCAATACAAGGAGTTCCACCCTTCAAGACGTCATGATAAGAGCCATGATCAAAAAAAAAAAAAAAAACATTCCTAAACTTGTAAGAAACCCAGAAGTGTGTATTTGGCACAGAAATACTCTGTTATACGTCCAAATATACTTTTGAAACTTTGGCTATGTTTAGCATGAGAATCCAACTCTTTAACAGTGTAAATAACTTAACATGCATAAAACAGCACTGGACCCCCCTTTAAAATGTACTTTATTACTGTGATTTCAAAGCTGAATTTCTAGCATTATTACATCAGTATTTAGTGTTACATAATCCTTCAGAAATCATTCTGATTTGCTGCTCAAAAAAAAAAAAAAAAAAAAAAAAAACATGTATTGTTATTATGTTGAAATATAACGTTTCCAGGTTTCTTTTTTTTCAGTCATTTAATTTTTTTTTAATTTGTTTCCAGGTTTCTTTGATGAATACAAAGTATCTGAAATAAAAATATTTTGTAACATTATAAATGCCTTTATCATCAGTTTTGGTTAATTTAAAGCATCTTTGCTAAATAAAAGTATTAATTTCTATCATTTCTTTCCACTGACTCCAAGCTTTTGAATGGCATTGTGTATAATGTTACAAAAGCTTTTTATTTCAGACAGATGCTGATCTTTGGATTATTCTGTTGGTCAAAGAAACCTGAAAATCATAATATAAAATATTGACAATAATAATAAAAAAATCTTGAACAGCAAATCAGCATATTATAATGATTTCTGAAGGATCATGTGACACTGAAGACTGGAGTAATGGTGCTGAAAATTGCTGAAAATTTTGCTTAGATCACAGGAATAAATTACATTTTAAAATATATTCAAATAGAAATATTTATATATATATATGTGTGTGTGTGTGTGTGTGTATTATTAACTGTTTTATGTACGTATGTATACATTTAACAATTTCAAAAAGAGCTTACTGGTTATTTTCAAAAGTGGCAAGCCTATCAATGTGTCCTGCATGTCGACAAAGAATTAAAATTCACTTGTCAATCTATTTCGTGCAGTCTTCAAACTGATGCCTTGTTGATTAAATATTATATGCAAATGTAGGGAACATTTGTCTTGTGGGTTTCTCATGTGGGATGCATAAATCAGAGCTTGCACAGAGTATTTTGGGATAGAGTCAAGCTGGATTTAAAGTTTTATTTGCCTCTGAATTTTTTAATTTAAAAGTTAATTTTTAATTTTGGCCAGGGCGGAAATGACTGTGGTTTATGCAATTTGTTTCTCATCTTAGGCCGGGTTCTTTAAAAAAGAGAATGGCTGTATGTGGCACTGGTGAGTCTTAAACAGTAGGGGAGTGCCTCAGTTCACTGACATCTCTATAAAATTTGCACAGAGCTGACATAACGCTTCTCCTCCCGCACCAGTGGATTTCCCCGCATTTCCTTCGAACAACAGAGTGCAGATCTAATTGCATGCTCTACCCACAGAGAACCACATGCATGGCATTGCAAAATGCATCTCTCATCTTGACATGGTGATAGTCCAGAGCATTATTTATCCAAGTGGACAGACAAATCCCTGTATGTGTGTAATCTGATCAGTATGCATAATCCTAGTACTAAACCTCATCCCTCTCTTCAGGAACATTGATCCACTCTGCTGGACTGTCAACCTGGATGCTTGACAAAATTAAAATGAAGGGAATAAAATAAAAAATAAAAAACGAGGGGGGTTGAGAAGACAGATTAGAGCACTTTGATCTCAGACACGCAGTTCGGCTGTTATCTCAGACGCTTCTTACGAGCGTCAGGGGAGGAATGGAGTATGGTGGCGATGACCTTAATACTTTCATTCACGTTAAAGACTCATTCAAGCGTATTTCGTACACAAACAGAGACAGAGCCCTTTAATACGCGGTCCCTCGTCGCTAGGCTTATCGTGCCTCCAAATGTCTGATATACATGGAGATACCGCCACTGACCTAAATGCATGCTATCTGTGTTATAAAAAGGACTGCTGCACAGCACTGACTACAGCAGCACTGGCCTGCAATTTACCCCAGTTCACTCTTGATTGTGTGATTGGCGTTATGCAAATTCAAGAAGTGAATAAACAGACACTACTGGCTAATTAACAGTTCTGAAATGTGTATTTGAAAGAGGGAAACAATCTTATTGTTGCATATACAAAAAAAGTGTTTTTTCTCTATTTGAAGTGACAGAAATTCTTTGTTGTTTTAGTTTCCTAATGAAAATTATTCTGGCTTCCTGTCAGGGGAATTGATAGGCTTTTAATTGTGCTCTTATATAAGGTTAACTTTGATTTTTCCAGCTTGAATAAGCATCTAAGTGAAAAAAGCACAGCGGATGATAACATCCCTCTATCCCACATGGTTATATAATAAGTTTATAAATATTATAAATGTTGCATAATATAATATAACAATATACAGTCAAACCAAAATTTATTTGGACATCTTCAACATTTCTCATCACAGTTTATTCGCTACAGAATATGGTAATCAAACATGACAAGAGCTCAGTGTTAAACTCTGTCAGAACAAATTCATCTTGATAATGTCAGATAACTTTGATAGAAAAGTATGTAATGGATTACAATCAACCAAAAATTTAGACAACTGTTTGTATGACAATATTTACACAACTACCAATACTTTATTGATAAATTACCAAGCAGTGCTTGAATTTTTGGGTATAATATGTCAGAGTTTACTTTACTTTGCTATCCTCACTTACAAAAATGAACTGTAGTGTCCTGCACCCACTAGTAAAAAAACAATATCAAATTATTATATCTGCTTTTTAGATCATTTTTGATATAATATAATATAATATAATATAATATAATATAATATAATATAAAGCGAAAATGCCACCCAAATGTAAAATGTGTAAATATTTTTTTCTGATTTTATTTATAATATATATATTTTTTTTATTATTAACCGATTTAATGATGAATGGTGCTTACTTAGACAAACATTACTGCTGTTATTTTTCATTTCATTTCATGTATTGAAATTGCATAGTAACACCCTAGTAACCTCCAAGAATTGTTTTTTGCATTAGCAAGCAAAATTTTCTCTTTGGAAAAATACAGTACTCATACATTTTCAGTTGATGTTGGTTCCATTTTATAGGAAAATTTAGCTGTTATGATTATGTCAGTTTGTAGGTCAACAGGGGATGTTAATTGTCCATTGGCTCCTGTGGAACGTTCTATGGATTTGGTTTTAGCTCAAATTTATTTTAATGAAATACAAAACAGCTATTCTAAAAACCCATCGGAAATGGCTGAAAGAGGCTAATTCTTTTGTAATGGACTATAAACTGTACAGCTCTGTGAGGAATCTAATTATTCAGATTGCGAATTTATGTTAATGAATTGATTGAATTGAAACTACGCCCTCTATAAATGACCAGGTCCGTTCTCTTAATGGAAAAGTACATTTCTGTCACTTCTTGCAAATAACAATAATTCTATAAACGAAAGAGTGGCTCATCTCCTGCCGTTCTCGGGTACCAGCTACTACTGAATACACCAAGCATGCAACTTTAAAAGCCCATTCAAATCAGACCGAGTCTCAGATGAGACGCATCAGCCGCGCTCTGCGTGTTCTTGCTCTGCGCGCTTTCCAATGGATTTTATATGTGGGGGAAAAATATGATTTGCCATTATAAAGCACGGATCTCAGCGCTGCAGGGACGTAGTGCATGATTTGAGATCTGCACCTCGTACGGACTGGAGTCTGCCTTTCTCCGCTGGGACACACGGCGCCTGTGCTATGTATGTGCGAGGAATCGCTTTCATCGGAGCCCTTGGATGAGCACTTCGGCTGAGCTAGTATGATAGCCGTCTCTTTCAAATGCCGATGCCAGATACTGCGGAGAGTGAACAAAGGTACGGTCTCGGTTGTTTTTGCTCCTCGCTATACCTTGTAATACATAGCCCTCCCCGGTGCGCGACCGCGTTCTTGTATGAAATACGGACGTTTACGCAGGGCATTTAGACGCAGAGTGGGGTCACCGGACCTGATGGAGCGCAGAACCAGCTATGGTCATCAAACCTCGCGCCTTTGTTTTGAAATGTTCTCGTATGAAGCCCGGGGCAAAAAAGACGCACTGAAGTATCGCTCACCCGCCCCCCATTCATTAATATTTAACAGTGGAGTGCCGTAGTTTTGGTGGTCTGCTTAGCGCACTTGTAAGAGGAACAATGCTGATGTCTTTTTTTCTGTTTGTGTTTGCCTGACAGCTTCTCCCCTGTTAATTATTTACCTGAAGGCACACTGCTTCGTGCTGTGGTCTGGGAATAGTGTTTGTCTGTTGGATGAGAAGCACTCCTGATCTTGGTGTGAAACACAGGCTGGGTTTGTTTTAAGCATCTCTAGTGTGAACTTAACTGAATCGTGATGAGTTGCATGTCATGTTGCATTTTGACTGGTGGGTTTCTTTGACTGAAGGCTATTCTTTTGTTTCCCCAAATGTTCAATGTTTTCCATGAGATGAGTGCTACACCAATGAATTATTTTTGTATGTTTTTCCCTTGACTAGTAGTGGTTTGTGTGAGTTAGCCAACTTGGCATTGCTTAATGGTGGAGTTGTCATAAATACTGCAAGTTGTCCTCCCTCAGGGGAAAACACTTGACCTCAAAAAAGATGTGTAAATACCCAGTTGGCTGTTCAGCCAGAACGGAGATTCCTTTCATCCGTGGACAACTGGATGGTACTGGTTTCTGCATGTACTGGTTTCTGGTCTTATACAGGTGTCTGGTGTAAACTTGGGGCAGCAGGTGTTCACGTCTGATTTCCCATGTTGCTGTTGTGTGTCAGTCATATATAGTTTCCCCTATGGGTTGCCTCCTGGGGTTTAATGCATCTACAACACAGTTGAATGTGTCCCAAATTTGCCTTTTTTTTTTTTTTTTTAGATATGACACAGATCTGTTGTGGATGACAGTATGAACCGCGGAAATCACAGCGAATTTGACATTTTCAGTTCAAATTTGATACACTTTCAAATATGGAAAGAAATGGCATTTTTCATAGGTTAAAAAGTCAATTCTAGATATAGATTTAATGGTATTATGATTTAATGTAGTATTATTGGCTGTCTCATCTTGCGTTTTTTTGCAATTAGCATTTGTTTATTTTTAAAATTCATCTCAAGCCCCCTGCAGTCTGATGCATTTCGTTATGCTCTGTTTACAGTCCTAAGAAGCATGTTTTTAATAATTGTTTTGATAACCCAATGTTTAGTAGTTTTTTAAAAAATGCAGTCTTCCTTGGAGTCTTTGGAATTGGGAAAATATAAAGCATAATATCTCAGTTTTATTCATTTATATGTGACCCTGGACCACAAAACCAGTCATAAGAGTCAGTTTTTTTTCAAATTGATATTTATACATCATCTGAAAGCTGCTTTGTTAGGATAGGAGATACTATTTGACTAACTATTTGAAAATCTGCAATCTGAGGGTGCAAAAAACAGAGAAAATCTCCTTTAAAGTTGTCCAAATTAAGTTCTAAGTAATGCATATTAATAAACTTAAAAAATGAAGTTTTGATATATTTGCGGTATAGGAAATTTCCAAAATATCTTCATGGGACATGATCTTTTCTTATAGATAGATAATAGATCATTTTGACCCATACAATGTATTTTTGACTATTGCTATAAATATACTCGTGCTGCTTAAGACTGGTTTTGTGGTCCAGGGTCACATATTATGACATTCAATGTCATGTTGAATATTCCAGAATAGGCTTTTTGTTTGTGGGTCATTTTAGGAATAGATTTATCTTATATGAGGCACATTTAAAAGTTCATATAAAGAGCCTCACACAAAAACAGCCATTTTTGCTTACGGTGTGAATGTATCCTTCCATTTGGAGTGTTTGTGTGTGTGTAAATGTGTGTTGTTAGACACTTAGGTAGAGCCATTTGACTCATGATGAGTCAGCGAGTCGTCTGTTATAGGTGAAATGAAAGCATATATGAGGAATAACTTACTCAAGACAGATGATGTCAGCTAATGGACACTGATGTTGAGCTTTCTGTAGACTGATGGTTCCTGGCTACAAAAGGTTAAAGCAATGTGTAATCTTCATTACATCAGAGATGTCATAATGTGGCTTTGTCTGCTCATATTAGTCAATGTTTTGCAACATCAAAAGCCAACAGTAATAAGCACTGATATTGAAGTAAAGATAATCAGAGGGTTCTTGAATTGCCTTGAAAGATAATGACAGGCTGAATGAACATGACTACTCCCCACATAATCACATAAATGGACATATTTTGACCAATCAGAATCAGAGAGTGCAGAAATCAATGTGGTAATGGGATATTACTAACATTCAGTTTATAAAATAAAGGTTCTGGGATTTCATGAAGAACCTTTAACATTTGTGGAATCTTTCCATTATATAAAAGGTTCTTTATGGAACTTTTCACTGAAAGGCTCTTTGGAGAAACAAAAGTGGTTCTTCCATGGTTCTTCTTGTCTTTTGGAACCTATTTTTAAGAGTTAAATGGCTTAATCCTTTTCCCTCTCACCAGGGTCCATTGCAGCTTGTTGTTGATGAATTGTCATCTCATTTGAGATCGTCTAGTGTTCATGGCCTTAGCCATGTGCCGCATTTGTCTTGGTCGTGGCATTTATGGTGCCATGGCCTGTCGGTTTTATATCTCTGTTACATATTTGCAGGCATTCAGTCAGAAAATGAAAAACAGGGCCAAGGTGTTGGTTTCTTCTTCATTTTCCTCTGCGGAAACAGAAATGTGCGCCTAAAAACAATTAATTAGATGATTCTTGCCAACCTGAAAGGTGGGATTCTGATGACAGGGTTGTTGATTAAATTAATGTATTCTGTATTTTTTTCTCCAACTGGAATAAACATGCCAAGCTTCACCTCTGCAGGTGTTCTCTGAGCTGTGCCAATTATATTTTAGTTGCATGTATGGTAATGAGCGGAGCCAACCGCACTGCCACTCACAACTGTACTGCTTTCAGGGGACTCAAGGTGGGCAGAAAGATCTGGCTATATTTTATATACCGGTCACGGAAAAATGTCTGCCTGTTTTGTAGATTGTATATTTGGGCTTGTGTGGGAGTTTGTGTGCTCATATGTTTCCGTCTGTGAGTTTATGTTCCAGGTTTGTGTGTCTGGTTGTGGCAGCAGTGTCACGCCGTACCTACTGTAGTAATTGGTATGCTAATCGCTCCCTGACTCTGATAAGGGACATTTTTCCATTTTCATTCTTCAGCAGTCATTGGGTACACTGTAACCCTTTTGCATGGAGCTCAGTGGCTCAGGCCACCTGCTTCCTAACTGAAAAAACAATTTGGAGCTCAGTTTGTAGAGCTGCATTAAGGGAACCAGCTGATAAGCTCTGATTCACGCTAGATAGAAAGACAAAACACACACCTACTGAGAGGAAGAAAGTGCACAGCAAAACAGCTGCGAAAAGAAATCAGCCATTGAATGTACTGCTACCTGTATGAACTAAAAGGTGCATAAATAAATGTGACCCTGGACCGCAAAATCTGACTAAATAATCTTTGCATATGGTTTGTTATGGTTTGTTATTTGAAAATCTGAGGGTGCAAAAAAAAATCTAAATACTGAGAAAAAATTATGCTTCTAGCAATGCATATTACTAGTGCATACATTTACAATAGGAAATGTACACAATATTTTCATGGAACAAATATGCCAGTTCTACATAAGTTTTGTGGTCCAGGGTCACAAATAGACAAAAGTTAACTCAAATGCATACATTTAAAATGGTAGTTTCAATAACATTTTTTTAAGGAAAGAATTTAATACTTAATACAAAGATTATATTCAGTTGTTTATATCATTGAATTTTAGCATTGAACAACATGTTTCTTGAGCATCAAATCAGCATATTAGAATGATTTCTGAAGGATCATGTAACACTGAAGACTGGAGTAATGGCTTTGTCATCAAATGAATCAATTATTTTTTACAATAGATTAAAATTTACAATTGTAACAATATTTAATATTTTTGCATTATTTTTAATCAAATAAATGCAGCATTGGTAAGACAAAAACATATTCAAACATTCAAAAAAAAAAATAAAATGAAATTATATGTGTGTGTGTGTGTGTGTGTGTGTGTGTGTGTGTGTATATATATATATATATATATATATATATATATATATATATATATATATATATATATATATATATATATATATATATATTAATCATTAATAAGTATATGTGTGTGTGTGTGTGTGTGTGTGTGTGTGTGTGTGTGTGTAGCAATGTAGCAATAACCAAAAATACATTGTATCGGTCAATTTTTTTTTTTTCTTGCCAAAAATCATTAGGATATCAAGTAAAGAAGATATTTTGTACATTCCCTACCGTAAATATATCAAAACTTAATGTTTGATTAGTAACATTAATAGCTAAATACTTTATTTGGACAACTTTAATGGCAATTTTCTTAATAATTCGATTTTTTTTTTTTTTGGTACCCTCAGGTTTCAGATTTTAGTATCTTACCCAAATATTGTCCTATTTCTAACAAACCATACATCTTTCAGATAAATTGACCCTATATGACTGGTTTTGTAGTCCAGGGTCACATACATTACATATTCAGTAACTATTAAGACATTTTGCCATTAATGTCATTTCGCCCCCAAAGAAATGTCTTAAAACCAATAAATGGACTTGTTGTTCAGGCAATTGAACACTGACTACTTCAGTAATATGTGCTTTCACACATCCCTAGAATTCAACAGCAGAGACGGCTCCTGCTGTCGTGCAGCTGCATGAGCATCACACCTTTTTCATGTTTCATTCACACACCGGAGAAGCTATCATGGTTTCAGAAAAGTTCACGGAGCTTCAAGCTCTTTCGCCAGGCTGGAGTTTCAAAAGAAATCTGTCAGATTTTTTTTTCTTTTCTTTTCTGGTTATGAGAGATGCTGCGTTCACCGCATCTGGCTCTTATTCATTCTGCTGGCACACGTCTATCCTGATCTCCACCGCTTTCACTTTGAACAGCCTCCATCAATCCTTTTACGTTTGCTTGACAGCTGGATTTAGTGCCAGGAAGAGGAGGTGGTGATGGAGGTGCTGTTTTTTGGCTCTCTCGCATTATGGGCGCATGTTTTGAAACTGTAAAACCTAGAGGCATTACGATTTGACAGCTTCCAATGAGCGTCCTATATTTAAATCATGGCATATGGAACGGAGGAGAGGAGAACAGAGCTCATTAAGTGCGAAGTTCAGGGTCCTGATGTGTCAACCTTCAACCCTGTGCGACCAGTAAAACGTATGTCATGGGAAACAAGTGTACTAATTAACTTGATTTTTACCTTTTCTGAAGAAAGTATGAGAGCTTCATGCCAGGGCAAAACTCTCTGGACCAATTCCAGGGGGTTGCTCTTGCAGTCTGAGTGTTTTTTAGTGTTTCTATGGTCTTCTGGGTCCTTTCTGTAAAGGGTTAGTTCACCCAAAAATGAACATTCTGTCATTAATTACTCACCCTCATGTCGTTCCAAAACTCTGTAAGACCTTCATTAATCTTCGGAACACAATTTTTTTAAATTTTTTTTTATGAAATCCGAGAGCTTTCGGACCCTGCATAGACAGAAACGCAACTGACACGTTAAAAGCCCAGAAAGGTAGTAAGGGCATCATTAAAATAGTCCATGTGACATCAGTGGTTCAACTATAATGTTATGAAGCTATGATTAAAGAAAACTAAAATAATGACTTTAACTATTTCTTCGTTTCTATGTCAGTCTGTGATGCGCCTTAATCGTCTCAGTTGCGTTGGTGTGTATACAAGGTCAGAAAACTCTGATTTCATAAAAATATATCTTAATTTGTGTTTTGAAGATAAACAAAGGTCTTATGGCTATGGAACGACATGAGGGTGAGAATTAATGAGTTTTCATATTTTAGGTGAACTATCCCTTTAACCCTCATTCACACTTCTAGCTTGCAAACTCAAACTAAACAGAAGTCAGTTATATTTAATTAGAGCTCACGATTTCTGTATAATTGGGTATGACAAATGTAAAATGTTGTTGATTCTGGTTCCAACACATTATCCAAATGAAGTTTCCCTTACAGTCAATTCAACCTTACAGTTGGACCTCATATGCTAAACAATTACCAATATTTTTCTGAACAACATGTGTAATTTTTAGTGCTAGGCAAACATTAATCGCATCCAAAATAAAAGTATTTGTGTACATAATATATATGTGTGTACTGTGTATATTTATTATGTGTGTGTATATATATATATATATATATATATATATACACATGCTTGTATATATCTAAGAAAAATTTTATGTTTTATATTAAATATATTTATAATATATTATATATACACTGTGTGTGTCTTTATACATGCATAATAAATATACACAGTACACACACATATATAATGTATAAGCAAAAACTTTTATTTTGGATGCGATTTATCGTGATTAATAGTCGCCCAGCACTAGTAATTTATTTGAAATATTATTTTTTTTATTATTATTAATAATTCTATAATTAATTCTATATATTTTTATTTATTTATTTGCTTATTTATTTGCACATTTGCAACCATTTTAGTTGTAGTTTGGCTCCGTTATTGATATTTGATTCATTTGACACATGATTTAATGCAAAAATTATACGAACACATTTGCAAACACATATAACATATTGATCAAAGTCGTTATTTTCATTTTCTTTGCGCACAAAAAGTATTCTTGTAGCTTTGTCAAATTACGATGTCACACTGATGTCACATGGATTATTTTAATGATGTCCTTACTACCTTTCTGGGTCTTGAATGTGGTAGTTGCATTGCTGTCTGTGCAGAGTCAGAAAGCTCTCGGATTTCATCAAAAATATTTGAATTTGTCTTCTGAAGATTAACAATATTCTTAAAGGTTTGAAACGACAATCACCCTGAGTAATTAATAACAGAGTTTTTGTTTTTGAGTGAACTATCCATCACATTTTTAGCTGCAAGAAACCTTTGAATAATATCTTACTTTCACTAGCAGTACATCTCATTTGAGATCAAAACCTTTGGTTATAGCCAACAGCCATTCAGTGCGAATGGTTTTATAGTCCACCAAGTGAAAACTAAGTGAGATTACATAGAAAACGAATAGCATACCTTTAATGTCCGAAGCACATAAGTTATGTGCTAAAGTTTTGCACTCAGTGCTTTGCTCATCCGCTCGTCCAGACTGCGAAAGGTTAAAGTAAATAATTCTTGTCAGCAGTATCAGCTTTGTGACGTTACCTTCCTTGCATGGGCCGATGAAGTGTCAGGGGGTTGGGTCGTTCGGCTGATATGTGAGACGATCAAGGCGACGAGAGCCTCTCAGCCTTCATTGCGTTTTCAATCAGCCCTGTCTTTTTTCAGCAGAATAACCTTTGTGCCTTGAGGAAGTCTGTTATTTTGAATGGACTACACTCTGTCGCTATACTTTGTAGCCCCCTGTGTAATTTTTTTCCCTAAGGGTATGAATGTCACAGAGTTTTCCAAAGGTTAAGTGTATGGTTTTTTTGTGCTACCTCAGATGGGAGACAGATAAGCATCCCTCCATCTCAGCTCTGGCTGGGTTTAAATATCACCTCAGTTTGAGAAAACCCCCTGGTGTGTTCTCGGACAGGTTAATAATATAGAAATATACCCATAAATGGCAGTCCTTCCTCAGCTGTCTCTTCTCCCGGGTCCAATTAAGCCATTTCCACCGCTGTGTCCGATTTTGGCAGGACTTGACGGTCTCCAGCTGGTCTTGAAGCCCGCTGCAGGTTTGGAGGCTGGTGGAAACAGTCTGCTCTGGTATTATGATGTCCGTCAACCTGGACTAGACTCATTCTACAGAGAAATCGCACCCAATTTAGTAAATAGCTATTCGGTTTAGCGCCAACCCGTCGAGGGTCCTATAAACACGTCGTACGTGCGCACAAACAAGCAGTCCTGATTCAGAACAGAAGCCTTCATTAGCCTCATTACATGCAAGGCTTGTTTTGCTTTTGCCTGTGTCAGCTGCACCGCATGTGTCCTCGGGCGGTGCTGCGTGCGTGTAGCTAATTTCCCTAAATTCATGTACTGACCCAGAGTGGGCTTTGAGTTGACTTAATTTTGTGGTGTCAGCATTGTTTCTCGACAGGTTGTGTAATGCGTCGCGTGTCGTCTGATTGGCTAAGCTGCCTGCAGGGTGTAATCAACTGCTTCCATATGTCCGAATAGTAAAATTGGAACCTGCGTAGGGCGTCATGGAGACTGAACGCAGCCAGGCTGATGGCAAATATGAACAGCAGGCGTGAATAAACAGTCGATAGACTCTTTTTGTAAATGTAAACACTGGCAATGCATCAAATGTTGTATCGAAATGCACTACACTGATGATAGCGTTCTCACTAAGCTGAATGGTTAGCTAGGGCTGCGTGATTTGAGAAAAAAAAACGAATTACAATTTTTCAATTTGATAAAACTGATTTATTTATATATTTATTTATTTATGGCCTGCACAATTTGAATAAAATATTTATGATTTATACATCAAAAGAAATTGCTGTTGTTGTTGTTGTTGTTGTTGTTGTTATACTATTACTATATTATTATATGATATTATATTATATTATATTATTATTTAAAACAAAATAAAAAAGTATTTAAGAAAAATATAATAGTAATATTATTAATTGTTGTTGTTGTTATGTAGTGTATATACAATTATTTAAAAATACATTTTAAAAATATATTTTTAAATATATATATATAAAAGTATTTTAGAAAAAATATAATAATTTGAAAATGTATACAAATAACTTAAAAATATACTTAAAAAAAATTAAAAATAACTTTAAATGTAAAATACAATATAATAATAATAATAATATACAAGTATTTAAAAGTACATTTAAAAAAATATATTTATATATAATAATAATGATAATAATAATTGTTGTTGTTGTTGTTGCTGTTGTTATAATATACTGTTTTATACAATTATTTAAATTAGAGTATTTAAGAAAAAATTTAATAAAATTTTAAAATAAAAATAATTGTACTGAAATAATAATAATTGTATTTAAATAATATATTTAAATACATTTATTTTAAAAATACCTTTTAAAAATAGTTTTTAGTAAAAAATTAATACAAAATTAAATAATAGTAGTTGTTCTTGTTGCTGTTGCTATATGCTATATACAGTAACTTTAAAAGTTATTTAAGAAAATATAATAATAATAATAATAATAATAGTTTTTGTTTTGTATATACTATTATATATAATTTAAATAATGCATTTAAAAAAATAATAGTATTTAAGACAAATGTAAAACATGTAAAAAAATGTTGTTATTATATACTATATACAGTTATTTAAAAAATACATTTTAAAAAGCAAGTAAAATATAAGGATAATATTAATAATAGTTGTTGTTGTTATATACTATATTTAATTATTAAAAAATACATTTAAAAAGTATTTAAATCGTTGTTTTTATCTACTATTATTATATACAATTATTTTTCATTTAAGAAAAATGTAATACAATTAGTATTATTTTTTTTGTTTGTTTGTTTGTTTGTTTGTTGTGTTATTTGACAGTACAACTGTACATTTACAATACTAATATTTAAACACTCCGAAGCTTTCATTTAAGTGACAACCTCAGATACACTGTAAAATTATTTTTCAAAGTCATAAATAAAATAGATGAATGGAGTTTGTTTTATAAGAAAATACAATTTCAGGCTTTCTACTCTAAAATTTCACACTTAATTCAGTGAGTTATTTCTTATTTTTTAAGTTTCTGTTTTGTTGACCACAGCTGTTTTATAAGCGCTTCTGACAACTATAGGAAGATAATTGGTGCATTTTATGTTCCCAAATGCACATTACAAGTGATGTAATCTCACAGCATATTCAGAGATTTTGTCTGGATTTACTGCAGAACTGGTAACAGTTACCTCAGCGATCCAAACCCTGGAGTGGTCACCTACTGTACCAAAGTACTCAAGCCCTCCAGCAACCCCCCCCCAAAAAAACTTTATTTTTCCAGACTGCGTGGGCTTTACTTTTGGAGAAGCAGTCAAGATGGAGTGTTGATCCTGTGGGGAGAAACACAACATTCGGTAACAGCGGGCGGTAATGGGGCTTGTGCTTAGGAAGCGAAGGGGAGGGGAAGATGAGGTGGAGAGGTAGATGTATGTTCTCTGTCGTTCTCAATCTTCTCTCCCGGCTAGGATTCCTCCAGAGTTGGTGGAGTGAGAGAGAACAAACAGTTTGTTCCTTTTGCCCAGTGAGCAAGTCTCCCCCTCCACTATCTTTGCTTTGATTTCTTCTTTTTCTTCTTCTTCTTCTACACTCGGGGAGCACTGAAATTGTGAGGCGATGTTATAGCGTGCTGCTCTAAGATAATGCACTTGTGGTGCCTGCTGCTCTCTATCGCACACATTTCGGTTTACTGAGAACATCAAAGAGCCGTTGAGTTAATAAGTGATGTGTTCAGGAACTTCAAATATTTGCGAAGTGCAAATTTAAAGCAATAGTTCAACAAAAAATGAAAACTCATCAGAGTTCCATCTGCTGTGTCTTCAGTGTGATGGCACAGGAAATCATGGTTTACTTGAGATTGCCTATAATGTCATAAAAAAAAAAAGACTGAAAATATTTGTTTAGCTTTTACAGTTAAGTTGTATTGTGGCAGAGAAATAAAATAATGTACAATAAAATTAAATTAAATTGTACCATGTCAGCACAAATGTCACTGGAAGTAATTATAATTTGCAGTTAAATAAGTGCATTTGATATTGATTCAGTTATCAACTGATTCAGTGGAAGATTCATCAGACTGATTCAGTCAGTGACTCCTGGGTTTGTGAATCTTGATTTACTAAACAGTCCAGCTCAGAGGAGATTATACGTATACTTTTAATATGCAGTTTAATAAGTTTGGTTGATACTGATTCAGTTATCAACTGATTCAGTTAAATTAAGTGGAAGATTCATCAGACTGATTCACTTAGTGACTCCTGGGTTTGTGAGTCTTGAATCACTAAACAATCCAGCGCAGGAGAGATTATAATTATAATTTTTTAGTTCAGTTAAGTCAATTTGATATTGATACAGTTATCAACTGATTCTGTTCATTCAGTGGAAGATTCATCAGACTGATTCACTCAGTGACTCCTGGGTTTGTGACTCTTGATTCACAAAACAATCCAGCTCAGAAGAGTTTACAATTATAATTATAATTTGCAGTTCTATAAGTGAATCTGATATTGATTCAGTTGTTAGCTGATTCAGTGGAAGATTCATCAAACTGATTCAGTCAGTGACTTTGGGGTTTTAAGTCTTGAATCACTAAACAATCCAGCCCAGGAGAGATTATAATTATAATTTGTAGTTCAGTTAAGTCAATTTGATATTGATTCAGTTATCAACTGATTCAGTTAATTCAGTGAAAGATTAATCAAACTGATTCAATCAGTGACTTTGGGGTTTTGAGTCTCAAATCACTAAACAATCCATCCCAGATTATAAATATAGTTATACTTTGCAGTGAAATAAGTGAAATTGATATTGATTCAGTTATTAACTGATTCAGTTTATTTAGTGGAAGATTCATCAGACTGATTCTGTCAGTGACTCCTGGGTTTGTGAATCTTGATTCAATAAGCAATCCAGCTCAGAAGCGATTCTAATTATAATTTGCAGTTAAATAAGCAAATTTGATATAGATTCAGTTATCAACTGATTCAGTTCATTCAGTGGAAGATTCATCAGACTGATTACGTCAGTGACTCCTGGGTTTGTGAGTCTTGATTCACTAAACAATCCAGCACAGAAGAGATTATAATTATAATTTGCAGTTCATTAAGTAAATTTGATTCAGTTATCAGCTGACTCAGTTCAACTCCTGGGTTTGTGAGTCTTGATTCATTAAACAATCCAGCTTAGAAAATTCATTAGATTTAGCTTTGATGTGAGTGAACTGAGAATTAGACAATCTTCATTATCTCTGCTGGAGATAAGTTATGTTTTACCCTTTTGACACATAGTTTTATCTACATTTTCGCCTACTGAAAAAATGTTGACATTTTTGAACACACATGGTGCTGTAATATCACATTTTCTTAAAAATACTGTATTACCATAGCTGGCAGCAGTTTTCATCTTTTAAAACGTTGTGCTGCACCGTCCCCTTTATGGGGGTCAAAGAGTCGCTTTCATTAGATTCATTCATGAATTTCTAACATGTCTTGCAGTTTGAATTTTAGCTTTTAAATGGATTGGCCTCTCAGGCACTTCACACAGCCAATTACCCACTGCAGTGGCCTTCAGTGGGAGCCTGAGCACCTCTCACCTGCTCACCAGATAAGCTTCAGAGACGAGCGCAGAACGCAGTGGGCTGAAATGAAAGGTAGAATCAGTCTGAAGAGTTGGCCTCTTATCCACAGGAGGGAGGCTGCCCAAGGGTTGGCAGCTTGAGATGGTTGGTGACACACTGGGGAATCTCAGCGAATGAAAATCTGGCTTGTATGAAGAGTCATTTGTTTTTATTTTTCCTAGGGGTCCCACCACCTTCCTCACTTTCAGTTTGGCAAATAATAGAAAATGCAACTCATGCACATTTTGCTCTTTTCAAAAACAAATAACTAAATAAATGTATGAATTTAATTCAATAATACATACATTTAAGCAAATAACACAAAGATGTAATAATAATAATAAAACTGTACCACTATATAACTGTTTTGCATTTTAGTTTGGTTATATTTCTTTTGTTTTTCTTTTTATTATTTTTTATTATTTGTTTTGTTTTGTTTTGTTTTGTGGTTTTGATCAAGAACCACCTATCTTGAGCTATAAAAAAAAAAATTGAGAAAGTGCATGACACCCCTAAATAACATAATAATAATAAAACTACCACTAGACTATTATAGTATATAAAATAAAATAAATTAAAATAAAAATAAAATAAGAAGAAAACTGTAACACAAGACTACTATTTGTTTTGTTTTGTTCGGGGTTTTGATCAAGAAGCACCACTCTTAACCTTTAATGAAATAAAATAAAATAAGAAATAAAAGATAGAAAATAAGTAAAATAACAAAAAAAACTGTAGCTCTAAAAAAAACCCTACTATTTTGTTTTGTTTTGTTTTGTTTTATTTATTTATTTTTTGTTTGTTTGTTTTGGGTCTTGGTCAAGAAGCACTGCTCTTGACCTTTAATAAAATAAAATAAAATAAATAATAAAAAATAAATAAATAAATAATAATAATAATAATAATAATAATTAATAATAATATTAATAAAACTGTACCACTAGACTACTTTTGTTTTTTGGTTTGGCACCACTCTTGACCTTAAAGTGTATATATATATATATATATATGTATATATATATGTGTGTGTGTGTGTGTGTGTGTGTGTGTGTGTGTGTGTGTGTGTGTGTGTGTGTGTGTGTGTGTGTGTGTGTGCACCAATCTAGACTGTTAAAATAACAAAAATTAAATAAGTGCATGACCCCCCTAAAATCATAAATATTAAACAAAAAAAAAAAAAACAGTAATACTAGACTATTTTGTTTTTGTTTGTTTCTTGGCTAATACAGGAGCACCTCTCTCAACCTATAAACTAACACTAAAATAAATAATCAAAAAAAAGTACATGATGCCTCTGCATTTTTCCACATCAGCATTGTACTGCTCAATTGCTTTTCTTTAATGGGCTGGAAAATCACAAGCACACAAGGACAGAAGAACTGCAAAGAAAGAGAACTTGCTATAGGGCACTTTTTTCCCTCTATTTATCTTCTGATATTCTTAATTTGGCTGCCCACCAATTCAGCTGCCCAACCATGTGAACCCACTCTGAGATCATCTGCTGCTTTGGGTCCAGTATGGTCAGTAATGAGCTCAGTGATGGAGTTTGGGTCAGGGTGAGAAGTGTTTAAATGTGCGTCAAGCCACCAGCTGCAGAGTCCAGAGGTGAAGGATTACATAAGATTCTTTCGAAGAGTACCAGCAGCAGGTGCTGATGGGAGGATGAGTTATAACTCTGATGTCTGCACACTTCTGAACTTTTCACACTCTTCTGTGTGATCAAACGCTGCAGAGAAGTCAATACTCATGTTCTCTTTGGGGGTTTGAGGAGTCCAAGGTCATCTAATCATGGATCAATTCTGAGATTTTCCAAATGCATCAAGATTCTCTCTGGAATCGATTATGAGCTTATTTTTTAACAGCAGGTGGTGCTCTAATCTAGTTTTTAAATTGCACACCAAAATGCTTAGAAAGAAGAGCGATGAAGAGCTGTAATTGCACCTCGGCTCAGAATGCTTTTATGACACGATTAATGGAAACAGTTTACTGTAAAAAACCTTGTAATTCGCTTCAACCTTTTCGAACTTTATGAATGATTATTTTAGGTTCAAGTGTGTGTAATGAAGTGGAAGCAAGCAGAGTATGATTGTTTCTAAAGAGCGCAGTCTGCTGTTCAAAAATGCATTTGGAAAATCTCAGAATTGATGCAGAATAATTTTTAATTCTCAATTTATTTTTTCAGCCCTATACTGAACAAAAGTTTAAACAGTTCAAACTGATTTTAATATTTAAATAAATGCTGTTCTTTTAAAGTTTATGTTCATCAAAGAATCCTAAAAAATGTGTCATGGTTTCCAAAAAATATTAAGCAGCACAATACTGATGATAATAATAAAAAATTAAGAATTTCTAAAGGATCACGTGACACTGAAAACTAGAGTAATAAATACTGAAAATTCAGCTTTGCCATTATAGGAAAAAAATACATTTTAAAATGTATTAAAATAGGAAATTTCATATTTGTAATAATAATTTATTTTTTTTTTCCCTTTTTTTTATCAAATAAATGCATAAAATCAACACATAGAGCCACAAAATTACATCTGTATCTTTAAAATTTTGAAATATAAAAATAAAAAAGTAAAAATTAAAAATCACACTATAGTCACAGGACTAAATTACATTTTAAAATGTTAAAATAAGAATTTGTATATTTGTAATAATATTTTATTGCCGTTTTTACTGCATTTTTTGATCAAATAATTGCATAAAATCAACACAAAACCACAAAATTATTTTAGAACGTAGATTTATCTAAAATATCATATGAATAAATCACATTTTAAAGTGTCAAAATCCGAAATTTTATATTTGTAATAATATTTTATTTCAGTTTTTACTGTATTTTTGATCAAATAATTGCATAAAACACACAAAGCCACAAAAAATACATCTGTACTTTTAAAATGTTGAAATATCTAAAAATAAAAATAAGTTTATGCCATTACAGGAATAAATTACATTTTAAAATGTTAAAATATTTTATTGCCGTTTTTACTGTATTTTTGATCAAATAAATGCATAAAATCAACACACAAAACAACAAAATTATTTTAGAATGTATTTTTAGAATGCTGATATCTAAAAATTCAAGGAACTATGCCATCACAGGAATAAATCACATTTTAAAATGTCAAAATATGAATTTTATATTTGTAGTAATATTTTATTGCAGTATTTTTTGCATACAATCAACACATAAAGCCACAAAAATACATGTATTTTTAGAATGTGTTAAAATAGGACATATTATAGGTGATAATATTTTATTGCAGTTTTAACTGTAACTTTTTGATCAAATAAATGCGTAAAAATCAACACACAAAACCACAAAATACTTCTGTATTATTAAAATGTTTAATGTTTAAAATTCTGAAAATTCAAAAAACTATGCAAACATTTACTCGAAGCAATGCTGCATGAGATATTACTTCAAACACAGGAAAATCTCTGTTACACAAGTGAACTTTTGTCTTACTGCTCACTCTTAATGAATGTTAAAATATAGTGTTTCTCCAGTGAATTCATCGTTTTAACAGTGATTCGATATTTTTGACTGATAATAAGTCAAAGACGACTAATTAAAAACTCATTAAGAAGTCATTCTCTGCAGTGAAGCCAAGTTTGAGAAAGTGCAAAATGCATCAGCTGGTCAGTGAATTAGTTATGGGTCTGAGTCATTTAGACCCTCTCAGAAGATCTGAACTCTATGCTCTCTCGTTCCTCCTCATCTCTTTCTTCTCCCAGAGATGCCGCCCTCATCCCAACTGTAGTTCCACCTCGTCTGAACCACACCAGTATTTGAGTGTGACACGAACCGACTGCTCAGGCCACCCGTGTTAAAATTTCAGGGCTTTTAATCCCAGGTCGTCCCGCCTCCCCACTTAGAAGGTGAACACCGGCAGAGACTCCTCCACAGAGCCCAGGAGGATGCTGGGATTGTTGCTCCCTTTATTTATGATGTAGTTCCACTCTTTGAACCAGGATGGGTGGGCTTTGTCATCCCACTTTACACAGTCTGAGATCACAGCTAAAAATAATAGAGCCGTTCCTTCACGCTCCCCTGGGGTAGCGCCGGGGCTCGCTTCAAGTCGTTTTGCACGGAAATACCGTAGTTTATATTGAGGACAGTTGAAATGTTCCTTTCTCCTGCTCGTTTGTTCTCTATGTTATTTATTTAGAACAATAGCAATGTTGTGTTATTCTGTAAAGGCCACGTAGAGAACCCTTGCGTTTGTGCGCTTGTCACCATTTGTGTCGCAAATAATTTAGTCTACTAGCAGGGGTCGCTGGAAAAAAACGGAAGCCTGTCAAGTCTGCAATTTGCAGAAGTTTCAGATCTTTTAGGAAGCTTTTAAAAAGTGTTCCTGCTACCTTGCTTTCATGTTCTCCAACTCCCCAAATGAATGTACACGTATGCATGAGCGAGCATGCCGTGACCTGACAGGATGACGGCCGCTTTGCTTGCGTCTCTCATCTTGTCCCGTTCTCTCTCTCTTTCTCTATCTTTGCCGCTGCTTCCATTTTCCTTGTGCTGTAGACCGAAATTTCTCATCTAATGCTTGTCGCCTTGAGACCACCCGTGTTTAGTTTGCACAATGTGTCTTCAGCCAACCTGGTCCATCGCTGGTGTACTTGTTGATCTCTTTTCTAATGGTTGTTCGGTCTGTTCGACTTTTGGTTTGCGGCGTCTTTAATCTAGAGTGCCTAAGCGCCCTGGGGTTTTTCTTTGAATAGAGAAGGAAAAAGTAAAATGTTGGGCCATCATCAGCACTTTTAGTACGCCCACTGCCGGAGAACCTACCGGTGCACTCATCCGAACAACATCCCGCTTCCCCGAGCTCGTATGTGTGTGCGCGTATGAGTGCCTTAGTGTGGACGTTTCCTTGTGCCAGGCTGAACTATGTTGAAAACAGATGCTGGACAGCGACTGAGGTTGAAGATCTCTGGCACGGCTTGTCTTGGAGGTGGATTTCAGACGAGCCCTGGGTGTTGTAGTGCGCTTTTTCCCTATGGCGTTCCTGTGTGGTGTCAGTAGAGCTTTCCGCAGTGACGTCGGTGAGTATCGCCGGGGAAGAATGAGCGATTGGATGCTGAAAATAGGCTTTGGCTAATACGGTTAATTAATATCCCGCTCTGCGGCTTTGTTTTCTCTAAACTGCTAAATCTGTCAGAATAGGGATGAAATTTTGGTGTGAAAATTGCATGTTAAATGTGGAAATTGTGTCTTGCGAGTTTTTTTTAAAGCCAAGAAATAAAGATTCTGTCTTCATTATTATTTTCTGTAGGTCTTTGATCCTGCATATTCAGTCATTCTGCTATCCGCTCAGGCCTGAATGTCATCTGCATAATAATGTATGAATGATCCGAGAGACATGGCTGTATCAGCTGGTTGGTTTGGCTAGCTGAGCTTTTGTGATGTTTGATTGGTTACTCTCAAGACTTCTCACACATGGTCTGTCATGCTGTTTAACAGGCTGATGAACAGCTAATGTTAATAAATTAAAATAGATTTTTACAAAAGTTTGCCTTCCAGGCAACAAAAAAGTAACTTTAAAGACTAGGGGTCTGACATGAGATTGGGTTCACGAGAACGAGACAAGACAAGATTTGTAACTTTTTTAAAGAAATCCTTAATAATGAAATGTATAGGGGAAAACAGTATTTTATTCAACTGAAAAACACAAAAAATATAGGTGCATTTTTATATGAACTTGTACTTGTTCATATAAACTTGTTATTTTAATGAATTATATGCAGTAATAAACATGTAAACTTAAGTCTATTTTTAAAAAATATATTTGATCAAATGAATTAATAAAGACTTAATTTACTATTGGAATCTCCTGAATGAATGATTTATTGATAAATGCATTTTAAACGTGCAGTTGTCGCCACCTCCTGGTGGAAGAGGATAAACTTTACATACAGGTGTTAAGATACTTTTGTTTTGATCGCTATTATAGACATTAAGTGTTTATCCCCAAACTATAAACTTTTATTCTAGTACTTCTGTTATTTAAATGTCTGTAACACAGAAATAATGATCATTATGTGATTGAAAGACAGGAATAAGATTGCATTGGTGTTCGAACAGAGATCGCAATATTTTTAGGATTAATCGTGCAGCTCTAATGTAAACACTGCACCTACTATCACATTCTCGCGACACAAATAGATGATCCACGAGATCTCGTCACATCCCTATTAAAGACCCATGAAATCAAAATTAAGTTTTGTGTTTTAGAATGAATGTTAGCCTTAAAGGGATAGTTCACCTAAAACTGAAAATTTGACGTTTATCTGCTTACCCCCAGGGCATCCACGATGTAGGTGACAAACAAAGATTTTTAACTCAAACTGTTGCAGTCTGTCAGTCATATAATGGCAGTCAATGGCTACCAAATCTTTTAGAATAAAAAAACATACACAAACAAAACCAAATTAAACCCTGCGACTCGTGACAATACACTGATGTCCTAAGACACAAAACGATCAATTTGTGTGAGAAACTGAACAGTATTTATATCATTTTGTACCTCTGATTTACCACAACCTCCTTCTGTCCTGAGCGCATGCACAGTGTCCGGTGGGTCATATGTGTACGAGCTCTGGTGTAGTATCCACGTTGAAAAATCCACATTGTCTGATGCATGGGTGTCGATTTATGTTTCTGCCAGTTGATGCTCAACACCGTATCTCATATCTGGTTTCAATAAGCACTTATTTGTGCGTACACAGGACAAAGTTTGAGGGCGCACATGTAATATCTGAGCTGCAGGGTTTAATTTGGTTTTGTTTGTGTATGTTTTTTTTTTTACTCTCAAAAATTTGGTAGCCATTGACTGCCATTATATGACTGACAGACTGCAACGATTTGAGTTAAAAATCTTCGACTGTGTTCTACTGAAGAAACAAAGTCACCTACATCTTGGATCCATCCTGGGGGTAAGCAGATAAACATCAAATTTTAATGTTTTAAACAAACTACCCTTTAATGTTATCTATAAGCTAGTGTGCTCCAAAACAATGGCAAAATTCGCATTGACGAGATATGGATAACTCCGCCAATATGGATCAACGATTTTGATAACATCACCCTGCACTTCAGTCCTGACATAACATTGCAAAACATTTTTTAAACGTAAACGGTGGTGCATTGAACACCCTATTCTGATGACGCAAGAGTTGCAACTATGGCAGCTGAGAAGGCTATTTTGAAGAACTTTCAGAGCCTGATGAAATCGCTGTAAATACATGTTGAATACTGCAAAATATGCTCGATGTTAGAGTCACTGCCCTTGCCGACCAAAATAAAAGTATGTAACCTTTTATTAGATTTTTATCATGAGTATTATTGCTGATCACTGTTGTTGTGCTATATTGTATCATAAGGAAAGGATATGGACCAGAAGACATTGCAATTGCTACATGATATTTAGACTAGAGGTCGACTGATGTATCGGTTTTGCCGATTAATCGGCACCGATAGTTGATTGGCGGAACTATCAATTATCTGCAAAAATCTGTGCCGATAGTTTTGTTTGTTTACACACGTGATATTGCGTGCTAAACAGAGCGGGACACTTCAAATAAGGATTTAAAACCTAGACAACTATAGTGCATGCTTTCATATCATTACTTAGTAAGTACTTTGTTGACTAGATGCTGCATTAGTAGAGAAAGCACAGCAGTATGTTGGCTATCTAGGCTAAGAGGAACATTAGCTGCACCTCAAGAGGTTAAAACAATGTGACCAAAACAGTAAGTCCAACACAAATGTTTAATGTCATGATTGTTACAATCTATTTGCATTAGTTTATATCCAGCTGATCACATTAATGCATTTGTTAGCCTGCAAGTTGCATCTTTAAAGCTAGTGATGTGAGACATCAAACTGTGTTCATTCAGCCGACAGAAATCCTGCCTCATCACAGAGCGCTGTCACAGTGTTTTACATTAAATATATCATATCTGTCCCAAATCGATGTAAATGCATAAAAAACTTCACCATGGGCTGGAAGATTGTGTGTATTGTGCATTTTTAGCAAAATGTTTTTCTTTCTTTGGCTCTAATGAAGTCTGTATGTTTCATATAGAGAGCTATAATATAGATTGTGGTCTCTCTTTCCGTTTGTTTTAAACACAGAACTTCAAACTCATCTATCTAAGTAAACTTATGTCCATTTGGTGATTAAATAAACCATTTTAGACCGCTGTTTGAAATGAATGTGACGTGTCCGGTGTGTGATATCTGATACAAGAGCTCCGGACGCGACGCTTTGCTTTTACTCGGTTTGTGCAATTTTCAAAAGCTTCCAAAAAAATCCTGGAAAGATTCCAAAATTCTGGAAATGTTTCACCTTTTTGCAACCCAATTTATGAACAAATTTAGAGATTCTTGCTTTAATAAGAAACAGAAATGACAACTTTCATTAACAAATTTCATACAGTACATAATGTTGAGATACCTACATTTACTTCACAGCATTGTTTTAATATTAAAAAAAGTTTTTATGTGTTGTATTGTTATTTTTAAACCGATATTTTATTGGTTATTTTTCTATTTCTAATTATTGTATTTTTAACCAATATTATAAAATTTGAACCAATATTTGATTGTTTATTATTGGTTAGTAATTATAGGTTATGTTTTGAACAAATCCATAAACCTAAGTGCTTTATGAGTAGGGTTGCAAAGAGGCAGAATATTTTCAGAAAATTGCCAAGACTTTCCAAAAATTCCCAAACATTTTCGAAAGTTACCAAAACAATTTTTTGGAAAGTTTTGGAAGTTTTTTTCTAGAAATGTTCTACCTTTTCTCAATCTTTTTTATGAGCAGTTTTAGATATTTATTTTTAAAAAAAATTACGGAAACATTTGAAAGTCCCGTCAAGTTTCCAAAATTTTGGGAACATTTTGGAAATGTTCTACCTGTTTTAGAGTTTTAATAAGAAAATTCCCAACATTTGGAAAATTTGGTTATTTATTTATTTTTTTCCCAGAAATGTTCTACCTTTTTTATGAGCAGTTTTAGAGAGTTAATATGAAAATTCCCAAAAATGTTAAAAAGTTTTGAAAAAATCCTGGAAAATTTCCAAAATTGTTTGGTAAGTTTCAGGAATTTTTCCAGAAATTTTCTACCTTTTTGCAACCCTTTTTATGAGCAGTTTTAGGAATTTAATAAGAAACAAATATTGAAAGTTTCCAAAAAAAAAAAAAATGCCAGAAAATTTCCCAAAAAATGTTTAAAATATAATTTATAATTATTTATAATAATTTTTTAAAATATAATTTATGAGCAACATAAATTACTCCATTACTTCTAACATAAATTATTCCATTTATTAAGAGACTGTTGATTTGCATTAATATGGGTGCTTGAGGAACTTTTCCATCATTCTCACGTTAAATTAATTTCATTCAAATTTCATACAGTACATCATTTTGAGATGCCTAAATCTACTCAAGCATCCCATTTTATTTTTTATGGTATATTGTTATTTATAACCAATATTTTATTGGTTGTTTTTAATTTCAAATTATTGCTTTTTAACCAATATTATAAAATATTAACCAATGTTTTATTGTGTATTATTATTTAGTGTTTTTTTTGTCTTTCAGTTTTAAATTCAGAAAAATCTTAAAGGAGAAGTTTACCCCAGAATTACAATTTCCTGATAATTTACTCAGGTTGAAGGTCCAAATTGCAGGGGTTTTTTTCTATCTTCAAAGGGTTTCTTTTTCCATTTATTTTCGACTGAAGAAAGGAAGACATGAACGTCTTGGATGACATGGGTGCAAGTAAGTTGTCAGGAAAATTTAATTCACAAATGACCTAATCCTTATTTCTTTTTTTTTTTCCATTGTGGTCTCTTGCTTTTCCTGTTTGTTTAACAGGAGTGTGCTAAATTAATTAACTTCATTTGCATCAAGAATTGGGTACTCGAGGGTAGACTGCATATGTTCTACATTTATCCAACTGTGAATTATAGGAATCGGTATAACAAATATCCATCATCTGCATCTGTGGAATGGGATTTGTGTTTCGTCAAAGAGTGAGCATACAAAGGCTTGTGTTCCTGGTGGTCTACATTCAGTTCTTCACTGCACATGTGTCTCGTCCTGTGATTCCCTTGTCATCTTATTTCTGTGTGTGTGTATGTGTGATCTGCACATCACAAGCGCTGAGGCTTTAATTTGAAGGGCTGATGTTTCATGTGATGGTGTAACCTAGACAGGCAAGAGCCACTTTGAGCAACACCTTCTGCTCGGATGCCAAGATGAGCCTCTCTCTCACACTCATTCATTTAGTCTCTCTCCATCTCTGTAACCCAGATTCAGGAAAAGAGAC
Source organism: Cirrhinus molitorella (assembly GCA_033026305.1). NCBI lineage: Eukaryota > Metazoa > Chordata > Actinopteri > Cypriniformes > Cyprinidae > Cirrhinus > Cirrhinus molitorella. Next base: position 27,365,538 of record CM065128.1, read on the forward strand.
AAAATCATTAAGATTCAACAGCTTTTGAATGCCACACAATTCGCTGACAACGACATTGATTTGTTTCTCAGTCTCAATAATTTGTGCCAGACACTGTCAAGACACAAAAAAGGTGAAATTTAGTTGGATTGCTTGGTCCGAACCAGAGGTTTATTTCACCGTCTATTTTTATTCAATGACTCTTTAATAGTGGGTAGAAAAAAGATGCATCAACTATTTATGCATAAATATTTTCCAGAAATTACTGTAATTTTCTTTTTACTTTTATAGGCAGTTAAAAGTTGGCAGGAAATGAGAATTCAACCTATTTTCTGAATGCATGTTAATAATTCCATTGTGAATGATTCATTCATGCATGAGTTTCTTGTTTTTCATCATCATCTTTTTTTCATAACTGAAATCTTCGCATGAAATGACAGACTTTTCCCTGGTGAGCTTTTCCTTAGTCCGCTTAAATCCTGCCTATGCAACAGTGTTATTTATTATTCATATGCTATTAAAGCGTTTATTCATATTTAGATTTTTTTTATATTTTCATTTTACTCATTTTTTATGTGCATTAGTCCTTTTTATTTTCATTTTTTAATGTTTAAGTTTTTAAAAGTGTTATTTATTTTTATAAGCCATTAAAGCATTTATTTATAATTAGAATATTTTTATATTTTCATTTTAATTGTAGTATAAGTCATTTTTATGTGCATTTGCATTTATTGATCTTAAAACAAGTCTCTGCCATTGTTTTGTCTCAAGATATTTTGAAACCAGGCCTTTAAAATCCATAAAGGAAGCCTTGTTGCTACAGTGTTTTATTTTATAATGAATAAAATCAGCAGCATCTCTTCAATCCTCATTCACAGCAACAAGCTCTGATGAAGGAGCAAAGCCTTGGGCCACTATATGGAAAGCACCCACATGCTGTTTTACACGCACATCTGCGTAGTAGTAGATGTCCATGAAATGCTTTGAAACTTTTGCATGTAGGAGCGCTTTGCATATCGCTGATGGATTATTCTTGCTTTTCACCGCACGGAAACAAATAAATCTGCTCCCACACTCTCTTCTGTGTTGATTTTCTGAAATAGCATTAAGCGCGTTTGAAGCCGATGATCAGATTACGGAAATAAAGGTAAACTTCATCCCCAGTGAAGCTTTCGGCTCAGAAACGGTGGCAAATTCAGAGAAATCTGATTCCTGGATGTGCCAATAATCCATTTACTGACCCCTCAGTTGGTCTGGTCATCGCTTGCTTTTACTAAAAGGCCAAAGCTCTATCTGAAGGTCTGTGCGAGGAGGCTGTCGGTGGCTCTCTACACTTCAGCTAGTTCATAGACACTGTGGGCTTACAGTTCTATGCATTTTAAATGAGTCTGTCTGCTTTGCTCTCTGGGGAGATGCGAGCAGTCGGTTGTCGTCATAGTCGGCGAGCAGTGCCAGTCAATAGGCTATTTTTTATGTAAGGACTACCTAGCAGATTGTATTAGAGCATGGTGGGTAAACTGGATTGAATCTCCAATTCATTTCAAATCAATCGGCAATCTAAATGGCAGGTTTAAATCGACTTGTCCATCGAAATAAAAACAAATTGCTGCTGCATGTTCCCTGGAAAAAAGCATTTAGAGGAACAGAATACATCTGGAACGTATTGGTTATTGCTAGATACTGTATAGGAGTTGTTGTTGTTGTTTTTTTGTCAATATTTAGTGTGTATCAGATGATATTGGATGTTTAATTGTGGACTCTCTCATATTGCCTGTTTTTAAATTTAGGTCACTTTTGCTGTCATCAAGTGCTAAATTAAAGGGATGAAGCTCAAATTTAGCCTAGAATTAACTTTAAGAATATCATATTTTAAATACTGCTTTTGTAAAAAACTCAGAAAGTTCAAAACACAAATTAAGAAAAAAAGAAATTGCTATTAAACTTCACAAACAGTTTCAAAGAAACTGCAAGTAACACAATTGATTTAAGCATGAAATTTTGAGGTATAAAATCAAGTATTTTTTATAACACTTAATACATTTTTTTAACTATAAAATTATTTTATTTTAATCTTTAGGAATTTTCTTTATCTATTTATTGTCAAACTTAAGTATAAAAATGTCATACTATATGAAATGATAAGACGCCTAAATTCATCACAGAATTGATTTGACACTAAACATAATTTCTAATTAAGTGTTTTTTTATTATTATTAAATTACACTTAATTAAATTTAATTGTTTTTTATCACAAATCTAAGTTACATTTTTAATCTTTATTTTTTTCATAGTTACTTAAGTTATATAAATATTATTACATAAATAATAAATAACAACTGTCTTATTTATATACTATTAAAGCATTTATTTATACTTATACTGTTTTTATTATATATTTTTTTCAATTAAGTGTTGATTTATTTTAACTTATAATTTTAGTAATCTTAGTAGTTACCTAAGTTTTTAGGTATTATTAAGTAAATAATTATTACGTATTAATGAGTAAATAATAAATAACAAAAGTTACTTATTTTATACTATTAAAGCATTTATTTATATTTAGAATATTTTCAGTTTTCACTTTAATTATAATTTTATTGCATGTGCCCTTTTTTATAATTTTTAATGTTTGTTTTTTCTATGACGCTTTAATTTTACTTTTAATTTTAATACTTAAATTATTAAGTATGTTTGCTTTCTTTTTATTTTTTTCTTATTTATTTATATTTTTATATTTTCGGTTTTTATATTAATTGTAGTTTGTCATTTTTATGTGCATTTGTCTTTTTATTATAATTTTTCTATGAAGCTTTAATTTATGTTAACTTCACTTATAATTTTAATACCTACATTTTTAAATAAATAATTACAATTAGTATCTTTTTATTATTATTATTATGTCTTTATGTATTTATTTATTTTGTGCCATAATGTCCAACCCCGGTGTTTATTAGATTTTAAATCCCACATTTTTCTTCATAGCCTCTGATTTTTGTAGCCCTCTGCATGTTTGTTCAACACAAACATGCATTTATAATTTTAGCTTCATCTCCATAAGTAAAAGCACTCTTCATGCTTTAATTTCACATAATACCGTTGCCTTAGTGAAGTGGACATTCATTAATTTAACAATTTGGTGAATTTGATTTGACACAGAAATGCCACAGGAGTTGCTGTTAACTGGCTGAAGAAAATGGAGGAGACTTATTCTCATCCCCTGTGGTTTTCTGAAGGTTCCTCTTAATTTTGACCTCCCTCATTTCCATGAAATTACTTATTAATGAGAGGATATTTTTAATACAGCCTGATTCAGAGCTTTCTCTGCCTTTGGATCAGAAAAAAAGCAGGAGTGGGAGGTTGCGTTCATTCAGGGCTCTCTTGTGCTCGCTGACTTGTGTCTAGCCCATTGACCACACTAAAGTCCAACTGACCATGACAGATGATCAGGAATAAATTGCCTATAAGACGCTCACACTAATCTCAAGTGAGACTGTCAGAAAAGCTTGTGAAGCGCAATATGTGTGTCTCAATTATATATGGTGTCTCTCTATTTAAAAGTAAAAGTAGCTCTGTGTCCACCTCATTCTTTAATGTGGAAGTAAGCCTATAGGTGAGACTTTCAGTTCATTAGCCGCTTTAGGGAAATAACGAGAAGAATACGGTAAAACAGTTTGAACTATAAACCAATGTGTTCATAATTAAGATTTAATACATTAATGCATTTAAAATAATTTAGTAACACACACCAATGTGCATTATCAAGCAGCAAAACAAGCTGTTTTGTACAGCTAAAAATAGCTGGATGGGCTAGACCCGTTAAATGCACAAATGCCTGCTAACGCCCTTGCAGAAAGAAAAAGGTAGATAGATCTGTAAAAAAAAAAATCTATTTAAATAATAAAGTACAATTGGTAGTACTTTACAATAAGGTTTCATGAACTAAGCATGAACAATTAGGGCTCTATGATTTCTGCGATGTGAAAAACATGGACAGAATCACGAAATCCAGTCATAAAAATGTAATTTTCTGTATAACATTGAATGTAATAGAATTTGACAAATTTTGGATGAATAAAATAAATAAGTACACTTAAATCGCAAAATGGACTAGTGTCTGTGAATATTTAGCGACAAAAATACTATTTAAAAATGAATCCTGCATATTCTGTGTCTCTGTATGAATGAATGGCGTATGAGTACATGAACACATGAACAATCTCTAGAGCTGCTTTGAGAGTCACTTTACAAAATCAATTATTTAGAAATTATAATAGAAAACAGAGGGGGGGGGGGGACGTATTTCATAAGGCCTTTAAAAATGTTAAAAAGTTTCATGATTTCAATTATTTGGACATGCTTTTTGATTACTAAAATGTAATTTATCCATTAAAACAGAGTGTAGAAAAGTTAAAACAGAAATAATGGAATCCAGAAACATTTAAATGGAATTTGGGGAAAAAATTTAAATTATTTCATAGGGCCCATAAACAATATTACAGCATTTATTTATCTTTTATAATATTTCAATATTTACTAATGCATTATTAAAATCAAAATTTAGTTTAACATTAGTTAATGCACTGTGAACTGTCATGAACTAACAATGAACACAGACTGCATTTATTTGATAAGAAATACAGTAAAAACAATAACTGTTTTATATTTCAAAATATTTTAAAATATGTAACCCTGGACCACAAAACCAGTCTTAAGTCGCTGGGGTATATTAGTAGCAATAGCCAAAAATACATTGTATGGGTCAAAATTATTGATTTTTCTTTTATGCCAAAAATCATTAGGATATTAAGAAGTAAAGATCATGTTACATTAAGATATTTTGTAAATGTCCTACCGTAAATGTATCAAAACTTAATTTTGCATAGTAATATGCATTGCTAAGAACTTAATTTGTACAATTTTGAAGGCAATTTTTCAATATTTTGTTTTTTCCCCCTCAGATTCCAGATTTTTAAATATCGTATCTCGGCCAAATATTGTCCGATCATAACAGACCATACATCAATGGAAAGCTTACTTATTCAACTTTCTGAAAGTTGACATTTATGACTGGTTTTGTGGTCCAGGGTCACATATATTCTATATCCTGCACCAAATCGGCATACTAAAATGATTTCTGAAGGGTCATGTGACACTAAAAACTGGAGTAATGATGCTAAAAAAATACGCCTGCATCACAGGAATAAATTACACTTTAAAATGTATTTAAATAGAAAACATTTGTTTTAAATTGTAATGATATTTCACAATATTACAGCTTTCATTGTATTTTTAATCAAACACATGCAGCCTCAGAGAAAAACATTCTTCGAAAAACATTAAAAAAACTGAAACATTTGGCCGCTAGTATATAATATCTTCTTATTGACACGTGATTTAGCATTTACATTTTTAGCCAACTAGCTGTATATGTATAACATTCCCCCTTAAGCAGCTTATAGATATTGCATCATTTACATATTCATATTATAGTCAAGACACATTAACAGATACAATAGTGCATTAAAGAGACAGTTCACCTAAAAATGAAAATTATGTCATTAATTACTCACCCTCATGCTGTTCCAAACCTGTGAGACCTTCGTTCATCTTCAGAACACAAATTAAGACATTTCTGATGAAATCCGAAAGCTTTCTGACCTTGCATAGACAGCACTGTAGCTAACACATTCAAGGCTCAGAAAGGTAATAAGGACATTGCTAAAATACTCCATGTGACATTAGTGGTTCAGCCATACTTTATGAAGCTAAATGTAGTGCAATAATACTTATATTTAAAGGTTGTGTTTTCTCACCCTTAGCGTGAACGAGACCAGATTGCATGCCACTTACATTCAGAAATAATGGGATACAGTAGGTTTATAAATGTCATCCTTTTCCCGCTGTATAAATTTCCCTCCAGTCTCGTGGGCACCTACACGCTTCCCCACATATGTGTGATCTGCTGTCGAGTCTGGCTGTGCTTTGCTACTGCAGTCAAAGTAAATAGTGCTCAGCGCGTCATCCTGCTGTTCTTTAAGGGCTCCATTATGACGGGACTCCCGCTGTCTTCTCTCGGTATTCCACGGCTTTATATCTGAGCACACAATCGGATGGCCGCAGCTGGAGCTGCTCCCTCTCAGAGCGAGCGGTGATGCACTCACCGTATATATCACAGATGGGAGGCCACTGTTCATGGCTCAAAACATAGGACTGGCTGGGGAGTGCGATGTGTTGCTGAGTGTTTTTTTTTTTTTTTTTTTGAGTGTGTGCGTGAAGAGCTGACAGCTTCATATTCAAATGATTGTTGTTGAAGGCTACGTCTCTTTTGAGAGCGCGTTGGCCGTCGCAATAGCTGCGTACGTGACAGCTATCATTTCCTGTGAATAACGCCCACACCGCCTTTGAATTTGTGTACACGTTGCTTGCATGTGAAAACGGGGGCAAGGTTTTGCTAATGAAAACCGTTGTGTGGTTTTCAAATGTCTTGGTTTTCTTGTGTTTTTCAGATGAGGGGCCCTACACTAAACACTCCAATCCCTCCAGGCCACCAGATGGCGCTCTGGCCATTAGGAGACAGAGTATTCCAGGTACAAAGCACAAGTCTGATTTGTCACTGCTGTGATGGTGTGAAATATGCTGGGTTGTGGTATAGTGTGATGCTCGAAAAGTGGCGTATATAAACAAAATTGCGTTTTAGTACGATTGTCGAAAGAAAATACTGCTTTTTATGCATCTGGTCTTGCAAATGTTTGCTAAAAGGGCTTTATTATCCTGAAATTTTGATTAAAAATGAGTGTTTATCACTGTGTACATGAGTGTATAGATACTGTTGTATTTTATTATTAATAATATACAATTATAGTATTTATTTATATTTTGTATTAGCTTTTATTTTTCTATTTTTGCTACATTTTTATTACTTCAATGTGATTTTGTCATTAATTTTAATTTTACATTTAATTTTAATTAGTTACAAAGAAACATAGTAATTTCAGTTTTTTAAAGATTTTAAGTTTTTTTAATATAATATTTCTATTTAAAATTTTTAATCAGCTTTATTTTATTTAATTACAATTATTTTTTAAATAGTTTGAGTAAACAATAACAACACTGGCTGTTACTGAATTTACTTTTAATGACAGTATTACACATACACATACTTTATTTATTTTACTTTTTATTGAATTTTTTTGATTTAGATTTATATATATAATAAATATATATATATATATATATATATATATATATATATATATATTTCAAATATATGAATTATTTCTCATTTATTAATAATAATAATAATAATTTAAAAAATGGTTTTGATTTTCCTTTTTTGCAGTCAACAAGAGTTTATTATTATTACTATTATTATTATTATTATTAAAATTTTGTATTTGTTATTTATTTTTAACTTTAAAAAATATTGTTTTAGATATTAGATATTATTTAGTTATTTCTTTATTTTCTTTTAAACAAAGAAGTGGTTTTGGTTTTGATTTTCTTTACATTATTATTAATTATTAATAATAATAGATATTATTATTATTATTATTATTATTATTATTAGATTTAATAATAGTTTTTATTTTATTCTTTAAACACAATTAAAATATTTATTTATTTAATTATTTATTTCTTACTTTTTTATTTATTTATTTTTTAACAAAAGTGGTTTTGATTTTGATTTTCCTTTTTTGCAGTCGACAAGACTTTACATTATTAATTCATTAAAATTATTAATTAATCCAATGTTTATATTTAATTACAATTATCTTATTCAAATTTAGTTTTAGTTAACAATAACAACACTTGTTGTTACTGAATTTACTTTTTAGTGACAGTATTGCACATACTTTTATTTATTTATTCATATTCATATATTTTTTTACTTTATTTATTTATTTATTTAAAAAAAAAAAGAAGTGGTTTTGGTTTTCCTTTTTTCCAGCCATTAAGACTTTAAATTTTTTTGTGTACTATACCGGTCATTTGACTGAATTTACTTTTTATCGTGATTATTAAAGCTTTTGTATCTGGGGATTTCTGCTTTAAGACTTTAGTAAAAAAAAAAAAAAAACAATACTTGTCTAGGCAAAATAAAATTGTGTATTTGTATGAATTTCTTTAGAAAAATAAAATGGAAAGCATAATATATTCAAGGTTTTTTACAGTGATAAAGGTAACTAAAAGCTAGTTTTGATTTTACTTTTAACATTCTTGTTTAACAATAAGAACAGCACGTCCAGACTTTCAGCTGAAGCATAATGTGCAACTGATGTACGCCTGGGTCTCCAGCTCTGTGACAAGGCGAACAAATCGCTTGCACTACTTATGTTCATTTATGACTTGTTACACAAACCCAGCGCCCCTTTTGTGTTAGTTGAGATCCGTTTTGAAGCGGCGCTCATTTTCATGCTAGAGGTAAAAAAACGTCTCAGAGGGTGTTGAAATAAATTCCCTGTATAATCTCTCAGTACAGAGCTCTAAGCACATCAAACCCATCTTCAGAAGCGGTTAGCGTTTAGCATGACGGCTTTGGGGCCTTGTGCCCACGTTCTGATGTAGCTCCACGCCGTAGGCACGGGCTCTTTGGACTGCCGTATTAAACCATCCATCTGAAGACAGATTAGGCCCAGACTGTGATGCTCCTGCCGAGCTCGGTGTGATGGGTTTGCGCTTGAGCGTACCAGAGATGGTGGCACGTCTCATAATGCTTCCTCAGAAAAGCACTTTCTGCCAAGAGTAGGATTAGAAGCTACTGTCACAAAATACTTCGCATACATCAGACGTAGAATAATGCCGGAGGAATGTGACTAAATATTAGAAGCGGAAATACACAAAGTATGTAAAGTATGCCTTATTGGCCTTGCTCGAGTCTTATGTAATCACAAGTACTTACTATAAAACTTTCAAAACTGGCATAATGGCTTTAAGATGTCCGTTCGCATTGTGCTTAAATTATTTAGTATTCCAGACGAGTTGGATAAATGCTGTTTATGTGATGTAAGAGAATAATAATAATTAAAACACTACATTACTATATGTCTTGTTTAACACAGAAAGAATGAATGCTAATGACTCGTTAATGAATAATAAAATCAATTAAAATGAAGGATAAAAACCGAAGCATTAAACTGAAGCTGTGTGGTTTTAGAGAGACGGGAAGAAGTTGTTTTCCATGCTTAGACTCTCCGAAGACTGTAAATGCTTGTGGTAAGTGTAGATATCCTGCATTTTTAAAGTGTTGGTTTTAAAAATATATGCTGGAAGAGTGGGAAATGAATTCATGTAGCAACTGATGATGAATTTTGTGCTGTGCCTCTCAACCTGAGACTGCTCAGAAATTCACTGCTTTCTGAATTGATTTGAATGCAGATTCGGTTTTGGAATTGAGGTAGCAAACAGGGTACAGATTTGTCATTCAGAATTCGAATCTAAGGAAGTAGAATTAAAGTTGAATGAAAGTGTGAATAAATGTATAAAGCCGCTGGAAGTGCAGGTTGTATGTATTTTTTAGTATGAATTACTCATAAGCCCAAGATATTCTGCAATTCAAAGGTTTGTGATCGGTAGGATTTGAAAGATGTTTTTGAAAGTCTCTTATGATTACTAAGGCTGCATTCATCTGATGAAAAAACAGTAATATAGTAGAATTTAAATTAAATTTTAAAATACATTTTTCTATTTTAATATATATTAAAATGTCATTTATCCCTGTAATGCAACCATTACGTCAGTCTTAAGTGTAACATGATTCTTTAGAAATCATTCTAAAATGCTGATTTGCTCCTCAAGAAACATTTATTTATTAAGAAATTTTGTCTAAGTTTACTAATAAGCTATTTAAGTTTCTTCGTATTCTTCTTAGACTAAATTTCTGAACACTACTTCTCCTAGAACCACCAAAATTGGGGAAAATCCCATTGACTTGCATTGATGGAATATTCAAATGAATTTTCTTTCTAAATCATTAAATGAACCGGTTTCAGCTAGATTTAGCTGTTTTTTGTGTGTTTTTGGTAAATCAACTGGCTTTAGGTGGTTTTTAGCTTTTTTGCTAAATTAGCTGACTTCAAGCTGTTTTTTTCTAAATCAGCTGGTTTTAGCTTGTTTTAACTGGTTTTCATTAAATGTACTGGTTTTAGCGTTTTTTTATAACAAATAATTTTATAATTATAATAATTTATAATAATTTTTTTTGGTTTTAGCTTTTTGTAGCTGTTTTTTAATTAAATCAACTGGCTTTAGTTGGTTTTCCACCAGATTTTTCTAAATTAACTGTTTTTTTTTTTTGTTTTTTTCAACTATTTTTGGCAAATCAGCTGGTTTTAGCTGTTTTTTTGTTTTTTTTTTGGTAAATAAAATGGTTTTAGGTCGTTTTTAGCTTTTTTGCTAAATCAACTGTTTTTTGCTGTTTTTATTTTTTCAAAAATCTGCTGGTTTTTACTGTTTTGCTGAATCAGCTGTTTTAACTGTTTTTTAGTTGTTTTAATTAAATCAACTTTAGCTGTTTTTTTAGCTTATAAAATGACTAAATTGTAACTTTCAAACTAAAAACCTTCAAGCTTTTAAAAACTACTTCAAACTTTCTGGCTAGGCTTTTTGCAAGCCAGTTTGTCCACACACTTTTTATCCTAATATGTTTGTGGAACCAGTGATAATTTTTTTCAGGATCATTTGATGAATAGAAAGAAAAGCATTTAAAATATTTTTTTATATACATTATAGATGTCTTCACTGTCACTTTTGTTCAATTTAATGTGTCCATGATGAATAAAAGCATTAATTTATTTTTTAAAAATCCCACTGAACAGTAGCTCAGAAACATTAGTACCACCGGTATTTAATTTTATTGCTGTATGTGATGTATATATGTTAAAATCCTAAGAAGACAGTATTCAACCTAATTTAGATAAATACTTTACATATCAGAATGAAAATAATGCTGAAGAGCTTTAATTTGAATTTATATTCTGCGTTTCCTCTTGTTGAATTTCATTTGACTGCAGTGCAGTAAATTCCTCTTTGTCATATTCCAGTTCAACACCCTGTTGTGAAATTCATTTCTACAATCAAATTAATAAACTGAAAGTAAAGTCTAGTCACCTTTACAAGATTGTGTCAAAGTAGCTTTATAGTCTGTCAATAATGCAAGAGGACAACAGTAAACACTCAGTTTTCAGTTAAAGTCAGTTCATCATTGATTCAGGCTGCAACACAGTCAGACTGTGCAGAGGACTCGTCTGGCTTCCGTGATCGTGTGCCAATGGCCATCTAGGCCTTAGTAAATCAGATAAAATTCTGTCGTTCCCAAATCTGCTAGTGAAAATCAGAAGCAGAACATAAAGATAGCTTGGCTAGAACAGCCTGATGACTTCATTTCAGATTCAACAAGTCTCCTCTCTCTCTGTAAGATTCTATCTCTGTGTTTTTATAACACTGAGAGAGACGCCCAGGAGAGTCACTCAATCATGTGAGCCTCAAACCACTGCGAAATAAAGCTGAGAATGGCTGAAGTCTCTCCACTCGTGCACAGTCACCAATCTCTCTGCACATTTAAATCTCCTCGATTAGTCCTCTGCGTTGTTATTAATATGGATGAGGGGATTAGCAAATTGTTACCTGGAATTTTGCAAATGAATCTACCGGGGGTCGTGTTCTCCGACTGGTTATAATCACAATATGTTTTAAGCAACATACAGAGGCGCCGAGGCCTGCAGTGCGGGAGCGTCCCAAAGCTCATTGGGCTGCTGCTGCTGCTGAAGAGATACGGACGCATCATTCATGTATAACCTCAATTTCCTGTTACAACAGTAGCTCACGCTTATCCTAGATACAAGTCCCTTGGCATACACATCTCTTTTTAAATGCCATGTTAGCATTCATTGGCCAAGCACAGAATGAGTGAGAGAGACAGGCTGCTGACAGATGAGTTAGCTGGGGGATGGCATTGGGCGCTGGCTTGCAAACCGAAAACGTTGTTGCATCAAAGTGATTCAGCACTTTCAGAGCCGCATGTAATGCAGGGTGCAGCTGCAGAGGCGTCTATTAATTTCGCCTGAGGTCTGTTATCAAGCTGTCGAAGGTGTGAAAGTTTAATGGAGGTTGTGGCTCATTTTAAGGGCTGTTTGTGGTGCTTTCTTGTGGTGAGCTGAGTTTCTTAGGGAAGTTTAGGCTGTTTTCTTGTCGGGTGTTTCTTCTACTTTTATGTCTCCAGGGTTGTTTCTTATTAAAACTAGCAGAGGGTCACATAAAAATGGTTTTGAAACTTTTTGCCCATCACGGAACCCATTTTTTTCTACTTTTCATATTTTATTAGGGGTTCAAGTGCATAGTGCTGAAACTCTAGTGTAATTGTTAGAATGGTCACGGGTCAGCAATATCCACATAAAAATGACCGTACAGACCAAATCGTAAGTCACAGAAACCTGAAATTTGGAGGGATTGTAGTACTCACACCGCCTACAACGTGACCAAGGTTTGCCCCAGTCGGCCCGACGGGGGAGCTACAACAAACAAAAGTGCCAAATTGCTCATAACACCGTCGTTGGAATACTTGGCTCAAGGTGATGCAGATTTGATTGTGAGCCTCTACTTTCGCGAACTAGTTCTAGTTTTAGGTTTCTCACCTGATTGGAACCAAACCAGTGCAGAAAGATTCTCTGGAGAGTAAATACGAATAATTATCAAAAAAAAAAATGTTGAACTTCCACCTCTCCATCGCAAAGGGACACTAAAACGTTTGAAAGGGACAGGGCCACATTTAGTAAACTCCTATAACTCCTGAATGGAATGAGATATATTCACCAAACACAGAACACTTAAAAAGTGCTTGGTCACTTTGCAGCGCTATTAGAAATGGCTATAACTGCGCGTGGTCTTGGTCCAAAGTGCCACAATGGTCTATAAGGACATCTGCGTATCTCCAAAAACATGGACGTCATTGGCAGACGAAATTTGAGCACCGGTTAGACACTGTTAATGAAGGCCAATCGGAACAATCGGTGGGCCTCTTCAACTCACAGCCCCAAAAGGTCTGAGAGAAATTTGAAAGAAATTTGGCTCATTTTTCAAGGCCATAAACGATTGTATGTTGCACGTTTTTCGTACATACATGCAATATTCGTATCATTCAATAGAACTCTTATCCTGGACAACTTTGCCTCTGGAACCACTGCTGTTAATCAAATAGTTTGTTAAATGATTGAGATGATGTCAAAAACCTACTTTTGTGAACTAGTCCTAGGTTTTTTGCTCAATCTGAAAAAAAAAAAAAAGTACTATTCTATGGACTCTCTAGGTCACTATTTATCAAAAAAAAATGTTGAAATATACCCTTTGGGAAGGGTCTAAATTTAATCAAAATCCTAAAAAAGCCTAAAGAAAAACTCAAAACTTCACAAAACCTGGTGAGCACATGAGACAGGTGATTCTAAACAAGCATGCAAAGTTTTTTGGAGATCCGACCACAGCTGGCGCTGTAACAGGCATAAACATTAAAGCAATATTTCTATGATAAATTACCTGGATTTGCCAAAAATACTTTTTAAATCAATATTTAGCAAGCCTGTAACCAACTAAATCAATGTTTTTGACATATATCTATAATAATCTAAATGAACAGTTGAATAAACAAACATTTTTTAGGTTTACTGTGTAAAATATATGTAAACATTAACACTTAAAATATTGGCTTGGTAAGATTTTTTAATGGTTTTGAAAGAAGTCTCTTATGCTCACGAAGGCTGCATTTATTTGATTAAAAATACAGTTAGAACTGTAATAAAAAATTTTAAAAAATTTAAAATAAGAGTTTTCTTTTCTAATATATTTTGCAATTGGTTTTATTCCTGTGATGGCAAAACTGAATTTTCAGCATTATTACTCTAATTTTCAGTGTCACATGAACCTTAAGCAGTCATTCTGATATTATCAATGTAAAAAACAGTTTTTAACATTTTTGTTTAAACTGTTTAAACTTTTTTGTTTCTTTCAATGAAATGTCAAAAAAATAATCAGTATCATTTTATCGCCCAGCCCTAACTGCTAGTGTAAATTTAATTAAGAGTTAACTTCAAGTCCACAGGGCCAAAAGTGGCCATAGTTGAAGAAACACCTCTAAAATTGCCCTTCCAAAGTAAACTGTGTTTCTCTGAGAGGTTTAAAACTGTCAGAAGCAGATGAGTAAAGAGATTGCGAGCAGATGTGCGGGCTAGTACTTCATACCTCAGCGCGCCTGTGCAAAATCTTTATGATAAATGCGCTCAAACTTTTTCTCCCAGAAGACCCAGTTTGGTGCAGGAGCCAACAGATAGTGTTTTTTCATTTGCCTGTGTGTGTTTTGTCCTCCTGTGGAGAGGTAAGTGCAGCATACAAATAAGCACAGACAGGTTCTTCACACATTAAGACAGGTATTTAGCCTTTTAAGTATTGAAATGACATGCAGTTAATTAAAATATTGTAGTTCTTGCTTATGGTTGGGTGATGTTACAGAAGTGCATTATTGTGGTGTTTTTCCACCATTTTGAGCGTGTCTAAACCATCTCTGTATGGGAATATTGATCGCTGTCTTGCATACAACTTCAAAATGGTGTCCGTCAAAAGAAAAAACAGTTTTTGAGAACCACTGCGTGTCAATTTTACTCTGCTGAATGTAGTCTGACAACACATAAAGGGAACTGCGTGTCAATGTAATAGTCTGCATGATTGAACAGAATCAAAGAGAGCCATTATTCAAACACCAGATCATTTATTCTCAGATTGCAAATATCATATTCAATTATTAATTTGATTAGTTGCAGTTGATAATTTTTCTTCCCTTTGAAGAGGCCATTTCAAAATTGTGTAATGAATTCTATCTCTTTTTTTTTTCCCCTCTCGTCCTTGTTATAATTGAAGTAATTGAAGCAATTGTTTCTGAATATGTTTGTTTTTATATCCCGCGACTGTTTGCTAGCATCAACCATTAGTCATGCCTGGTTCCATATTGAATTATGGCCCAATTTGTCATTTTGACTGCTAAAAGTTTCAGTGCTGGAAAGCCAATTCAGTGCTGAGCCCACCTGCTAGTACGCCTACAGCCTTCATAGAGAGTTAAACCGTGAACTGACAGTGGGCATTTAACCAAATGTTTTCATTACACCTCCGAGCGACGTTACAGACAAAATAAATCTTTATTCCACACCTCGCTGCTGTCCCTGTCTGAGCTTTTCATAGAAAACAGAAGCATTTTCCTAAATACTGTATGTGCTTCTCAGCTGGTGTGCCTTTTTTGATAGTGTGGCGAACAGCGGGATAAACAATGCTAAATGCTAATAACCAAATGCAAATAAACATGATTAGGACAGAGCCTGAAAGTTTTCTTATTTTACTTTTATCCTCCTGATGTCATGACGAAAACGTATCTGTGGGAACTTTTCCGCAGTACATACCAATAAGTACATATCACTGCAGTTTCCAACAGAAATGAACACTAGAGGCGGTAAAACAGCGAGCACTTGTAATCGTTTTCGTACACAGTTGATTACAGCTCCATATTTTTCGCTTTGCGGACATAAAAAGCTTGCTCTGTAACTTAGGATGTGGAATCCTCGGGTACGAATCCCATGAAAAACATGACTCGTGATGAAAGAGCTGAAAGATAGATCGAAAAAGAAGCTAAAACGGCATGCTTGCGATTGCGTTTTTACGTCACATTCGCTTTTGTTCATACTATCGGTAGGTTTAGGTGTAGTGCAGATGGTACGTTATTTTAAAATGCGCCATTCAATGGACATTTCAAGTCTGTGACACAAAACCAACGTTACATAAAACATACCATATGTATGTTCATCTATTCCAGGGGAAAAAAAAAACACTCTTTTAGCACCACTCAGTGGACATTTCACATTGAATTTGTCACAAAACTTACCACAGGTGTGTTTTCGTCATGAGATCAGGTTGACTTTTATTGTTTGTGTCAGGTTATGTGTCCAATCAAGTCCAACGGTATTTGATTTTTATTTTGAATTGATTATTATAGTTATTCATTTGAATATTTATTCAAGATTGCATGCAGCAGTGTTAATTACATTATTTTATTATGTTTAAAAAAAGGTCCTTGAATCTGATTGGCTGAGAGGAGTGTGACATTCTACTGACATCAGAACTCTAACCATTTCACCGCTTGTATCACTACGCTTATGATATTTTTCACAGCGAGTATCATGGTGCACACCCATATTCCCTATAATTTTATACAAAAATACTGTTTTTGTGTCACGGAACGTAATCTTAAGTTAATTAGAGATAAGTGTACTTGTTTAGACTTCAAATATGCAGTTTGTTGATAAAAAGAACGTCTTTTAAAGAAAATTTACCTCGTCAGCCCGCCGAGAGCAGTCTCACCTCAGCCAGATCTTATGGAATTTGTTGCTGGCTCTCATGTCTCCATAGTGGTTAAACAGGAGATATAATTCATTTTGGGTAAATCTTGTTTTTCTTCCTGTGTTTGGTTGGAGCTTCTGTGCATTATCTATCAAGTTTGCTATCTAGATCAGTCTGCGATCGCAGATTAACGTTTTCTGTCACAGCTTGAAAAGTGATAACCGTTTTAACCTGCGTGAGCCTCAGCTGGCAGAGTGGATGTCTATATCTTGCTCTCTCCGTCATACATTCCATCTGTACGTTTATCTCCTGCTTTGTATCATTCTTGCACATGCTGTCTCAAGCTCTATCTTTCTGTCTCTTCTCCTCAATACCTGTCTGATGGGCACAGCATTCGATCCCGCCACAGAAATCTGTCGGCTTTGAAAAAGCTGATGGCCAATCTCATCACCGTGGCAACATAGCAAGGCAACACTGCCTCTTTCAAACAGGAAAGGTGGGAGAAAGGACATGGAATGAAATGAGAGACCACGAGTAATGGGATCAACTTATCAACTTCCACACCTGTCCCAGTGTAGCCCTCAAAGCACAGCTCATTAGATCCCAGAGGCCCTTTTTCTTGCTCTGGCCCGAGATATTACACTGAACCTTCAGTGAACTGAGAGAACCAAGCTTTCCCCAGACAGCTTAAGACAGAGCTTGTAATATGGCCATGGCATACTGTGCCACAAATTGTTTGGATATTAGATGACCGCCAGTAGGCCCCCCGGTACAGCTGTGCGACAGCACTCACAACATGCATGAAGGATGTGTTGACTTGGATGGTGTTTACGAAAAGGAAACAATTTAACATTTAGGCATTTCACAATCAGGGTTGTTTCCTCCTCTGAGGAGGTGCGGCAGGGTTGCCAGGTTTTTACACCAAAACCCACCCAATTGCTACTCAAATCTAGCCCAAAACTAGCCCAATTGCGTTTTGAGGGGGGTCCCCCATTAAAAAATTGCTTTCTAAATTCGTATTTCAGGGGCTAAATGTGACGTTATTGGGGTCGCTTCAACCCACTGACATCAAAAACTACCTGCGGCAACAGTGTAAAAGTAGCCCAATTCCACAGGAAAACCGCAGACTTGGCAACACTGAGGAGCAGTGCCTCTTTTAAAATACTTGATGAGAAAAAAAGCTTTTTACTTGTTACTTGTTTTTACTAAAGAATTGTACAACAGCACCACCAGCAGGTAAAGTTACAGCGAGATTCTGCATCTCTCTTGCCTCCACTGAGCCCATGGAGTTTTAACAGGCCCCCTAAAGCATGTAGTGAGTTTGGTGAGGGGTAATTGAGAACTAATGGAGGAAAATGCCTCCATCGCGATATGATTGGTTGTTCGGCTGTGATTGGTTCATGCCATAAATCCCGTCTCTTGTGTTCATGTTCATTCGCAAATCACACTGAATGAACAATATAATGGTGAAAATGCTAAGAGTAATTTAGTAAGTAAACAACTCTCACATTTATACATACATACGCACTCTGTTACAGCAAAATAAGACTTATTCAAAACGTGATCTGTTCGAGTTTTTAGAGACTAATCGGCTTGGTGAAATTTAAAGTAAATATCTGTCTGTGACTAGTATTTCCTGAGCTTTGATGACTGTATGATCCGAAAAAATCAAAAATAGTTAAAATTTAACTATTAAAAAGAACATAAGCTCACAAATAAAATTATTTTAATATATAATAATATATTGTTTAAATTGTTACTGCCTTTAGCTATTATTTTGGAGTAAATGTAATATGTTTAAAAACACTAACTTGATGAGATTCATACTTTGCTTTAGTAGGTACATAGTAAGGTCAACTGTCGTGTCAGAAGCATAATTATAAGATATTGTTATGTAATGTTGCAAGTATTTGTGTTGAAAATGCATAAAGTATGTTTCTGCCCTCAGAAGGCATGTTATGTCAACCATATCACTTTTTTCCCCATCTTCCACATGTAAAGGGAGTTAATTTAATGCTGCCACAAACCTCCGAAAGAACCCATAATTTATTCCTCACCCGAACGAGAGGAGAGAAATGACAGCAACATTTATAATTCGTCCCAATGTAATTTTTCGCTGTCAGGCGAATCCCCAGCAGTGCAAAGTTCTTTTTAATCAAATTATTTGATGAAAGCTAAAGGCAAATTGAGCAGTTCTTTTACAATTAATTATCAAAAGACTGGCACACAACGCCAGGCTTGTTATAGATTGAACTCCCGTTTGAATATTGATTCTTAATTTTTTCTCACGACAAGATATTTTGCCTCTATCACTCCCAAACACACACACTAAATTATTCAGCAGCTCCTGTTGGCACATTATATATTTGATTTCTCTTTTAATTACTTTGCTGTCTTTGATATATCAGTATGTTTGCACAGCTTGGCTCCATAGGCTTGCCTGGAGGTTCAGGTTCATGACAGATATTGAGATCCGTGCTAACCTCCCTCTGTCCCGGGTCACGTTTCGACATGGCTCCCTTCTCATGACCATATGGCAGCGGTATCGATCGGAAGCAGAGTGCAATGTCAAATCTGTTTCTTCTTCTACTGAGGTTACTGCGCGGGTGATTTGCATGCAAAGGGTATCGGAGCAGTTATGGATTTTAAAGCAAAACTAAGCTAATGGATTTGTAACAGATATACAGATCCCATGATTTCATTGTCAATGCAAGAGTTGTAAAGACTGACCTAACAGGTTGAAAGTTCATGCATGCATGCTGAAATCTGTAACAAATCACAACAAATCTTCAGTTTGGCATATTTGCATGTAGTTACTATTGATGTGAAATGTTTCAAAAAAAGTCACACCATTATTCTGCTTTCATGTTCCATCATTGCTGTCATTTCTGAGTACTTGTACCCAACATTGGTGTTTACTCAGCATATTTATAAAGCTTTTTTTGCTAAAGAACACCAAGTGTCTTTCATTATAGATTTCAAGCACCAAAAATACTTTTTTGTTGCCCATGTCCCGTTATTGCCGTCCTCCTGCGGTGAAATGCTCTGCAACTCTGTTCTGTCAGTAGCCTCAGGGGGGTTTAGAGCCTCGTCTCCCCTCGCTATCTATCCTGCCACAGAAAGACATACGGAGAGAGGAAAGGAAAGCGAACAAACTCTTATAAATCCGTCTTTTCCTTCCTCTAGTCAGGAGAGGGGGATTACAAATGCCTTATTTTTATTTCTTCTCCAGCTCCGACAGCTGATGTAGTGATGGTAGGGTGTGTGTGAGAGAGAGAGAGAGAGGGAGGGAGAGAGTGCCCTGCTTGCACAGATATGCAGTATTCTTAATGTGACTTTGACAAGCCCACTGAGGGATTGAATGACAGCCAGTCGATAGGGGAGAGACGCGTCTGCCTGACCAGCAATATCTGTGCAAGCTGGTGAGAGGGATGGTAAATATAAGGCAAAATGATATAAATAAGGCAGCTGGAAAAAAATCCTAAAAAATGTAATTTTTAAATGAATTCAAACTATGAAAGAACCCTTTTAAAAACAGTATATAGTTATACAATAAAAATTGTGTGTGCATGTGTAAGTGTGTATGTGTATATATATATATATATATATATATATATATATATATAATTTATTTATTTTTAATTCAATTTTAATAAGTGAGGATGTTCCCAGCTGTTGTCAAATTTAAACTATGAAATAACCCTAAAAGAAAAAAAAATTGTATATAGTTCTACAAAAAATTGTGTGTAATATTTATTTTTTTATTTAATTTATTCTTGCTTTTTTTAATATATTTATTTATTTATTGTTCATTTATTTGACTTAAAAAATTCTATTTGTATATATTGTTATTATTTATATTTATTATTTTGTTCATTTCATAATTATTTCATTCATAGCTGCATCTATATATCTATTTATTAATGTATGCGTATATATATGCGTATATATATACAAATTATTTTATTTTATTTTTAATAATTTATTATTAAATTATTTATATTATATTATTTATATTATAATTTATTCATGCATTTTATTAATTTATTCATATTTATTCATAGTTTTTTATTAATTTATGTATTCATTAGTTGAATTGTTTTTAATTTATTTATTTTTAATTATTGAATTTTCATTTTTCCAAGTGACAATGTTCCCAGGTGTTGTCAAAGAAGGCTTTGCCAGTTTTAGCTCACCTCTGGGGACGACCGTGTCCTCGACCTATTGCTAAGTGCAGACACACACACACACACACACACACACACACACACACACACACACACTTTGAGCACTCTAGAGTGTATAACTAATTACCAGCTAGGGAAGAATGACAGAGAGAGAGATAAAGAGTGAGTGAGAGAGGGCCAGTCCAGGACGCCTGATCACAGTCATTTAGAGGAGAGTGGGGTATGGCAGCGGCTAGCCTCCTCTGCTCCTGTAACCCTCTCATCTCCTGTCTCTGCTCTTCCTCTCCCACCTCCCCCAATGACCCCCCTCCTCCTCATCATCCCTCCTTCTGCATTACAGATGAGTTTAAGGGCACCAGCACTGTGGAGCTGATCAAGAAGGAAGGCACCACCCTGGGCCTGACAGTATCCGGAGGCATCGACAAAGACGGGAAGCCCCGCGTCTCCAACCTGCGTCAGGGCGGCATCGCTGCCAGGTCAGTATTGGCAAAGTCGATTTTGCAAAAACATGGTGCTTTCACATTGCTGTGCTTTGAGGATATCTGACATCTCTGATTCAAAACTTGGGAAACGTATTTGGAAACAGTAATTGGTGTTGTTTGCTAAGGCTGTCGTAACTCATCCTGCTTCAGACATGAATGACATCTGAAATCTTTGAGTGGGCTTTTGAGGAAAGAAAAATTCCTTAGACTTACATTGAAAGAGGCACTTGAATCATATCTAGAGAACTTAATATCATAAATTCGGGGTAGACTTCATTTTCAGAACAAATCTGTACAGATTATCTACTCATCCCCTTGTCATCCAAGCTGTTCATGTCTGTCTTTCTTTAGTCGTAAAGAAACTATGTTTTTTGAGGAAAACATTTCAGGATTTCTCTCCATATAGTGGACTTCTATGGTGCCCCTGTCTTTGAACTTCCAAAATGCAGCTTCAAAGGGCTCTAAACGATCCCAGCTGAGGAATAAGGATCTTATCTAGCAAAACATTCTGTAACATTCTGGAGTTTTTTGACCTACCCTAACTGTCTTGAAACAGAATACACAGGGTTTACGCAGAGCTAGACAAGACGAGCATTTGAGGTTCAAAAATGTATAGAAATTGTAATTTTTTTTAGAACATAACAGATCGTTTCACTAGATAAGACTCTTTTTCCTCGTCTGGGATCGTTTGTAAATCAATTTGTAAGTTTGTAAATTTGTAACACTTTGTAAGTTCAAACCCACAGACACCATAGAAGTCCACTATATGGAGAGAAATCCTGAAAAGTCTTCCTCAAAAAACATAATTTCTTTACGACTTTGTTCTGGAAGTGAACTTAAGTCACCTAGGAACGACCCAAAATACCCTAGCGATCACATAGCACAAGGTAAAACAACATGTTGTTGCAATCCCTCATATTAGCTTCACGTTAGCATTGTTGTGGCTAGTTTTGTACCGCTAGCAAGCACCAATCACATATTCTTTAGAAAATCTATGAATTGACCTTCAGTTGAGTTTTGTAGATGCAAGTGTTGCAGGAATTCACCTTCGAGGCTTTGTTTTGTCAGGTTTGTGTTATCTTTTTGTGTTTATGCTAATGATTTTTGCTAAGACAGCATCAATAGACGGGTCTAGAGAGATCAGTGTGTGCTGGAGCTTTGTTTAAGAAGTATGTTCTGTGTGTGTGAATTGCAATCTTTTAATCAATACTGCATAAGCCAGAACTCTTCTCCTATTTCCCTATTGGCTGTCAGGCATGGCAGACGGCCTACTGTTCGCTAGCGTATCAGCCCTCCCCAAAAACACAAACAGGCACCCACAATCCTCAGAAACCGTATCCATATTCATATCCCAGAACAAACACTTCATGTCGTATAGTAAAACACACACATTTCATACTCTTTTCTTCACAGTCACAGATAGTTTTTATCTTCAAATCGCTTGTTGCGCTTTAAACGGTTCGCTGCGTGTCAACTCTTATATCTTATTACCTCAGAGACACTTGCCCTTATAATTTTACCCGAGCTGAAATAAACTGCCTAACATCAGACTCGTTCTTGCAGAATCTGTTGACAATCAGGCCGCCTTGTAAAACGTGAGAGCTTTCAACTGAGTGTATGTGTGTCAGAGAAAGAGCGAGATGGAGACCGGAGCAGCCTGTCTTGATCTCACTAGATGCTTCCTTAGAACAAAGTGTTCCCTTCATAGGCTCAGATCAGCTATCAAAGCGCCTCAGAGCTCGACCTGACTCCATCTCCGCCTTATTTTCTGCCTGTCTTTATTTCTTCTGTCTTTGTTCGCTCTTTTCTCTCCTCGGTGCCTATTTGCTGTGTTCTTTCTTCCTTGCGGTTATGCAATGTCCTCCTCTCACATTTTCTAAAGCAAATGTATAGAATGTATTTTCCTTGGGTTTGTTTCTGTGCAGGAGTGACCAGTTGAACGTAGGGGACTATATTAAGTCTGTGAACGGAATCAACTTGACAAAGTTTCGTCACGATGAGATTATTAGTCTGCTGAAGAATGTGGGCGAGAGGGTCGTCCTGGAGGTCGAGTACGAGCTGCCGCCAGTCTGTGAGTGAGATTAGAAAATCAACCATATATTACTTATTATAACACAGATGGAGTAATTGATTGACTGGTCAGTCGCAGCATTCTGCAAGTAAATATTGTTGTATAATAAACTGTGTGTTAAATGGGATCATTTCATATACGGAATATATATTTCAGATGTAATTTATAATAATGCTTGATATAAGATGATATAATATAATTAGTGCTATCAAATGATTATAGTGATTAATCACATTCAAAATAAAAGCTTTTGTTTACATAATATTTGTGTGTGTACTGTGTATATTTATTATGTATATTTAAATACATGCATGTATATAATTTAAAAAAATGGTATGTTTACATACTAAATATATACTATATATAAATACTTTGTGTGTGTATTTATATATACATAATAAATATGCACAGTATACACATATATTATGTAAACAAAAGCTTTTATTTTGGATGTGATCAATTGTGATTAATCGTTTGTCAGCACTAAATTATATAATATAATTTAGGTATATATGTGTGTGTGTGTGTGTGTATATATATATATATATATATATATATATATTCTCAATTGTATTTCATAATTTCAAATTTTCGTTCATATAAAATAATTAAAAATTATATAAACATTAAATTTAAATATATATATATATATATATATATATATATATATAAAATACACATTTTAGTAATAATATGTGATATAATAATATTATATTATGTATGTATGTGTATATGTATATATACATTTATGCGTATATATAATTTATACATTTATTCACATTTTATGTAAATTATTTTTTTTTCCACATTAAATCTTTAATTTTCTAAAATTCTAAACTTATTTATTACTAATATTTAAACTTATTTAAACTAATAATAGGACAACATTATTATATGAATTACGTGTATATGCGTGTATATTACTGTGTATATATATGTAGTTTATACATTGATGTACATTTTTATGTAAATAATTGTATTTTCACACACACACACACACACATAGTATATATTTTACATTATACGAAGTACAATATAATAATAGTATGTACAGTATATGAACTGTATGAATAGAATTTTTTATATATTTAATAAAAGACTGTTTTCTTCTAAATGAAATCTTTAATCTTCTAAAATATTAACCTTGCTTGAAAATCAAGTTTCAATTATATGACATAATCCTAATACAAAATAGCGATAAAATGAGTATGTTTTATAACAGCAATCTTACGCCGAGTTTCCTCACTCTCATTGATGTAAAAGTCAATTTAGTTTGTTCATTTATGTGTTCTGGTAATGCACTGAAATCTTGGCAGAACTTTGAACTGTCGGTTTCCTTCCTCAGCTGTACAGGGCTCAGGGGTCATGTTCAAAAACGTGGAGGTGACGCTGCACAAAGAAGGCAATACATTCGGTTTCGTCATCAGAGGTGAGTGCCTCTATAGACTTCCTCACATCCCAGTTCAAATGTCTTTGAGCTCACCTCATCAACGCACTTTCATTCACATCTACATCAAACGGAAAAAGACCATTTTTCTCTGAAGATTTCTTTCACTGCCCATGGGCCCGTTGAAAAGAGGCGAAGCAGCTTTTAGTCGTGCTGCTAACGCTCAATTTCCAAATATTTACCAAGCAGCATTTTAGACTTCATTAAAAGAAAGAGACCATTTTTCTGATCCATCTAGTGTAGGAAGTCTTTTGAAGAGAGAGGGGAAAAAAGGTTTCCTGTCAAGGTCTTGGTTAGCTCTGCTCCTTTTCTCAAATCTGTCTCAAAGAGGCATTTTGAGGACTTTCTTTTCATCTTTGAGACTCCATTTGTGAATTCAATGGTATGCAATTTTATAGCGAGCAGCGGCTTTAAAAAAATGTATAATCCGGTGCTTTTGTTGAGAACGATATGGAAATTTCTGTGAGGTGAGCAAATGGCCCTTAGTATCTGGCACTAAGCTAGTATTTGTAGCTGTGATTTACCTCACTGGCTAAGTGCGCAGCAGGTTAAACATACGTAATGTTGAGTAAATGTCCTGGAGTGTAAATGCAAGGTTTTGCTTTATGGCTACATTTGTTAAATGTGTCAAAACAAGTTGTTGTTGTTTCTCACGGTGTAGGAGGCGCCCATGAAGACAGAAACAAATCTCGCCCGGTTACCATAACAACCATCAGACCTGGCGGTCCGGCTGACAGGTGAGCTGGACTTGAACTGGATTCATCAGCATTGACATTAAACCTCTTTTCCAAAACATAAACAGCATCCTAAATTAAATGGACTGAGAAGTGACTGATTATAGAGACTCTGCATAGTCGAGACACGGTTTGTGACTCGATTCAATTGATTTTAATGGAATCTGGTGTTAGCATCTTGCTAAGCTAATGTCAGAATACTCTAATAAGCATAAAAATGCATATAACACTCACAATAGTTACATTAAATGCTCAAATTTTAAAGACAATCTGCTTCTTTAAAACTTTTAAACCTTCTTTAACGCTCTTTTGCTCATCTCAGTTGGTTTGAGCTAGTTTAAGCTGGATTTATCTGGTGTAAACTGTTCTCCAAGCTGGTTTAGTTGGACTGCCCAGCTTAACCAGCTGAAAAGTGGCCTAAATCCCCTTAAAATCCAACAATAGGCCATTCTGAACATCTTAGTTTGGTTTAATATGTTTTTCAGGGTGAACTATAAATATGTACAGTAAGTTTATTAGTAATTTGTATTCAACCATCTTTTCCCTATGAATACAGCTTTTTAATTTGGACAAAAAGGTATCTGAAGGGTTAGAATTATTCATTTTCCTACATTATGGATCAGCATTAAGAAACCAGCTCTGATTTTTCTGTAGTGGTGTTAATTTAGCTAACAAAAACTATGAGTAAAAATGTTCATTGATAAGCTTTTTTTCTCATGACTAAAACAATACTATGAAGAGACTACAATGAGGCTCATTCCCAGGTTTTCACAACAAAACCCGCCCCAATTGCTACTCGCCTTCCAGGTGCTAAATATCACATTATTAGTGTCGCTTCAACCCACAGACAACAGTGTTAAAGTAGCCCAATTGACTGTTCGCAAAAACCTGCCCTCCTTAGTTACTGTTGCTAAGTCCAACAAACAGTGCTGCTCTCACACTAGACATATGTTTTTGCACAGTGAAACATACAAAGCAGAACAAAGAGGAAACTGACAACACAGCAACAGACAAGACAGAGCAAGTTACTTTAGTATGAAACAAAGTCTCAGCTTTAAACTGTTGTCATGTTTTAAAGAAATTCAAACAAAAAATACAGTTTTGTGGCTCTTTAATGCGTCATGACAGATCACTGTATTGCCTTATTAGATCAATCAACACGTGAACTGATCGTCTTTTCTCATTTTACTTAAAGCATGAAATAAACATGAATGAACACCAGAACATTTTTTTCAATCATGGAAAAACATGTTATGATTGGTCAGATCGCCTGTCAATCAAACTGTTTGCAAAGGAAAAATCCATGGGGAAATCACAGACTTGGCAACATTGCAATAAGGTCAATGAACAACTGTGACTATATCAACATGCAATATCGTTGGCGATAAAAGTCGAGACTGAAATGTATTTTAAAAAATAAACACTTTTGTCTCAATAAAGGCATAAAAAGTCCATAATTATAACTTCTTTAAAAAAGGAGACAAAATATTATCGTGGACTACTGTACACACCTCTACTATGCAAGCTTTCATGTCTGCAGTTGCCAGATATCAGGTGTTCAGATCCCTGAAATAAGCTTGAAGTAAGCTTGAGTTTAGCGATCTCAATGTGGGAAGTTTGGCTTAAATGAAAGTGTCATTGCGAATGTTTTTACTGAACTTGTTTTAATAGAAAAACATCATTACAATTTGGAATTATTGGAATTACTATTCGGAATTTCACTGTTATAATATTTTATTGTTTTACCAGTTTTTATAATGTAGAGAGAGAGTGCATAAGTCTTTGATATTTATCTAATAAATCAGTACAAAAAAAAGTAAAACAAACTATGTGTATGAGTCGACATTCTATTGATTTGTGCTTATTGATGAAAGTGCAAAATATTTTTTATCAGTTTGACCATTATATTTTAGTCTTACTTGACTAAACAAAAACAGGACAAGTTTGACTAAATACGATGATTACTGAAAAGTACGCAGAATTAAGACTAAGACTAAAGTAAAAAATGGCTGACAAAATGAACACTATTCTGTAGGCAGCTTACTACGTTTTGGAAATGTGTTTAAAAATGATTCACTAGCATTAGATGCTGTTGATTACAGATATATAGTAGGATTCACAATAAATGCTGAAATAGTTATTTTTAACTCATGTACATGCATTTTTCTCTCTCTTGTAATGGGTTGGATTTTTATTTTAACCACTCCGGCATAGTTGAACTGTAGTAATTTCTGTGAAATGGCAAGAAATTGCTTGATGAAAATAGTGTTTCCCAGTCGGGAGTTCCTTTCGGAACCGGAATAGATTGCCCCGCAACTTCAGCACTCGCTTGAGAATTGCAAATGGACCGGCGTGATATTTCACTCGCTCTGGCGTTTGAACTGCTCTGTTATTACCGTCATTACACGCCAGCCCGTCTCTCCCTTTTCCCCTCAACCCTTATCAATATTCATTTTGCACACTGGTAATTTCATTTCTTACCGAGAGAGTATTCCCATTTCTTTTGTTCAGCGGCGTGGCTCCTGTTTTTCTGGGTAAATATTGTGTTCTGTTCCTCTGCAATTTAGTATTGACTGGCCTATGACATCTCGCAGTGACAGAGAACGGCCCCCTTGGAAAATAAAAACAGCAAATTTAATTTCGTTCTAGTCGTAAATCAAGCCTCTAACCAACACTCGTCTCTTGTGGTGCTCCCTGTTATTTCGGGGTTAAAATGTTTTTTGAAACATAAAGCTCAGTAGTCTGACGTAGCCAGACTTAAATGGAAAAATTCACAAACTAATCACAGTTTACCTTTGTAGAATCCACTAACATTTAAACAGTTTTATAATGAATGATGAAAATAGTTGTTATAGTTAGCCCTGCTGAATAAAAGTTTGACATTTTTGTATAAATGGTATTTATATACTTGTATATAATCTTTAATCCATTAACATTCTCTCATGCATATCTAACTGACTAAAGATTTGGTACCACTACTTTGGAAGAATTTGGAAGCAAATCCAGTTATTAATTCTTCCTCTGAAGCAATCACTGTTGCAGCTGTGTGTCGTAAACACATATCTGTTTCCAGGCAGACTGATAAAAACACAGATGTTAGCCAATCAGATTGGCACTAGATGGATAAGCCAGAATATGCCAGTTTTGTGTGCAGTGTGCATTAGATGGTTCAAGAACATCGAGTTTCAGACGCTCCAATAGAGATGGTCCCTTTTTCCCCATGTTCTTGAGTACTTCCCAAGGTACATGAGTTTATTTTTATATCTTCTTGAGCCTCACTACAGTTCCTGGCCTTAATAGTTTAAGAATTACTGTGGATTCAGAAAGGTCTCTGGTGTGTTGAACACAGACGTAACCTGCCTGCCATGATAACAGATGGAATGTGTGGAATTGTAAAGCCTGTAACCTTTCCGGCATTTTAAAGGCTTATTGTTACGAGCAAACAAGCAGAGGACACACAATACAAATGCTATTGTGTCTCGGGGTGCCTCTCTTGTGTACCGCACATTTCTTGTGTAATTCAGAAAGGCCATTTC
Source organism: Cirrhinus molitorella (assembly GCA_033026305.1). Lineage (NCBI taxonomy): Eukaryota > Metazoa > Chordata > Actinopteri > Cypriniformes > Cyprinidae > Cirrhinus > Cirrhinus molitorella. The sequence continues at coordinate 27,394,339 of CM065128.1, forward strand.
GGTCTTCATTGTGTTTTGTTTTCTCTCTCAGGGAAGGTACCATCAAACCCGGCGACAGGCTGCTCAGTATTGACGGAATTCGTCTGCATGGAGCATCTCACGCAGAGGCTATGAGCATCCTCAAACAATGCGGCCAGGAAGCCACTCTCCTCATAGAGTATGATGTGTCAGTCATGGGTAAGGACACACCCACTTTAGCTAATCCCACCCCCAGACAATTTACATTTATTTTTTTATCCAAAAAGATAGAATTTAACATAAAGTTTTAACTCAGTCTGACATAATGACATCATTATTCACATGCAGCAGCTGACTGGTTTATTTTCGTATCAGCAGCCAATGAGCTTGCTGCTCAACATTGCTTCTTAATACTGTGTTGTTACCTGCATGATCCACAGCTGTGTTTTTTTTTTTTTTTGTTTGGTGATAGCTGTTCATGATTCCCACAGTTAAAATGCCTGCTGTTCTTCAGAATAATCCTTCAGGTCCCACAAATTCTTTGGTTTGTGTGTTTGAAACCTTTCCAACAATGACTGTATGATTTTGAGATCCATCTTTTCACACTGAGGACATCTGAGGGACTCAGATATGCAAATATTACAGAAGGTGCAAACACTCACTGATGCTCCAGAAGGAAAAACAATGCATTATATATATATATATATATATATATATATATATATAACCATGAAAATATAGATCTCAAAGTCATACAGTCATTGAAGGGTTCAAATACACAAAAATGCTGAAAAACCAAAGAATTTAACTATTATTTTCTCTTGTGACCAGTACAGTATGTAAACATCTTTTATGTGAAATATCTTATCCAGGTCAGTGCTAAATAAAAAATAACATGCACTGCAAGGTGTATGTAAACTTTTGACCTCAACTGCATGTGCAGCAGCTGTATATTTTTACATGCTCACAGCAGCTATGGATATTCCTGTTTTGTTCCCTTCGAGTACTTTGAAAAGTTTTCCTTAACAGCCGTAACTTTGTGAAGAAGGTGCCCTTCGTGGTTTGTTGAAGACCAGTTCTGTGTGTTCTGTAAACATCTGCTGAGGCCTAATCGTTCCAGCTGGAAGACCATTACAATATTTGTAAACATATCGACTGAAAACAGCAATTACAGAATGTAACATTTTAGCAATTTTAAAAAAGATCACACGTTTATTTTATGTTATCCAGCACTCGAATGTCGATATGTTTTCACAGCATTTGTAAATGTCAGGGAAAACATGCTGTGGATAATGACAGAGTGCCAAAGAGCTGAATGAGGTGCACAAAGAACAAGAAAGAGGCTGACAGCGAGTGAGCTGAGCTGAAATGAAAAGGAAATTCTCTAATATTTGAAGTGGCCCGTGGCTGTAACTCATCTTTCCGATGTCTTTGTTGGGCTCTGACCCGGAAGTGATAGATTGTCTTTAGATTCTGCTGTGCCCAGTGGAAAGGCACATCCTGCTTCACTGCACTGATCTGCCCCTCCGTTTGAACAGCGCTGTCTGAATGGCATAAAACGCTAACTACCCTACAGTGTCTGTTCGACTGCATTTTTGGTCAGTGCACTTTCCTTTTCAGTTTAAGTCTTGCTGTGTAACTGACTCATCATTCTACTCTCTTTCCTCACATCTTGCTTTTTCTTTCTGTTTTTATCAACTCTCCTGCTCAGTACAGTATATGTTCATTGGTGCAGAAGACTGAAAAACCTTGACTGATTTCTAAAAAAACAGCTGTTATGAACAGCTTATTTCAATCAAAACTTTGATTCAGCACTTCTTATACACCATTGTGTGTAAGAGAGTTCATAGTAGGGCTGTCACGATTATTAAAAATATATTTTAAGTCATTTTAAAGGCTATTGTTAGCTTACGTTTTTTTTATTACCTCAAAAAATGAATTCTAATTATCTGATTACTCGATTAATCGTCAGAATAATCTACTGATTACTCGATTACCAAAATAATCGCTAATGACAGCCCTAGTTCATAGTATCAGCTTGTTTGTTAATGAACTCATTACGAATCAGATGTTCTGAAAAAAAATCAGTTCAGTAAGTCAGTCAGTTGGTCTTTTAACACTGTATTTGAACTAATTATTATTATTATTATTATCTCATTGCTATTATATATGTATCTTAAGTCATTTTAAAGGCTATTGTTAGCTTAGGTCTTTTTATTACCTCAAAAAATGAATTAGAATTATCCAAGTACTAGATTAATCGTCAGAATAATCAACTGATTACTCGAAATAATCGTTAGTGACAGTCCTAGTTCATAGTATCAGCTTGTTTGTTAATGAACAAAGAAAAAAAGTTAATTTTCCATTCAATAAGTCAGTCAGTTGTTGATTCGTAAACTGCTTGGATGATTCAGACTAATTTATGAGTGAATTGTTCACTCGGTTCAGTTATGATGATTCACTAAAAAAGGCCAACTTAAAAGACTGATTCAAAATATGATTCATTAATGAATCAGACAAGTAGTTACTTTAAGAGTGTTTCACAGACAAAAGAGGTCCATTGCTTATTGTCAATATTGTAGTGAAATATGAAGCACAACTCACTTAGAAGTTACTTTTAAATCCACATAAGCAAACTGAATCCATTGTGAAATCTGCAAGGAAAAAAAAAATGTTTTGCCATCATGTAAAGTTCCCAATCGCATTAATTCCTATTTGAAATGACTGGATTTCACTGTAAAAATCATTGAACAGCTGTAAATGTGCTCACTCATTTTCTGTAAAATATATAACAGGTCTATAAAATCTATGATTGCTTTCAGTATACATCCAATAAAATATTCATATATGCACCAATTATAGTTTGAAAGAGGCCAGCTTTATTTAGTCCATGACAGACGTCACTGGCTTTGGCTCCCAGCGATCGGCTGCTGGCCAGCTCTTCTCATATCTCATTTGCATAATATTAAGCATTATCTCATGTATTTGACACCACTTGCTCTGCTCCACAATCTCCCTTCGAGAAAGAACTAAAAAAAATGGCTGCTCAGCTCTGCACCAGTGGACACATACAATAACGAGGTTTGATTAAAACTAATCGCCAGAGACCTAGCATGCATTGTGCATTCATCACAATTTACAAACACCCTTCCTCTCTTCGTGGCAACACGAATGCTCCTCACGAGCTCCTCGATCAAGCCCTCATCAGGTTGATGTGCTTAACGGTGGCACGTTAATCACCAAGCCTCTGACACCCGGATGGCACCCATGTGATTGAACAATTTCCCCACCCCTGGCTTTATTAATGGATAGTCCATTCCTCGTTGTTTAGCTGGTGTCAGGTGGGTCTGCGAGGCTTGGCAGGAAGGTGAAGGTGGAAATCAGGGGCTGGGAAAAGGATTTAATCATAATCGGCTGTCAAGCGGCTCAGTGAGATAACTTGGATCCCATTTAGCATGTTTAGCTATCTCACAGATCCACTAGAGATGTGCAGGATGGTCATTTTGTCTACTTAGACAATCTACCCGACAGCCAATTTTCTTGCCAATTTTCTGGTTTCTGCAGGTCTTAAAAAGTCTTTCCAAAAATTAAGACCTAAAGAAGGAATTAAATCAGAGCAAAAAGTCTAAAATTGAGAAAGTCATTGCGTTAAAAAGTTACAAATATCTAAACATTTTTAAATTTACTTGAGATGCAAATTTAACATAATTAACTCTTATTTTGTGAGAAACTGAACTCACTAAAGTGCGTTTATGCTGAAAACAAGAATAAATACCTGTCAGTAGGGAAACGATGTGAAAACTTGTTTTCCCTTTGAATTTAGTTGATTATTCTGAGCCTATTTGCAAAATTTGTTCTTATTTTAATTATAAACTCAATATATTTTGATCAATTTCTCATTAAAACCAGTTTTTGCCATTTTACTTCTCAAGTAAATCAATCAAGTCTTTAGACATTTGCACTGGAAAACAAAACAAAAATACTGATGAAGAACACTTTTTCTATTTGCTGTGTTGACCAGAAGGTACAATAAAGGTTATTTCCACAATATATTGTTTGAGAGCAGAGCTAAAATAAGCATTTTTTGTATTTATTAATTATTTGTTGTAAAATAAATGTAAAAAGTTATGGAGATCAGTTGGAAGTTGTATTTGCAAACTTTGAAATATTGTCTAATACAAAACATTTACATTTAGATACCATATTGATGTATTGTGTTCCATTCAATTTATTTCTTAAAGGGATAGTTCACCCAAAAAAATTAAATTCTGTCATTAATTAATGGCGATTCAAACCCGTTCAACGCACGTTCACAAGAGTACCACAATGCACGCATGGCAGAAATTGACAGGGAAGAGAAAAATTGTTTTAAAAGTAAAATTTGTTTTCTTTGCTCACAAAAAGTATACTTGTAGCTTCATAACATTATGATTAAACCACTGATGTCACATGTACTATTTTAACAATCCTTACTACCTTTTTGGGCCTTGAACATGTCAGTTGCATTGCAGCCTATGCAGGGTCAAATAGTATCAACAAAAATATCTTAATTTGTGTTCTAAAGAAAAATGAAGATATTACAGGTTTGGAACAAAATGAGGGTAAGTAATTAATGACAGAATTTTCATTTTTGGGTGAACTATCCCTTTAAATTTCCTTTCCTGGTCCTACAAAATCTTAAATTTACCTTCATAAAACCTGTAGAAACCCTGTGTTCTCCTAACCAGTCTTGTAATCAGTACCAGATTGTAATATTCCAGCCAAATACAATCAAACGTCGATTTTAGCACATTGGCATGCAGCTAATGGACTCTTGATCATTGTTGAATGCTTTAAAACAGCACAGTTCTTTGTTACTTGTGTACTTGTTCCCATCCTGAGCTTTCACACTGCTGTTTAACATTATTAACACATCACCACATGTTTGAGTCTTCGTAGACCTGCTTTACAAACCAAAGCAGCATCTTTCAGACAAGCGCAGGAGTTTCCCCAGTGCGTTGGCATTTCGTGATGGCAGCAAGTGTGTTTACCACGAACGCGGGGAGGAAGTTGACACACCTGACAGGCGACAGCTGTACGCCCGCTCTAACTAAAGAGCGGCTGTTCCTTCTGTCCGCTCCGCACACAACAGCAGGAGCTATTTCTCTTTGTAATGGGCATCGAGTGAAATCAGCGCGTGTTGGGAACGGCTGGAGGAGCGAACGTGTGACACGTGTTTACGTGTGGTGTTTCCTCTGTGCTCTGAAGACGTATGGTGTAATCAGGTCTTTTAGTGCGGTCCATTACTAAACTGAGATGTTGAATTACCACCATTAGACTTTAACAGGTCTAACCGCAGTCGCTCACCCTCATTCACATTAATGAGGTGTGTATACATGTGTGTGTGTGGGTGTCTAAGCATCATTCGTAAGGTTTTTTTTTTCTTCCAGGTGTTTGGCCACTTAAGCCACTCTTACAAATGTATTTCATTTCATTGCATTAGAAGCAAAATATCAAATTACATTGCTAACATAGTGGTGCAAATGTGATTCTTAGTGGATGTATGAAGGCAATCAATTCCTCAGGTTCACACAGCAGACAAACCACAGGCATATTCACACGCTCTGCTAAATTTGGCATCAAGAAAGCTTTTCAGGAATAAAGTCATAATGTTATGAGAGTACATTTGTTAAATGGAGATACAGTTGAAGTCAAAAGTTTACATATGCCTTGCAGAATCTTCAATATGGTAATTATTTTACCAAAATAAGGGATCATACAATTTTATTTTTTATTTAGTACTGATCTGAATAAGATATTTCACATAAATAGTCCACAAGATAAAATAATTGAGTCCCTCGTTTGTCCTGAACGGTTAAAACTGCCCGCTGTTCTTCAGAAAAATCTTTTAGGTCCCACAAATTATTTGTTTTTTCAGCATTTTTGTGTATTTGAACCCTTTTCAAGAATGACTATGATTTTGAGATCCATCATTTCACACTGAGGACAGCTGAGCGACTCATATGCAACTATTACAGAAAGTTCAAACACTCACTGATGCTACAAAAGGAAAAATTATGCATTAAGAGCATTGAAGTTGAAGATCAGGGTACATTTAACATTTTTTGTTTTCTGGGAAACATGTAAGTATCTTCTGTATCTTCTGAAGGGCAGAACTAAATGAAACAACAAGATATTTAGGCAAAATAAATGTACACATCTTCATTTGGTTCAAAAGTTTTCACCCCCTGGCTCTTAATGCACCGTGTTTGCTTCTGAAGCATCAGTGAGCGTTTGGACCTTCTGTAATAGTTGCATACGAGTGCCTCAGTTGTCCTCGGTGTGAAAAGATGAATCTCAAACTCAAACTCAAACAATCATTGTTGGAAAGGGTTCAAATACACAAAAATGCTGAATAACCAATAACTTTGTGAATTTGCTATATGATAATGTGACGTGAAAAAAAAAGCAATATTAAGTGCAATGCTTTATATATTTTATAATAATGTTTTTTAGAAAGAAACAATACTTTAATCTTACAATACAACAATTTAATTTTAGGAATTTTGACTTCATATAAAAATTGCATTAGTTTGATGTTTTAATACCTAATGCAGTGATTTGAGTTTTGAGATTTTAATTATGTATTATCCTATGAATGTATATGTATATATATATTATATATATATATATATATATATATATATATAATATGTATGTATGTATACCAGTTAAAATGTGTTAAAACCATCTTCATCTTATACATATATCATAACCTTTTGCATTATATCCATACAGTGAGGATTATGAGCATTAGCAGAGCTTCAGTGGATGCCAACTAAGCATATAAGGCTGTGGAACGGTTTACCTAAATATATAATAAACATTTCCAGGCCATAATTTCCTTTGTGCAGCTTTTACATTTAGGCTTCGTCTAATGTCTGATTGTACACCTAACCCCTACCCCATTTGCATTAATATACCAAAAAGGCAAGCTCCGCCCGGGTTATGAGGCACTTTGTACCCTGCATATCCCATACCCATTTTCTGAATTATAATCACTGTTATTTCCTACTTTACAGATTCTGTAGCCACAGCTTCAGGCCCGCTGCTGGTGGAGGTGGCCAAGTCGATGGGCTCCAGTTTAGGTCTGGCTCTCTCTACCTCCATGTACTGCAATAAGCAGGTCATCATCATCGACAAGGTTCAAACCAGCCAGCATCGCCGATAGGTAATTACAGTTGCAATCATTTTCCCGCATGCATAGGAAGACAACCGCTTCGGTTTCCTCATGAAAGAAGCATCATTGCTCATCATGTTTCCATTGTTCTGCGAGCCAAATCAATGCATTGAGAGGAGGAAATGTATGCTGCAGGAACCTGATGCCTGCTTGTGAAATTTTCAAAGTTTGAAATGCATAAAGCTTAGCAACTAATTATAGAAATTCAATAACTCATCTAGCCTTCAAGCCAGCAGAAAAAGCCTGGAACAATAATAAGGGTGGCGGAGTGCTGAGCAAGTGAAAACCTTTCCATCAGAACAGATTAGCACTTGAAGATGATTCCAAGAGTTTGCTCTTGGGAGAAACATGGGGAGGGATTTATAAATACACCTTAAACCTCTTTTGCATCAACAGGGTTCCTATTTAGGTGCTCAGTTTGAAATCATAATCTGCGTTTCACTGTAATGTGCACTTTCACTCAAAATTGGCTTAAAAACACTCACATTAATAATAATATATATATATATATATATATATATATATATATATCGTCGCTGTCGGGCGGAATCCTCGTATCTCCAAAACCGTCATTTTTCAGGAAATGAAAAAAAACTGCATATTTTTTGAGTTATTAAATATTTTATCGTTTAAGTTGGTAATTATACCATATATTGCTATCATACACTGTTGTGTACCAACATTAAGACAACATTTCCCCAAAATCACGTTTTATCGGAGATACGAGGTTTTATGGCTTGGGAGCAGGGAGATACGAGATTACGCCGTCATTGATAAGAATGGTACAGACACAGACATCGCTGCTGCCAGCAGTTCATCAAAGTCTGCGGTCGCGTTGAGCCTTTTGACAAGAGAAAAGACTTCAAAAGTTAACCAAAGCTAACGACTGTGGTTACATACATTTTCCTAAACTCTATTTTAAAGGTTAGAGCTATGAGTGATGCAATACCAAAATAAAACGATAAGCTGACTTGGGCTGTCTAATAGGCGGAAATTAATCTGCAGGCAAACAAAGTCTGCCGGTCGCATTGAGCCTTTTGACAAGAGAAAAGGCTTCAATAGCCTAGTTAACCAAAGCTAACGACTGTGGTTACATACATCTTCCTAAACTCTATTTTAAAGGTTTAAGAGCTTTGATGCAATACAAAAAAACGGAGTCCGTCTTTTTTTTTCCCCTTAATTCTTCCAGAACAGCTTATACTACTGTTTCTGCTATTAAACATAGTTACGTTTTGTATGTAATGCCAAAGTGGTTATATTTCGTTTCGTTTTCTTATTAAGTTAATTTAGAAAAACTTTTGGAGGCATTTTTTTGTTCGTTAAATATCTTTTTTTTTTTTTTTTTTTTTTTTACGAACAGCGGCCAGCGGAGACTTTTGCCTTTTAAATCAATTACGACTTGCATAAAATAAAATCTATAGATCTAAAACAGTTAAAGTAGCTATAGAACAATGTTGGTTTAAACATTAAACCTAGATAAATGTGCGCTATTATGTGAATATTGTTTTTGAAGAGGAGAAGCTTGAAATCGCTTTGCAGGACATGAGGAGCCAGCGTGATCACATTTTTCAGCGAATATGCTACATGCCTCACAAACATGACAAATAAATAAATAAATAAATAAATAAATAAATAGAAAGCTTTAAATTATTACTTAACGAAATAAAACAAATCAGAAAAAACCGCTTTCATTATGTAATCCGGAAAGATGCTTTCCTTCAAAAGTTGCATCCAAAGAAGAGATTGAGAGTCAGGGTCTTTGCGACATTATCTCAGAATACACTAGTTTATTAATGGATCATTCAAATATCTCCTTACTGTTTCCACCGACACATTCAATGCTAATTATTTTTGCCGGTGCTTTGTGACAAGAAGATGGAAGGGGACATATGCCCCGACGCTCCAGCGGAGTGAGAAAAGATGGAGATATGAGCTCTTCTCAAGACAGGTTGAAGTGTTCAAATGAGATTTGCTCTCAAACTATTTTCAACACTTTAGATTGGTTAATAATTTGTAAAAATGACAGATACACGTGGGCACTGACCAATAGCATCGATTTGTGAAAAAATATGAAATTGACAAAATTTGGACATACGAGGTTTCCGCCCGACAGCGACTCTATACTATATATATATATATATAAAAATATAAATATATAAATATGAAATTATGATTAAGAATAAATAAATTATATACAACAGTTTTTTTTTGTCCTCGAATCTGATTGGCTGAGAGGAGTGCAACATTCTAGTGATAACAGCACTCCAACGGTTTTACCATTTGTATCACTCTACTTGCAGTATTATTCACAGGCAAGTGTCATAGCAGACGGTTTTAGATGAAACGGTACTTGTTTAGACTTCAAATATGCAGTTTGTTAATAAATATAACGTCTATTTCAAAATTTGCTTTGATGGTTTCGGAGATGTGAGCTCTAGGCCCGTCAGAAGCCGTTCAGCACTTATGAATCCACAAAGAGCTGTATATATCCATATCACACTGCTACTTGAGTGATATTGCTCATATATATACATTATACATACACTGAACAAAATTATAAACACAACACTTTTGTTTTGGCCCCCATTTTTCATGAGCAGAACTCAAAAAGGCCTATTTCTCTCAATATTGTTCACAAATCTGTCAAAATCTGTGTTAGTGAACACTTCTCCTTTGCCGAGTTAATCCATCCACCTCACAGGTGTGGCATATCAAGATGCTGATTAGACCGGCAATTTCAGAGAATTTGGCAGTACACAAACTGTCAGAAACCATCTCAGGAAGCTCATTCTCTGTAATGCCTTTGGAGAAGGCTTATGGTAGAGAAATTAACATTCACTTCACAGGCAGCTCTGGAGGACATGTCTGCAGTCAGCATGCCAATTGCACGCTCCCTCAAAACTTGCGACATCTGTGGCATTGTGCTGTGTGATAAAACTGCACATTTTAGAGTGGCCCTTTATTGTGGCCAGCCTAAGGCACACCTGTGCAATAATCATGATGTCTAATCAGCATCTTGATATGCCACACCTGTGAGGTGGATGGATTATCTCAGCAAAGGAGGAGTGCTCACTAACACAGATTTAGACAGATTTGTGAACAATATTTGAGAGAAATAGGCATTTGTGTACTTTGAGTTTAGCTCATGAAAAATGGGGGCAAAAACAAGTGTTGTGTTTATAATTTTGTTCCATGTATATATAGCGCTGGGTAGATTTACAAATGATAGTCCATTACTGATTACAATTACATGCAATGTAATCTGTATTCTGACTACTTTTGGATTACTTTTAGATTACTTTTTTATCGAACTTGTTTTAAACTTACCATATTTATGTAAAAAAGCAAAGGGAGAGAAAATATCAAAGCAAAAAAAGAATCAATAAATTATGAATCATTTACTGCCTTTGGGTAAATAATATGTAATCATGTAATCTATAAAAAGTAACTGTAATCTGATTAAGTACTTTAAAATGTGACATACTTTAATTACAAGTACTTATTTTTTGGAATCTGATTACATAATCCAGATTACATGTAATCAGTTACTACCCAGTATTTATGTTCAGTAACATATTCGATTTTGCTGTCGTATCAAATTTAGTGTTGAAAATTCTGAAATGTAGGACTACTGAACACCATTGATATTAGATCATAATTGTAGTACTGAGAAGAGTTAGTTTGAAATGATAGTTTAAAATTTATTCTGCGATAAGTGCAATTCAGTGCATGCTTTGGGCTGGCAGAACAGGAAGTGATCTCATTTGTTTTGCAGGTGTGGAGCGCTGCACGCAGGTGATCACATCCTGTCAGTGGACGGCACAAGTATGGAGTATTGCACACTGGCCGAGGCCACCCAGCTGCTAGCTAGCGCTTCAGAACACGTCAAAATGGAGATTCTGCCCCACCACCAGACAAGACTGGCTCTCAAGGGCCCTGAACATGGTAAGCAACCCACAAACACTCACCTCTGGACTAGAGTTGAACGTCAGAGAATGCCTCAAATCCACTGATTTCAATGGGGATAGTGGATTATAAGCATACAGGAGAGGCAATTCACTATATCCTTACTTGAACTGATTTGGCTCTTTTTACACCCTTAAAATGCTCAATTAAGGCTTTTTCTACCACTAAAGTGATGCAGATTGGAAAACATAGTCGATAAGTGCATATTTATTTAGAGAAGTGCAGTTTTACTCACTCTGCATTTTATTTTCAGTCACGTTTATTAATAGAAGCTGTTCTCTGTAATATTGTACGTCGTGCATCTTAGATCATCGTACCTCTTCAAACCTCAGTGCTCTGAGGAGAGAGCAGAGACACCCTGTTAACAAGTTAATCGATTTATTGAAAGTGAAGGCATATGCATAATTGATGCTTAACATATTCTTGCATGTCTTTGATATCAACCCTGTAGTTCCTAGATACACTAGGTTGTCTGAATGGCAAGCGTTTGACATCTGGACAAGGCCAGCTGTGTCCTGTCCAGATGACGGTTATCTTAATGCTGTTTAAGCATTTTTCCTGCAGAGATATCCAGGGTAATGCATCTTGCCTTGCGTCTCAGGTTGTCAGGGGTTATGTGGTGTTCAAAATGCTTGCTCTTATCCACCTGGCAGGTTTTTATTAGGCGGTATGCCACCAAATGCTATGATAACGAGATTCAACGTCAAAAGTTTAAAGCAACCATGATTCTCAGAGAGAATACGTTCTTGTGACATCCAATGTGCGGCCCTGCCACGTCTTATCAGGAGCAGGAAGCTGACATTCAAATGCAGAGACAAAGGCTTAAATGCTGCTGAACTTCCTGATAGGACTAGATTTATAGCAAAAAGACGTGGAAGCCCACACTAGAGCAAAGTCCAGACCAGAGTCATATTTAAAGGGATAGTTTGCTTAAAACTAAAAATTCTGTCATTAATTAGTCACCCTCATGTCATTCCAAATCTGTAAGACCTTGAATCATCTTCGGAACACAAATTAAGAAATTTAAAAGAGACGAAATTGTTGAATAAGAGATGTAATTTTCGTTTTCCTTGTGCTCAAAGTATTCTCATAGCTTCATAAAATTATGGTTAAACCACTGATGTCAAAATGACTATTTAATGAGGTCCTTACTATTTTACTGGGCCTTGACCGTGGTAGTTGTGGAAGGTCAGAGAGCTCTTGGATTTCATCAAAAATATCTACTATCTAATTTGTGTTCCAATAATGAACAAATGTCTTACGGTTTGGAATGACACAAGGGTGAGTAATTAAAGACAGAATTTTCATTTTTGGGAGAACTACACTCTTAAAAATCAAGGTTCCAATAGGGTGTTTTTGCAGTGTTCCCATAGAAGAACCATTTTTGGTTCCCAAAAAACAGTAAACCGTTCCTAAAATAACCGTTTTGAAGAACGTTTCACAAATCTAAAGAACCTTTTCTGCATTTGAAAGGTTCCATGGATGTTCAAGGTTTTTCATAGAACCATTGATGCCTATAAGAACCTTTATTTTTAAGAGTGTATCCTTTAAAGACCAAAATCGAGACTTTTAATTTGGGCTAGTTTGTACCTACATAGTAACATGTTACAATTAAGGGATAATGTACATCCATCAGTTGTTATCGCTGATAAACCCCTACAGGGTGATCAGGAGCCCAATTCCAAGTGGATGAGTCCTGCATCACCCTGAAGGGGTTTTATTCTGCGATAAAAGTTGGCTGGATGAACATTATCCAGCTTATTACACGCCTACTTACCACATAAGTAAACAGTTAGACACAAAATATTGATTTGAGATGAAATATTTAAACACAAAAAGCTCTCACAAAGCAAAACCATTTCCTAACAGTTTCAGATGAGACGGACGTTTTAAGTGATTTGTGTAACTAATTACACAGCTTTTCAACCCATAAATAAAAATGAGGACATACATTTATTGTCTTTAATCCATGCAGTGTACAAAACAACTGTTCTAGTGACAAGACAAACACTTTTTGTCAATTAGCTACACTTTTAGCAAAAAGGACACCTTCAACACTTCTCACATTATCATAGTTTTATTTGCTATAGCTTGAAGAGAAAATGTCGAAAAATCTTGTTTCTGAACAGTGTTTGGTTTGACTGTATATTTAAAGTGATAGTTCACACCAAAAAATGAAAATTGTTGTCATTAATTACTCACCCTCATGTTGTTCCAAACCATAAGACCATTCATCTTCAGAACTTAAATGAAGGTATTTCTGATAAAATCCCAAGAGCTTTCTGCTGCAAAGACAAGAACTACCACGTTCAAGGGGAGAAACATAGTAGGAACATCGATAAAATAGTCATTGACATCAGTGGTTCATAACCTTAATGTTATGAAGCTATGGGAATATTTTTGTTTGCAAACTGACAAAAATAACAACTTTATTCAACAATTTCTACTCTTGTGTCGTGTCAAAAACACATCCTATATGCTGGGTACAGATGTTCTGCCAACGTCCTTCACTGAGTAAAAAAAGAAAAAGAAATAAATCCTATTGACGAATTGAATTTTTTTGGCCGAACGTCCGCAAGGTCAGTGGCTGCGCGACCTTTATGCTATGAACTTAATAAGAACATGGAATAAAGCCTGAGCCCCTGAGCACATAAATAAAAGTGAACCTGCACAGCATACTAATGCATCCTGTAACTCACAGTTAGGGGTTTCAGAGGCCCCACGGTAGAAAACAATGAGGTGACCCTCAGGTCAGCCAGTGGGAGGTGTCTTGATTAGCTCTTAAGGGAAGGAAATTGAGTTTAGAGCACCATCCAAATGCACTGAGTGGACAAAGCTCACTCTGTTTCCTGTGAAGATCAGCGCACATCTACTGGCATGTTAGGCTTCTGGCATTATTATGCAGCGGCAAGTCCACTACGCAGTTCACACACGCAGACGTGTAGTCTATTTCCACAGCTCGAGCAGATTTAGTGCAGTGAAGCGTTCTACACTAACACAGATCTAAATGCCAGCCACTGTGAAACTCCAGACAGCTGGCTAATGCGGAAACGTCACAGCACCAGACAGCTGGCTGACACCGCGATGCACGTATGCAACGCATTTACACGTTCCACCTTGTCACCAACATACTCACGCATCACAACATCGGTTTGGTGGGCTTCTGTAGGCGGCAGTGCGTGTGTGTCACAGAAAACATCTGGAATCTACTGATGAAAACGTAAATATTATCCCTTCAGGCCAAATCCCTGCTTGTTTCTGATGCAAACACTGAACACAATCTGTTTGCTGGATTACCATGTGGATGTAGTTTGTTGTAGTACATTTTGTGCACACTAAAGTGTGTATTGTACATATAACCACATACTGCATATGCACACGTGTACACTTCACCTGCATAATTAACTTTAGTTTACATTTATTGGTTAATGTGAATTATATTTTGTACAATATTAAAGCATATTAGGAAGGTGTTTGCTTGTTTTTTATATATATATATATATATATATATATAATACTTTACCTGTATTTTTATATTAAAAGTTTAATATGCTTACCAAGGCTGAATTTATTTGACAAAAACAATATTAAAATATTAATACAATTTAAAAACAACTGTTTTAATACGTTTTACTTATTTTAATATTTTAATACAATTTAAAGCTAATTTATTCCTGATTTTTTTCATTACTCCAGTCTTCAGTGTCACATGAGTTAATAAAAAAATTACATAAAAGTAAATTTAAATAAATTTAAAGTCTATTATACTTACTCAAGCCTGAATTTATTTGATAAAAACAATAATATTGTGAAATATTATTAAAATGTAAAAAATGACTGTTCAAATTTATTTTAATTGTTTTATATTTTTATATATTTAAAGCTAATTTATTTCTGTGATAACAATTCTGAATTTTCAGCATCATTACTCCAGTCTATAGTGTCCCATGATGGTTGTATATCTACTGTACATTTTAATAATTATTTTATTAGACGGAACAGGTATTGTTTTGGTTTTAGGTCAACTTTGATGAAAGATGTTGATCCACCTTAAATGATTACTATATATATATATTACAGAAAACCATTATTTTAAACAGTAATATTAAAAAAAAAAAATCACAATATTACAGTTTTTTTCTGTATTTTTGGTCAAGTAAATGCAGCCTTGATGTGCATAGGAGAATTCTTAAAAAAACTATATATATATATATAATATGAGTGAGTGTGTGTGTGTGTATGTATGTATATGTATGTATATATATACATACATATATATATATATATATATATATATATATATATATATATAAAGAATTCCTTGTGAAATTAATCATAACTCCAAAAAAAAAAAAAGTAATTAATCCTGATTATTTTAATTTGTTGACACCTTTTGGTATAGAGATGCAAACACACTCATCATATTTTCATTTGCCCCTCTTCCCTTTATGATTTATGCACAATCAATCTCTTTATTTCCCACACACACACGCACATAATTGTCGAAGTAATGGCTCTCATCTGTTCAAGCCTGATTACCTACAGTCTCAATGGATTCTTCACTGTCTTTCAACCCTTTGCTGCTGTTTGATGCTATCGTGATGATGGATCCCTGGTCCCCTGTCTTACACAAAACACACTCCTCTTTCACCTCTCACCGAATCCCTTTCCTGTCTGATCGCCTTTGCAGCCACTGCCCTCCAGTTTGCCGCTCTCTTCTCTCTCAGACTGCTTTTGTAATCTCTCTTTTCAGCCTTGTGTGTTTGAAAGCACAGCAAACATACTGCTAAAATTAACTGTGAAACAGAAAGGAGCCAAAATAGAAAATGATCAATGCCGGTGTCCGTAGTTGTGTATTCCTAGGAGGATGCTTTGAGGAGAGCACTAGCTGGTGGTTATTTAACCACTTGCTATGTGAATGCTTGTTTTTTGATTCTTTGTGCCTGCTACTGCAGATATTGTCAGTATGCTTGTCCAATATGAAAGTCCGAAAGTCTCACAAGATGCTGCTTGGTTGACATTGATTGCTTTGACCTAGAACATTCCTTAAAGGTATAACTCACCCCCCCCCCAAAAAAAAAAAAAAAAAAAAAAAAAAAAATATATATATATATATATATATATATATATATATATATATAATATTATTATTATTATTATTATTATTATTATTATTATTATTATTTTGGCCCATTGATTTTACTGTATGGGCAAAATGGTTAAAACATTTTTCATAACTTTTCATAAAAATTGTTTTTTTACTTATTTTTTTTCACCCATTGATTTTTTTGAAAAAATGGTTTTAAAAAAATCCACCAAAAATTGTTTATTTTATATTATATTATTAAATACATATAATTATATTATAAATATATTTATTTGTTTGTTTGTTTAGAACTAATTGATTTTAATGTAATTGATTTTAATTAAAAAAAAAAAAATAAAATTCATAACTCACCAAAAAATATTTATATTATTTTATATTATTTATTTGATCTATATTTTTTACCATTGATTTCACTGTATGGGCATTTTTCCTAACGCATCAAATAAATTATTTTTATTTTATTTTTATTTATTTATTTATTGAACCCATTGATACTGTATGGACAAAAATGGTTAAAAGTTGTATAATTCGCCCCAAAAAAATATTTTATTTTTATTGTATTTTAATTTTGTCTATATTTTTGGACCATTGATTTTACTGTATGGGCAAAAATAGTTAAAACATTTTTCATAATTCACCAAAAATATTTTATTTTAATTAATTAATTTAATTATAATTTATTTTATTTTACTTTCATTTTATCTTACTTAATTTTTTTTGACCATTACTTTTAATGTATGGACAAAAATGGTTAAAACATTTTTCATAACTCGCAAAAAAGATTATTATTATAATTTTTTTTATTTAGTTTAATTGTATTGTTTTGTTATACCCATTGATTTAACGGTATGGACATTTTTCATAACTCAAAAACCCTGCAAAATTTGTATCTTTATTTATTTATTTATTTTTACATGTGCTTGTCTTTTGTCCATAACTGTGCTTATGGTGAGATCTACATTTGTGAAATTGGTTGTTTCAACCTAGAACATTTCCTAAAGGTATAATTCGTAAAGATTTTATTTTATTAATAATAATAATAATAATAATACATTTTATTTGGTATAGCGCCTTTAAAAGAGCACTTTCTCAAAGCGATTTACAACACAGTAAACACAACAATACAGAGTAGTACAATAAGACAGAAAAAAATTCAGTTAAATGCAAGACGAAAGTAAAAAGTTTTAAGACGAGATTTAAAAGTTTCTAATGAATTTGCTTCCCTGATGTCAGCCGGGAGAGAATTCCACAATTTGGGGGCGTAAGATGAAAATGCCTGGTCACCCCCAGAACGCAGTCGTGTTTTAGGAACGACTAAAAGACCACTCTGGGAGGAACGCAAATTTCGAGTAGGTGTATAAGGGATTAAAAGATCAAGATCAAGGTACTGAGGAGCCAAACCATGCAGTGCTTTGTAAGTTAACATGAGTACTTTAAAATCAATACAGAAATTAACCGGGAACCAATGCAACAATTTCAAAACCGGAGTTATATGGTCAAAAACCCTGGCTCCTGACAGAATTCTAGCTGCTGAATTTTGTAAATGTTGTAGTTTATTAATACAAGATTTAGAAACTCCAATAAGAAGAGCATTGCAGTAATCTAGGTGAGAAAACACAAAATTATTATTATTATTATTATTATTATTGTGTGTATATATATATATATATATATATATATATATATATATATATATATATATATATATATATATATATAATTTTTTTTTTTTTTTTTACCCATTTCTGTCAAGTCATACATGTTTGGAACAACATAACTTTTTAGTAAACTATTCCTGCAATATATGGTATGTGGTAATATATGGTATATTTTTGTCCATTTTTGTACTTCTGAAGAAAGCCCAATCACAAAGCAGACAAAATAACCCTTCACTATATGTTGTTAAACTAGGGCCATTTTTAAACCTGGTAGTTTTGTTCCAGGGTTATTTGCAGTTTGGAAAGCCTTAAAAAGGTCTCTCCTTGTAAGGTTTTACCTTATATATGTTATACACTGGCATTTATGTGGTGTTGTATGTTTGTTTCTGCTCACGTCCTCCATTTCTCTCTCCTCTCCGTGTGGTCAGTCAAGGTGCAGAGGAGTACCCGACCATTGCCCTGGGAATCCGGAACCAACAACAACAGCAACTTCCTTCCCTATCAACACTATAACACCTACCACCCCGACCAGTCCCGCAGCCAGACCAAGCAGAAAACCTCTCCAAACAACCCCCGTAATGTTCCTTCCCTTTTTCCTTCATCCTCATCCTCTCGTATCTTTCCTTGTCTCTCATTAATATGACCGATAAACAGATTTACGCCATTCTTTTATAGGTTTTGGCGTTATAACTTTAATATTTGCAGATTGATTTTCATTTTCATTGTTTAATAAAAAAATCAGTCTCATACATTTTCAACGAGATTGGGCTATTTAATGCCACATGAGCAAAGAAACGGTTGCCAAGTTGGGCAGGACTCAACTTATGCAAATAGTAGCAACAGCCAAAGGTAGTGAAGGTAGTAAATGATTTTTCTTAATTGTATTGTGTTGTATTCATTTTATTTAATTTTATTTAATCTTACTTTATATTTTTTTAATTAAATTAAATTGAATTTCATCATTTAATTTAATTTGGTTTAATTTCATAGATTTTCCAAAGCGACACACATACATTTCGCTAATTAATGCCACATGAGCAAAAAAAACGGTCGGCAAGTTGGGTAGCATTCAACTTATGCAAATGAGTAGCGACAGCCAATGATAGTGAAGGTAGTAAATGATTTTTCTTAATTGTATTGTATTGTAAAAATTTTATTTAATCTTACTTTATAATTTTTTAATTAAATTACATTGAATTTCATAATTTAATTTATTTAATTTGGTTTAATTTCATATATTTTCCAAAGTGACACACACACATTTCGCTAATTAATGCCACATTTGGCTATTTAATGCCAAAAAAAAACAAAAACAAAAAAACCTGTTGCCAAGTTGGGCAGTATTCAACTTATGCAATTGAGCAGTGACAGCCAATGGTAGTGAATGTTGATAAAGATGAAAATTAAATAATGATTGCACTTCATAGATCCTATATTTTGTTTTTCCAAACGTACACACACAGAAACAAACACACAATATAATTTTTTTAAATCAGTTTTAAACCTGCATTTTTCAGGATTCAGACCCACAACCTTAGCATCCTCTTGGCAATGTGATATGCAATACAGGACCGCATTCGTTCGAATGTCTCCTTCGTGCTTTATTTGATAAGTCTGTTTTTGTTTTTGTCTTTTTTAGTGTGTTTTATTTGATCTCTTTGGAAAACAGAGCAGAACTAATTTGTTCCCCAGCTGTTTCCTTGTCTCTAAACTATGCTGAGGCTAAAGACTGTTTTTCTCTCTCTGCTACTCTCTTCCTCCGTATTATATCTGGCCTTTATTCTCCATCTGTGGGCGTAGCTGAGCTCTATTCTACCAGAGGCGAGAGCACATTACGGGAAAAGCTCAGAGTCGCTGTACAAAGCCAGACGAGCGCTCAGCCATTCAGGCAGACTTGTGTGGTTTTTGTTGTGCAGAAGATACACAGTGAATCCAGAGGACACCTTTGTGGTGCCATTTATTGGGGGATATGGAACATAATCCTTGTTAAGGAAGCGATATTGCACTATTGACATTCTCGCAGTGCGACCTCGCTGTGCGGTCATGGCTGGACTGCAAAGTCTCAAGTACATTCTGGGACATCTAGTCAATGATAATTGACATCCCGAGGCCCTAGATTTGCTCTCTAATTGGCTGATAAGATAGGAAGATTGTCACTTGCCACAAAAGCGCTTCTCATTTATGTTTTTAGGTCATGCTTTTCCTCTTTCAGCGGCCTTCAGAGTCTGATTTGATTATACGGACTCATTACTATAAATTCCGGCCATCAGGGCTTTATCGATTTCTTTTGTTGGCGCTCTGAATGTTTCAAGGGCATTGAGCGACTGGTTAGAGATGACCTGTACTTGTTCGTTTACACTGACAACAGTGTGCTGCATTAAAGCAACTGGAAGTTGTCCATTTTCAGTAAGAGCTTGTGATTAGAGGCGACGTGACAGACCGTTTATGATGCAGCCAAGTTTAGCGTAGTACTGTAAATAAGCAGTGACACAATGCAACCTAGGAAATGTTTTGATGCCAAGGACCCTGAAATAGTTTGATAATCTTGTGAAGAGCGCACTTCTTAAAATATAATTGCTATATAATTTAATATAAAGACCCATTTATATAATGTGGAATGAAATCATATTATACTGTCATGCTGTAAAGACAGTATGTAGTTTTCTACACACTATTATTATATTTATTTAGTATAAACTTTTACATTTTTAAACTAGATTTTTTTTTTTATTTTATATTTATTTATTTTATATTTTTTACATTACTTATTACTTATTTTTTATGTATTTATAAGTTTAGGATTAGGGCTGCCCATAATTCAAAAAGCAAAATGAAAAAAATTGAATAGATATATATAATTGAAACTGTAATTTTGCAATGCAAAAAAACTACACACTATAGAGTAATGGTAGTTTATATTAAAATGTTACTTTTTTTAGGTAAGCTAATTGAAACTGAAATTATGTTAAAAAATATACACAAAGTAATAACAGTAGTCGTATAAACCTTGAAATAAAAACCTTGTTTTTTATAATTTACTTTTTTTATATTTTCAAATGGTAAATGTTGCTATATATATATAAGAAATAAACTTTTTACATATATTTTATTTATTTATTTTTTGTTTGTTATAATTATATTGTTTTTTTATTTATTTATTTATTACAGTTGAAAACTAGGGCTGCCGGTAAGGTAAAATAATTTATATTAATTTTTATATTAATTTATATTTTCGACCAGCATTCAGAATTCTTGTTTATATTTATATAAACTTAAATATTACATGATACAGTAAAACAAAAGTACACACTATAGAGTAATGGTAGTAGTATAAACATTTGAATAAATAAATAAAAACGTTTTTTATATTTATTTATTTAAATATATTCTTATATTCTATTTTATTTATTTATTTATATTATATTATATTTATATGCAGTTTAATGCTAGGGCTGCCAATAAGGTCAAATATTTTATATGAATTATTCAGAAAGAGTTACTAAAATTATATGTAGGCCATTTAAACATAAATCTTAAATTTGACAACCTTACAAAAAAAAAAAAAAAAAAAAAATCGCTGACTTCAGTTTAAAAAACCCTGCAGCAACCAATGGTACAGCGACCTTTAAACCTCAAACGACTGAACTGCTTTTCACTTATATCACACATATGATTGAATTTTGAAGTTGGAAACACTGCTAAAATCGCTTGCGGCACCTTTTCTCACCTTCACAGACATGTCTCAGATTCTCCATTCGTGAGGGTCGTAAAGATGCCGTGGGCACTTCAGCGCTGGTGGCTTCACATAATTTACTGTCATTCCATCAATACTTTTTAGTCACAGTCTCTTTTTTTATTCCTGGATTATATACCCCCCTTGGTTATGAAAGTTCAAAGGCTTTTGCAGTCTCTGGAAGATGTTGATGCGCGTGAAAGAGCAAAACTCCCCTGAGAGTTGTTTTACTTAAGCCGCTGTTTTCTATTTCCCCTAAAGACAAATTAGCGCGCATTTGCTGGACATTAACTCCTTAATGTTTGGATTACGAAGAGCTCATCCTATACAATACACAAGTGGACCAGAAGGCCTTATTATGGCTCTTAGAGCTGTACATGGTTTAATGGCTTTTAAAAAAGAGAGAGAGAAAAAAAGCAGCCAAGAGCAGACAAACTGTTTCAAACTCCAAAGCAAAAATAAGACCGTAATCTGCTCTAATCCTGCCATGTTTTCAGCATCACCAATGTCCCAGCCAAATAAAACATATTTTTTTTAGAGTAGTAATATTCTGCCAGTTGCCTTTTTTGTGAGTGTTAAAAACAGCTTTGAAGCCCTTTATCTGATCAGTATGAACTGTGATTTGGTTCTTAGCCATTGTTCTGTGATAAGAAGTGGCTTTTAGGCATCTGGGAGTATTTTTAGAGATGTGCTTTGATGAAGCTTTACCACAGTTCACACAGTGTCAAAGACGAGGGTGCAGTCTGTAGTGCTTTAATGAGTTGTTTTGTGCTTTTCCTCGACTGGTGACAAACCATGGGTCTCATTTCCAGCACCTGTTGTTAGAAAACGTATACAGTGGGGTTCAGGAGGTCAGTTGAAAATATAAGCTTTAAACATGTTTAAAACATAAAATGAACAGGTTCTGGGTAGAGGTCTGCTACCTGACCCGAGCCCGAAGGGTCCCGAAATTCTCTCGGGTTTCGGGTTAATATTTAATGAATAGCTTCGGGCTCGGGTTTGTAGCTAAGATAAAAATATATGCAGCATGCTACGCTTTCACTGACGCACGCACACATTACTTGCACATAGAGATCGGAGTGTAGGGCAAACACAGAAACTCTGTGGCGCAGTGAAACTTTTCTTAAAAAAAAAAAAAAAACATAGAAAATGACTGCTTCATTGTTCAATGACGCAGCTTCATTGTTTGTAGAGAGAGAGACGCACAGACGCAGGTAGTTTCACTTCCCTCTCTTTGGCTAATTAATTAAAATAAATGTTATGATTAATTAATTTAAATAAATGTGATCTTACCACACTTCATCTTTGTGTCTGATTAAAGCCGTGTCTGATCTAACAGTCTTTCTGTCACAACACGTCAAGCAAGTTGAGAGCAACGATTGCGGTAGACGGAGAACATGCGGCGCAAACATAGTAAAATCAGTCAAACGATGAAAACTGCATAGTGGAAGAATTATGATCTTATCGTTGCAACCATTAAAAAACTCAGCGGAATTTATGTGACAATTACACCTTTTGTTCGTAAAATTTCATAACTGGTAAGCTTAATGAAGCCTTAAGCCTTAATGAAACTGTTTCTTTGTATTTGTGTTTACCTGCTGTTGTATGTAATCGCGAAATACCTACAGCATATTTCACTAATCTGTAATCACTGGGTCACTAATCTAGTTACATTTATGAGACTGATCATGTGAATTTGTATAGATGATGTCAGATGTTGTTCTTCCAAAGAAGCTCAAGATGTTTTTTGGGTCTCAAATCAAGCTGGAGATCATGACCATGCAGTTCCAGTGCTGCTGTTGTTAAAGCATTAGTTCACTCCTAAACAAAAATTCCCTGATAATTTACTTGACCGCATGTCATCCAAAATGTTCATGTCTTTCTTTCTTCAGTCTAAAAGGAATTAAAGTTTTTGAGGAAAACATTACAGGATTTTTCTCCATATAGTGGACTTCAGTGGGGATCAGTAGGTTGAAGGTCCAGATTGCTTCAATGGTGCTTCAAAGGGCTTTACATGATCCCAGCCAAGGAATTAGGGTCTTAACTAGCAAAGCGATCTATTTTTTTTCTTAAAAAAAAATAAAAATATGTAATTTTTAACCACAAATGCTCGTCTTGCATCATCTCTGCAATGTTGGAAAATTCAAGTGTACTTAGTTCTTCATCTGTGTACTCTGGTTCAAAAAGGTAGGGTAGGGCGAAAAACTACCTCTCATTTTATCCTCCAACTTCAAAATTGCCCAACATTGTTGTTTGACCTTTTTTTTTTGTAAAGGCTATTTGACTTTCTTTGCACATTCGCTTTGTAAACACTGGGTCGGTACTTGACTACAAATTGAGTGAAGTCGACATAGTGCAAGACAAGCATTTGTGGTTAAAAAGTATATAAATTGTATTTCTTTTTTAATTACAGATCGTTTCGCTAGATATGACCCTTATTCCTTGGCTGGGATTGTGTAAAGCCCTTTGAAGCTGCATTAAAAACAGCAATTTGGACCTTCAACCCATTGGTCCCCATTGAAGTCCACTATATGGAGAAAAATGTTTTCCTCAAAAACCTTAATTTCTATTCGATTGAAGAAAGAAAGACATGAACATTTTGGATGACATGGGGTTTAGTAAAGTATCAGAACGTTTAAATTCAGGAGTAAACTAATCCTTTAAAGCTAAAGTTTAAGTTGGATTTTCACTTAATTTAAAGTAAATAAAAGTATTTTACCAAGTGAAAGTTATCTTTTTATACTAAATATATGATGTTTTGAAATGAGTCACTGAGAGTTCATAATGAGTGTTTTGCTCAAATATTTGTCTCTTTTTTTCCCACACAGCTCTGGGTTCATCTTTCTCTCCCACCTCCATGAGTGCCTACAGTCTGAGCTCACTCAACATGAACACGCTGCCACGCACCATGTATCCCACAAGTCCTCGCGGCACCATGATGAGACGCAAACTGAAGAAGAAAGACTACAAGAGCTCAAGTACGTTTGATGCAGTCACGTTGAATATTCTGATATCTAATAGGGATCGACCATCTTTTTTTATTGATCAAGAACAAAATATTTCGCTTAATTCAAAAAGAGGCCATTCTTAAAGGGAGAGTTCACCCAAAAAAGTTAATTTATTTACTCACCCCCATGTCATTTTCAAGTTTTTGACTTTCTTCTGTGGCTAAATGCAAATTCAATATAGAAGTGGTCCATACGTCTTGTGTGCTGCATTCAACAGCTTTGTGATGAAGAGATTGACATGATTTAAAGGAACAGTTCAAGCAAAAAATAAAATTCTGTCATTATTTACTGACCCTCATGTTGTTCCAAACTTGTAAGATTTTTGTTCATCTTCGGAACACTTAAGATTAAGATATTCTCATGAAATCTGAGAGCTTTCTGACACTGCATAGACAGCAATGCAACTGACACGTTCAAGATCCAGAAAGGTAGTAATGACATTGATAAAATAGTCTGCATAATAAACGGCAGTAATTGTATCAATGTCCTTAGGGATTTTCATTTTTGGGTGAACTATCCCTTTAACTCAGTTAATTGCTTCAACTAGAAATTAATCAATTTAAAAGTGAATCATTCGGTTTTGTAAACTGGAACATTCTAATCTGACTCAAAATAACTTTTCTTTCCAGTGAATAGCTACTTAAATTCGATTCATTCCTCACCCAGTCCACTTCTATGATGCTTCCGCATCTTTTTTGAAGTTTGAAAGCAGTTAGATGCATTCTTTTGAATTGCTTTATGGAATGCAGCTGAATGGAACTAGGTCTTGAAAGTACTATTTTTACCTTGACGTACCATCTAACAAATGCCACAAAGGGAGCCAAAGACTTTCTTTATGGCTCTGTATAATACATTGAATAATTTGATGTTCCATGTAGGTTTTATCCTCTATATAACAGATTTACCGTCAGTCTTTGCCGAGTTCCCCTTTGATTCATTCTCTGAAACCGTTCCTTTTTATCAGAACGGCTGAAGTAAACAGAAAAAGGCTTGGTTATTGATTTCCTGTAAAACTTCTCTAATGTATCAGCACCTCCATGCAGGCTTCGGCCAGAGATTGGTCTTGACTTTAATATTAGCTTTCGCATTTTTATAGCTGCCTTTGCCATTCGTTGTGCAAAACAGAAGTCAGGAGGTTGAAAGTACCGCCCACAGTAATTCAGAAACAAACCTTTATAAATGCCACATTATGCTAAGCGCATGCAATTGTGCAAAGAGAAGCTTGGTCAAGCTGCTGAAAGCGCCGAAAGCAATAAAACTCCAACACAAATGCGACGAGGTCACTTGGTATTAAAGAAAGGCCATACGTCTATTATTCTTCCTGATAGTCTGTCTTTATCTGTACTTTCAGACCTCTCGCACATGGTTCCTATCCTTCCTGCCCTTCCTCTTCATGCCTGGGCTCTGAATCTGAATAAGATCTGCGAGTGTGATAGCACTTACCTGAAGTGAACGCATTCAGCATCCTCGTCCCATATCCGCCAAGCGAAAGAGGGAAATTACACCTCTGGCTACCCAGTAATTAGATCCTGAAAGATATTTCATATCCTTCAGCCGAGCAGCGTCGCCGTCGCCGCCTCTGCCGCAAATAATTACCCGACCACGCTTTCATACCGCGTGGGGCTGTTATCTGCGGGCTTCATCAACAGGACCAATAAACAAACGTTGGCACTGGAAAAATGGTTAATCAGCTGCCCACATCGCTGAGCGCCTTCATGCTAACTTTCAGTAACCGACTTGTTTTTCCGTTGCATTTGTAGCTGCTTGGTTATTTTACTGTAGACGTTAGTGAAACAACATCTATCATGACAACTCTCTGAAGATTTTATCGTGGTAATGAATATGACAGTGTTAATGTATATGGTCTTGGCGGCATAGATCTGCTACGCTGCTGAATTGCAGCTGCTGTTGTAGATAATTTCTGCTGTTGCAAAGCAAGCACAGGAACTTGTTACTGCCAATAAATATGTCGATACGCAAGTCCGTACTTAAGACATACTGCTGCTGTACAAATAGCATATATAGCAGATCTATACAGGTGGAGCTGGGGAGGTGGAGGGTTTCAGAAAAACTCTGAAAGCATGCTGTGAATGCTCTAGTGAATGCTAACCAGCCATTTACATGTAAAGCAGCAAGCTCATTGGCTGCATATTAGGGATGTAGCGATATTATCAATATCGTGATATCATGATAGCAAAACTGTCTTGATATTATCATCATCACATGACAATATAAAACGATAGGTCTTCCGGGAAAAAGGTGTAGTTAAAATATATTTATTTTCTCTGCGCGTTTCCAGGCGATGCGCACACTTCCAGTCAGCTAATGATCCAGTGTTTTCCGCGCCTCAGAACATATCAGTTCACTGTGAATAAATACTATGACAGTATAGAAATAATATTAAAACCGTTAGAGATGTGCCCAAATCCAAATAATGTAATACAGGACCCCTAAAGGGAATAAATATGGGATAAGAGGAAAAATATATTTCAGTGCTTTCTCTCACAAATAATTATAGTATATATATAAATTGCAGGCATCAGGGAGCCGATATTAACCTGACATCATTTTGACATCAAGATTTCAAAAGCTTGTGGCTTGAAATGCCTTAAAGATAGAGATCTACTGTAAATACTGTGGAAATTTTTATTCTAATTCCAAATGATAAGAAAACCAACAATAAAACAGGAGAAAGTATTTAATTATTAATATATTACTATACTATTTAGTAGTAAATTGAATGGATGTTTGAACTTATTTGCTTATTGTTTTATTTTGTCTTTTTATCCTCATTAAAAATGATCAGAAATCGGAAATAAACAATAAAACAGGAAAAAGTACTAAATTATTACTATACTACTATACTATATAGTAGTAAAACACATGTGAACAGGTTTTGATCAGTTCATCAATAATATTCAGGAAATAATAGATATTGAATGGATGTTTGAACTTATTTGCATGTTTTTTTTTTTGTCTTTTTTATCCTCATTCCAAACGATCAGAAAAGAGGAAACCAAAAATAAAACAGGAAAAAGTACTAAATCATTACTATACTATACAGAATAAGCTCGTGCTACTTCCAGCCCTATTTCTCCAACACCTGCTGCCTCTACCTCTAGCAACAGCTCTCCTATGGACACTACAACCACGTTCACCCCTGCCAACCCCATCCCTGTTGGGCAAAGGGACGAAATTAATGCTTGTTTGTGCATTGTGAACACTCTTGTCTTGCACGTCGGCACCATTGTGCTGCATATATGTACCGGGAGACGTGCGATTATTAGACGGACGATCATCATTTCCAAAAGGCAAATATTCCCCTTCAGAGTCAGAATCAGCAAACAGCATGTGCAACACATCCTCATGCTATAAATTTTATCAGCCTTTTGCAGATTTTCTCTCAGAAATCTCTCAATTTACTTGCACGCAATGAACTGATTTGCTTCCGCATCAGTGCCACGATAGTTTACTTCTACTATTTCGTCCAACACTTTGAATAGGAACATGACGGCATTTTGGTCTAGAATCGAAGTACTACATGTCTGACATCTATTGGTAAGCAAAACAAATGAGATAATACACCGTAATAGGAACTACAGCCTATTTTATTAAGTATGACGTCTTGACACAATTTTGCGACTTTGGCGCTTAGAGCAGGGGTGTCAAACTCAATTCCTGGAGGGCCGGAGCCCTGCAGAGTTTCGATGCAACCATAATTAAACACACCTGATCCAACTAATCAAGTCCTTCAGACTTAATTGAAAACTGCATAGTATGTGTGTTGGAGCAGGGTTGGAACAAAACTCTGCAGGGCTGCGGCCCTCCAGGAACTGAGTCCAAAATCGCTTTTGGATGCGTGCTCGCTTTTTACTTTCACTTTCAAGATTCATGATCACATATATTCAGCACTTACCACACATTTTACAAGATTAGATGTTTGTCAGTCGTGCTCGGGATCTGCAAATCATTCGGCATTGTCCTATCATCCTTACTCTGTTTATGTGTTAAGTGAAATTTTATGTACTGTAACAGGCTACGGATAGCAAGCAGCTAACCATGGTGGCACCATTAGAATAATAATTATTTCCAAATAGGTTTCCAAAACACTTCTAAAGCCTTTTTTAAAGCCGCCTTCTCTTGTCAAGAAATTATGTTAATGGTTGAGCCAGAAGTTGGCATTTCGTATTGTTCGAACACACACAGCACGGTTTTGATAGCGCCGCAGATGCGAAATCCCCTAACAAATGGCTTGCTTAGTTGTCTCATTAAACTGGGATTTGAGACAGCCTTTAAAATGGCAAAACACTCCGGCTAATTTAACTGCCCATTTTTTTATCTGACTTTTAAGTGTTTAATTTACTATGACTTGGCTGCACTTGTTCTGAACATCACGGATAATAGCTTCTCCAACCGCGTTGCACTCCGCTCGTGTTTGGCAAATACACCTGCCGCACAGAAACAGAGCATCTCATCTATTACTCAAATTTATTTCCAGTTTTACTGCCACGAGCATGTGCATGGCCCCTCATAGACGCCGTTTGTTTAGAAAAATGATTTTATAATGGGTCTGTATTAGTTGTATTGAGCCTTTCCTCAGCTAGCTCAAGAAACATGCTTAGTCAGAGCAGCATGAGATATATCATAGTAGTACATATTCACCGTTAAAAAGGCAATTGCAGCAGACATACTGTTCTGTCCTGTAAAATACAGTTTGTATTCTTTTTAAAAAACAACTTAGGCCAGGCTAAGCATGTTTGGTGGTCTTTGTTTGTCCTAAACCAGTCAGACTGGTCTGCTAATTTTCATCTGGTCATGATGGGAAATGTTTAAGAAAAAAAAAAGTTAAAAGAGCAAATAAAATACTAAAAAGAAAAAAAAAATTCACTGAATAAATGTTTTTCATGACATTTTGCTGAAGTGCTTGAAATGGTGTCAAATTCAATTGATAATTGCCCCAAAAATGCTAATGAATATTAGCAGATTATCAGCAATCACCTTGTTTCAACCCACTGCTGTCAAGCTCAGAAAGCAGCAAATTGTTCATTGCCTCACTTGCCCAAATTGAAAGCTTAATTAAAGCTTGATTAACTTCATTGGTGCTCCAAATGAGCCCTATTTGCATAGCACCTTGATTTCACTGTCCGTCGAGCTCTGCACAAAGGCCTTGGCAGTCGAATCAAGGAGTCCAATTGCCCACGATAAGTTCTGACAGCCTATAGTGCGAAGGAAAATGAGCGAGGACGGGTTCACTGCGTGCTGTGCTGCTGATGCAGCATTCCCAGCCTTTGCATGAATGACGTCTTCTAGCATACAAAGTGGCACTGGTTTGTTAAAAGTCCCTCCTGAGGCCTTTACTGTCACTGGCTCACAGGGACAGAATAAAGCTCACAGACACTGTTCAACACATCTGAGAGAGGGAGAGAGATGGAGAGAGATGGAGGGAGGGAAATACATGCTGCAAAGTCACCCATCAGACAGCAATGACACGTCTGGATGTGATGCCAAGCCATCTCCTCACACTGAGCGATAACACAGAAGGTCACAAAACTGCTGCTATTTTCTAATGCGCTTTTTGCTAGTGCAATTCAGTGTCTTGTTACTGTTCGTAAAGCATTAGTGAGACAAATTTTATAGATTTTATTGTGAGACCTATACGATATATTAAACTATCTGACATAAAATTAGCTTAGCATGAAAAACAGTTGAAAATGCATCAGATGTTTATAATTCTGTAAAATTAGGATTTTGTTCTGTCATACTGTACCTAGACCATTAACAATTAAAACATTATATTATTTAATTTATATTATTATAATATAAAAATTATAATATTTAATATTTAGTATTTAAATTGTTAATTTTGTCCATTCAGTTCTATTCTGATTGATTTTTAAAATGTAGGCATTTTTTTTTTTAAAAATGTAAGCAATTTTCAGTATAATTTATAAATGTAAATAAATGTAATGTTGAATAATTAATAATATTAATGTCCATTTCCAAAATACAAAAACCGAAAATATAATAATTCACATTTACATTACTTTGATTAATTAAAAAATAAAAATAAAAATCAGGGTTTAAAACTATTTAAAAAAACAAAAACAAATGTACAAATATTATATGATCATTAAAAAGTACAAATAGTTTAAACCCTGATGTAAAAAAAAAAAAAAAAAAATGCACAAAATGGACAAAATGAACAATCAAAACAAAAAAAAGCATAATACTACCTAGTAAGCAAATAAATAAATAAATATGCAACACACACAAACATATAATTGTACATTTTTAATTGTAGGCTATATAAAGTTGAAAAAAAAATGATCATATTTTAGAACTATTACAGAAGGTTCAAACGCTCACTGATGCTGACAGAAGGAAAAACAATACACTAAACATTTGGATTTTGAAGATCAGGGTAAACTGAACTTATTTTGTCTTCTGGGGAACATTTAAATATCTTCAGTATATTTAAAATAAGAAAGATTTACACATCCTCATTCAAAAGTTTACACCCCTGGCTCTTAATGCATCGTTTTTCCTTCTGAAGCATCAGTGAGCGTTTGAACCTTCTGTAATAGTCTTCAGTATGAAAAGATGGATCTCAAAATCATACAGTCATTGTTGGAAAGGGTCCAAATACACAAAAATGCTGAAAAACCAAAGAATCTGTGGGACCTGAAGGACTTTTCTGAAGAAAAGCAGTCAAGTTTAACTGTTCAAAGACAAACAAAGGACTCATTAACAACTATCACGAAAAAATAAATAAATAAAAAGCTGTGGTGACAACACAGTATTAAGAATCTAGTGTATGTAAACTTTTGAAACAAGGTCATTTTATATGTTCAACTAAAAAAAATAACATGCATTTTGTATGATCCCTCTTATTTTGGTAAAATAATTAACATTCTGGAAAGTCTATGTAAACTTTTGACGTCAACTGCAATTATTAGGTAGTATTAATGCCTTTTTTAAATGTAAAATGAATAGTCCTAACTTTTTTTTTATTGCTAGAAAGGTGCAAAAACCAGGTATAAAACAGAAGATATAATAATTAGTTTGACCACCTGATGTGCACAGTCAAATATTGTTTCAAGGTTAAGCACGTCCTATCACTAACTGTTTGATGAAAAGGGCTTTTTTGAAGAATTTTGTTCCCATTTTTTAAAAAAATGTCTACTGCAAGATCAAACATGGCGTCAATGAAGCAGTGAATGTGAGGGGAAACTATCTGTCTTGTCCACACGCCCCATAAACAGACACATTCAGTCTGTTGTCTCCTCTTCTCCTGCTGGGGATACTCTAAAAAGCCTACGCTGATGTCTTTTCTAAATCATGTTTACCTCTGTTGGAGGTGGTGTCATGCTAATTTTAAAGTTCCCCTCTGCGTTTCTGTGGTCCGGAACAAACCGCTCTGCATTTAATGTACTGTGACCGAACTAGCACCGTGTCTTCTCACCAGGAGAATATTAGCATAATTTAATTGTTGGCTAATGCCTACAGTCCTCGTTTATGATTCCTGTGTGGTTGTCAGTTGAGGTGCTAATACGTTCTGCTAGAGGAAAATGTGATTATATTAAAGGACAGCGTTGAGGGCCCCGGTATCTTCTGCAAGAAGCAGATCAGGCTTAGGTATTCACAAATTTAAGAGAATCTTTATTTCTGTTCCTTTTATGTGACGCAGGTCTTCAACACACACATCTTCATGCAAAAACTGTTCATGCAGAGCTGCAGAGTTGTAGGCCCTATGATTTCTGCAGACGGAATCACGGAATGTATTATTTAATGTGGAATGTCAGAGAATTGGTCAAAGTTTGGAAGAATTAATTAAACGTGTGTCATCAAATTAAATCAAATCACTATATGAACTAGTATGTATAAATATTAAGCATCAAAAAGACTATTTGAATATGAATCCTGGATGTTCTGTGTCTCTGTGTTTATGAATGCAGACGTGCGTTTTATTCACTACACATACTGACGCATCCGTGACGCTCGCAGTGATTCCAGCATCTGCCGTCTCAATAAATGAGGACATAAATACATGAACACCATCTCCAGAACTGCTCTGAGAATCACTTAATTCACATTTAACCGTTCCATTTGAGTATAATTTAATTAGTCAAAATAAAAGTTTGGTTTAAATTAAAGATGACAGAAATATGTTTTTAATACTTAGAATGTATGTAATACTACTACTACTACTGCTGCTGAAAAACTAATAAAACTTTCTTTTTTAAAGAAATAATTACACAATATTTCTTTTATGTTTTAATTTTAATAGTTAAATCCCCTTTACTTCATTTTCATTTTAAAAGATAAATTTAATTATTTTTATGCCTTCTGTTAATATAAATACACAACACAGAATTTCTGTCTATTTTTAAGTCTATTGTAAGAATAAATAAAAGTTATTATACATTCAAATAATTAGACATGCTAAAACCAGAATTTGATAGTCATTTTTGCTAAAACATTTAATAAATCGATGTTAAATTGTATAAGTTTCATGATTTTAATTAATTAGACTTGCTTTTTTGATTAATACGATTTTATTTAACCATTAAAAACGGAAAAAAATAAACTAAATTTGGAAAAAAATAAAACGGAATATGGGAAAAAAAATAAGATGGATTTCATAGGGCTCTAGAGTTGTACCCCAGAATGCACAAAGGGGTTCCATATTACCTGAAATAATGTAATTTTTGCATTTTTTTTTTTTTTTTTTCAGTAAAATTATTTAAAATTCCTTGATATGCCATATATTTCTTCAATTTTGTGTATGAACCTCAGAAATTTAAAGATTTGTCATTGGTTCAGAAAACCTACTACTACTACTAATGATAATAATACTTTTTTTTTTTTAAAGATTTATTTTTGGCCTTTTTTTTTGGCTTTATTATGATAGGACAGATCATTGTTGACAGGAAGCGAAGTCGGAGAGAAAGAAGGGGGTAGGGTCGGGAAGGGTCCACGAGTCGGGATTCGGCGCTGTATGTCGGCGCACTGCCCACAAGGCTATCGGCGCCGATAATAATACATTTTTGATCATTTTAATGCTTCCTTGCTGAATCAACACATTAATGTCTTTAAAAAATAGATCTTACTGACCTCAAACATTTGAACATCAGTGTGTATCTATATATATAGAGAGAGAGAGAGCTTAAAACAGATCCTGGCGACCGAAACAATGACGCAACTCACAGGCCCTGAGATCAAAGGTACGTTTTTCAATTTCACCAGAACCGCCAAAATCTCTTTTCTGCTGAAGAAAAGATATTTCAAAACTCTTCTGACTCATTCTAAGGATTTCGAGTTACCGCTGACTCACTACTCTGTGGGAAGCAGAAATGAAGATTTCTTACAGGAAGGAGGAGGAGGAGGAGGAAGTGAACGAGCTAGAGAGAGTCAGTTGGCTGGCGATTCTTTGAGATGTGTCGACGCTGACCCCTCAGGTGCTTCCTTGTCTGTCAGAGCCTTTGAAGTCTACCACAAACCGAAGACTCCACTTAACCGAATCGCCTCACGAAGCAAGACTCAGAAGCACACAAAGCCCTGTCGGGTCAAATCGCAGTCTGCGGCCCCTGAGCCGTTCGTGAAAAGACCAGTCAGTATCATTCTCAACGCTTCAGACAAGAGGAGTCCCAAACGAATGTTGATCGATGTGCACCGCAGACCCGTCCCTGAAAGCGTTTCAGCATCCAAGAGGCGTCCTATCCTCATCTGCGTCACCTTAACCTCCCTTTCTCATCCCTCACGCCCAATAAAAAAGGAAAGGTCACCGCATTTAAAACAATAAAGGTGTCTGGTGCGGTAAATCTAGCCCGTGAGCAGGATCATCAATCTCGGATAGACTCACTCTCAAGTCACACTAGAGCGATCCACAGAGTATAACAGGCTCTTTAAAAATGCGGCAGGCCTGGTTTGGCGCCGGTCGATAACCCGGAGGCACATTTCCGTACGTATCTATGGGGAAAAGAGACCTCTTGGCTGCCATCTGTGCTCTCTGGTGCTTGGGATGACGGTTTAAGCTTGGTCAGTCAAGGGTGTGACGGGCGCTCGTGTGTCAGAGTGCATTTTCTGTTGCCTTTTTGAAAGCACGCAGAGTGAACAAACATCTCTAGAAGTAGTCATCAGAAGGCAAGGGCAAAATTGAGTCTTTTTGCAGGCCGGTTACAATGTGTGGCTTTGCAATTGAGATGTATCCCATGAGACTTTATTGATATAGACAATTGTAAATGGGGTGCAGCGCTGTGTATAAATCACATTGGTTATGCTTATGCGCCTGTCTGCTTTTCGGTAAGCTGGTTTAAAAGCTCTCAATCAGCGCGGTAAAAACAACAGGGTTTATCTGTTTTCACAGACTTGCTTGTTTCTATTAGACATAGAAAAGAGAAAAGAGGGTTTTTTTTAGTTTATCGTTATAAGACAATATTGCTTGTTAGATATTTAATTGTTTATGTTTAGTGTTTTTATCATTACCTAAAAATCGTTTATGCTAAATGTGTCCAAATAGAGTGTTTTCACGATATGTCATCAGCCATATTGGCGGCACTGAACATAAACAATGCCACTGAACCGAACAAAACTCACATATTTTGCTGATTATTGCTGCTGAAAATAGTCAATTATTGTCCTGGTTTGGGCCGTACTAATCTGTCTGACCGGGAAAAACATTTGGAGTACTATAGACTGCCAAAAGTTAGAACAAATCAAGGACAAGAGTGCAAAAAGGGCATTTGTGGTTGGCCAAACTGATCCAGGATTTCCAAAGCAAGAATCTTGACAACATTTCTGTTTGTTCTATTCATATCCAGTCAGGTAGGTCAAATATTAGGGTAACACTTTATTTTATGGTCACTTAACTAGTGGCTTATTAGCATGCATATTACTAGATTATTAGCCATTTATTAGTACTAATTAAGCACATATTAATGCCTTATTCTACATGATCCTATTCTACATCCCTAGTCCTACCCAATACCTAAACTTAACAACTACCTTACTTACTATTAATAAGCAGCAAATTAGGAATTTATTGAGGGAAAAGGTGTAGTTAATAGTGAATAAGTGTTCCCTATTCTAAAGTGTTACCAATATTAGGTTAATATCTTAATTAATACTGCTCGTAAGTATCTTAACCACCTATTAACTTTAGTTTGTCAAAATACTGCGGCCTTTCCTGCTTACTAAGTCATTTACTATATGATTTAGCAGCTTCCACACATTTTTCCATGGTTAAGACAGCATAAATTAGCAGAACAATGTATATAGTAGTACGTTAACTGTGCGATCCCTGCTGTAGTTTACATACGGGTATCGCCAATATGGCTGTACATCCGGGTAACTGACAAAATCAAGACGTAGGCCTAAGTGCAAACCTATAGTACTTACAGGACTTAGTAAGCAGGAAAGGGCACAATATTTTGACAAACTAAAATTAATAGGTGGTAAATATATGTACAAGTGGTGTTAACTAAGATATCAGATTAATATTTCACCTACCTGAACTGAAATGAAAAGAACAAACACGAATGTTGTCAAGATTCTTGCCTCGGAAATCCTGGTATAGTT
Organism: Cirrhinus molitorella; assembly: GCA_033026305.1. Classification (NCBI taxonomy): domain Eukaryota; kingdom Metazoa; phylum Chordata; class Actinopteri; order Cypriniformes; family Cyprinidae; genus Cirrhinus; species Cirrhinus molitorella. The sequence goes on from CM065128.1 coordinate 27,430,565, forward strand.
TGGCCAACCACAAACGCCTTTTGTTCCTCAGTTGTTGGACTCTTTTCCTTGATTTGTTATAACTTTAGGCAGTCTATAGTACTCTATAGTACAAATAATTGACAATTTTCAGCAGCAATAATCAGTTAAATTTGTGAGTTTTGTTCGTTTCAGTGGTATTGTTTACGTTCAGTGCTGCCAATATGGCCGACTGATGAGAACACTTTATAAACAGAGTATGCGCTAAAGTGACAGTACAATGTGAGTGCGCATTCAATGATCAGCATATTAATAGCTCAATTGATATACAGTAGAATTTACCCAACTATATAATTCAGAGAGAACGCACTGAAATGTGTTTTCTTCCCATCTGGTTTTTATTCCCTTTAGGAGTTCTGTAGTACACATCAATACCTTAATAGACAAACTTAAAACACGTAATATGTATTATATTATATAATATGTACAATTATATATACTAATAATATGACAAAAAAATGACCTTTTATCTAAAATTACAAAAATGAAAATAAAAAATTTAAATATAAAAATAACAGTGGAAGCAGTCAGAAATAATACTGCTGCAGGTTATGGTGGTGTTATTAAAATTGCTATCACAATTTTTAATTATAATGACAAAACTATATAATATAGTCATTTCAGACCCAGAACTGTAAGATAGGGAAGTTCTAACAACCTCATAATTTGTACCATCTACAGACAGAGTTTCCTCAAATCCCTGTGGTCTGATTTGCGATATAATACACTAGCTCTATATCAAAGTGTCTTTTCTTATTTCTAGGCGTACCTAGTTGGCTCAAAGATACTAGCACACATATTGAATTCTTATCTGCAGTGAGGGCACAAATCCAGCTCAGACACTGCAAAGACTCACATGGCTGACAACCTTTTAGTCTGTGAAAAGTTGCTCCGAGATACATACAGAACAGCTGTTTGAAGCCTTTAAAAGGATTTTTCACTAGAACTTGTTTGATTTATCAAACCTGTGTGACTTTTTTGTGCTTGCGTTGATGGCCAAAGGTGAAGTTTAGCAGAATGTTCAAGCTGCTCTTTTTCATATAGTAGGTTGCTTTTTCCAATTTCTGCTGTTTGTGACCCTGTCTTCCTCTTTTTTTCATTCCTCTAGTGTCTCTGGCTTCCAGTACCGTGGGACTGGCTGGCCAGGTGGTCCACACAGAAACAACAGAGGTGACCCTCATCAGCGACTCCATCATGGGCTTTGGGATCCAGCTTCAGGGAGGAGTCTTTGCCACGGAAACCCTGTCCTCTCCTCCACTCATCGCGTACATAGACCCCGACAGCCCAGCGGAGCGGTAAGATCTCCAAACACGATTTTTATTAATCTCCAGTGCTTCTCCAGTGCCTCATTTGACCTAGTTAAAACTCTGGGTTTTAATATTCCAGATACCCCTCCTCAGATCGGAGCGCTCGGCGCGGCTTAATTGTTTGCGTTATCACAGAAGTGTGAACTTCCCTTTGGGAAGCTTGAATATTTAATCTCGAATCTAATTTTGATTATCTGAACACATCCCAAAGCCCACAGTTATTACATCACTGCGTCGTTCTCGCCGCTTAGATCTTGTCCTCCGCAGAGCCACAACTTCATCCATGATATAATGCGATGATGGCACATGATATATAACTGCCTGGCCGTGACGATCTGATTTCCAGCCTGCTTGGGCTGTGATTGACTACGGTGTTACGTGATAGAGCGAAGCACTTAACTATAATTACCTGAGCGGCAGAGCCTCAGCTGGCATCCAGATGAACTTACTCGTCGACTGAGGTGGATTTACATCCCAACTTCACTGTAATTACTGACCGGGATGAGACGCTGCCAGCTGAAGTTGTAATTGCAGTGATGGACATAAACCTTCTAATGCTGGTGATTTGATAAAGACCGACTGGAGATGGAGATGGAGATGGTGATGCTGCCAACTTCACTACATTTTTCAGTACTGGAAAGACAGTTTAGCTTTTTTAAAATAATGTAGCTTTTTTTACTTATTTGGCAACAAATAGTGGTGAGTGCACTGAATTTCTGTTTATTTACTTTACAGCATACTGTGCAATCTGTTTTTTTAATTAATTTGTGTTTTATGCATCATTGTAATGATTCCCAAAAATGATTCACAGATTCATTTGAGCTTTTGTTGGAGACACCTGAGTGGTGTTGTACTTTTTTTTTTATTTTAGTACTAGCGTAATTTATGGTTTGGTACACAATTTACAGAATATTATGTTAGTTAAATGTTCTAGTTTATTACTATGGATTAGTTCAGTTATATGCATTATAGTTTATTTAAAAAAAATTATTGTAAATTGATCTATTGTACAACTTTTTTAGATTTCGCAGTGATGTACATTTTGAATAATAATGTTTATTTACTTAATTTACAAAATATATTTATAAAATGCTGTAGTTTACCACTATGGATTGTTTTTTTTGTTTGTTTTTTTTGTATTTTAATATTTGTATATTTTACGCATGGTATTTTAATATTTTATATAATAAAATATTATATTTTTAATAAGGTTTAGATTTTTTTTTGCTAGATGAATACTGTTTTCATTGCTAAAATAAAATAAAACAAAACAGTTCAGTGAATAATGTTTATTTACTTAATTTACAAAATATATGTAGTCAATGCTGTAGTTCATCAATAGAAATTATGCGAGTTAAGGTATTTTGGTGATTTAATTTATTTTAATATTTTAAATGTTTGTTTTTTTTTTCTAAAAAAAAATCTTATTTTTAATAATATTTAGATTTTTAGATGAATACTGCTTTTATTGCTAAAATAAATATAAAATTAAATTAAATTAAAAAAAAGCTCAAAAAAGAAATTTCTATATTCCAGATAAAAACACATATACCATATGTGGCCCTGGACCACAAAACTAGTCATAAGGTCAATTTTTCAAAATTGAAATGTATACATAATCTGAAAGCAACCCAAATAGGACAATATTTGGCTGAGATACAACTATTTGAAAATCTGGAATCTGAGGATGCAAAAAAATCTAAATATTAAGAAAATCGCCTTTAAAGTTGTCCAAATTAAGTTCTTAGCAATGCATATTACTTATTAAAAAATACGTTTTTATATATTTACGGTAGGAAATTTACAAAATATCTTCATGGAACATGATCTTTACTTCATATCCTAATGATTTTTGGCATAAAAGAAAAATTTATACTTTTGACCCATACAATGTATATTTGGCTATTGCTACAAATATACCCCAGAGACTTATGACTGGTTTTGTGGTCCAGGATCACATATCATCTCACAATAATATGCATGTTTCAGACAAACCTGTTTCTATATTGTAACTGGGGATGTCAAGCTCTAAAAAGAACAAGGAAGTACCTTTATTCTTTATTCTCAGTAAATCTCTTCCTCCAGCATAGCTCTAAAATCACCAAACACCATGAGGCTAATCACATGACATGTTTGAATGCTTTACATTTTTGTTGGTGGTGATGCTAGCAGCCCACGCTGGATACCAGCATCCAAAATACAGCATATGCTTTATGTTGACCAGCTTTGCAGGTGTTTTCAGCGGTGAAAGCAAAAGCAATATTGCTTCTGTTTGGCTCATAAGCCATTTTGGAATTCAATAAAGAGTTTTTGTTCCCTCAGCTATTAAAAAGTGCTTTTACTCTGACCTTGAGCTAAGAGGACATTTGTATTTTTGGCTAAAGCGTCACATCCACTCACTAATGTCTATTTAACGGCGCCAGCTGGCATAATATAAGTGGTTGGCCGGTCAGTGCGAGATATTTCCTGAGTCCCACCAGTCCCACTCTTTTTGTCTCCCTCTACACCAGTCCATTATTTTTATTTTATGCATTCAGCACAGCTAGTCTATTGGCCAGTGTAAGAGGAATGGTGTGCTAAATCTGCTCTCTGTGCACAGGTGCGGCATCCTGCAGATTGGCGACCGCATCCTGTCAATAAACGGCATCCCTACTGAGGACAGCACACTGGAGGAGACCAATCAGCTGCTGAGGGACTCCAGCATCACCAGCAAAGTCACACTGGAGATTGAGTTTGACGTAGCAGGTGGGGACACGTACCGATTCATCAATTCCAAACCTGTTTGGGGATGAAAGATCCATCTGGCCACATCCCAGTGCTTGTCCTAGAGTTTTTTTTTGTCTATCTTTCTTTTTAAAAGTTATGCCATAATACTGAACCATCTGGCATCTGTTTGATGCATAGAAATGATTAGTACTGCAAGACAAGTGACCCGTGATTTAATAAGTGCTATTTCCAGACAGACATCCACATGAAAACACTGTTTATATACTTTCATCTGAAAATCCACACCACACATTCTCTCATTTTTCCATCTCGTGCTGTGCTTTGGCAGTGTAATCACAGTCCGGGCCGCGTCAAGCGTCTGTAGTCCTTGAGACACGCTGTAATTAGCTTGTCATCCTAGTGTTTTGTCTTGTTTAATTTGGTTTGATATTTAATTAGTTTCTTTTATTTGGCTTATCAGGAATCTTTTAAACTGTGTTTCTGACGACTTCAAGGGTAGTCACAGCCTTCCGGCATTAGCACGCAGACAGTACACGTCTCCTGTCCATTAAGCAATCAAAAAAAAAAAATCTATTTGACATAAATACTGTTCTTTTTTAACTTTCTGTTTATCATTTATTCTTGAGTACCAAATCAGCATATAATAATTTTTGAAGGATCATGTGACACTGAAAACTGGAGCAATAAAAATTCAGCTTTGCTGTCACAGGAATCATTTACACTTTAGAATATATTCAAATAGAAAAAATGTAATTGTCATATTTTACAATATTACAGTTTCTACTGCGTTTTGATCAAATTAATGTAGCTGAGTGGGGCTGAAAATATGTAATAAAATGTAATAATATTTTACAATGTTGCAGTGTTTACTGTGTTTTGGACAATTAAATACAGTGAGTAAGGCTAAAACGATTAGTCAACGATCCTGACAACAACAAATAAAATCAAAATATTGAATATATTTAAATAGAAAACCATTATTTTGAATTGTAATAATATTTTACAATATTACAGTTTTTACTATGTTTTGGTCAAATAAATGCAGCTGAGTAGGGTTGAAACAATTAGTCAACAACATTGACAATAAAAAATGGTCAAATATTTAAATAGAAAAACATTTAATGTAATAATAGTTTACAATATTATAGTTTTGGTCAAATGAATGCAGCTTAGTAGGGCTGAAACGATTAGTCGACAATGTCAACAACAAAAAATTGTCGACAAATGTTTCATATATTTGAAAACATTATTTTGAATTGTAATAATATTTTACAATATTACAGTTTCTACTGTGTTTTGGACAAATAAATACAGTGAGTAAGGCTGAAACGATTAGTCAACGATGTTGATAACAAAAAATTGTCGACATAATATATTTAAATAGAAAAATATTATTTAGAATTCTAATAATATTTTACAGTATTACAGCTTATGAGTTTTGGTCAAATAAATGCAGCTGAGAAGGGCTGAAACGATTAGTCATCAACAAAAAAGTGTTGACAAATATTTAACATATTTAAATAGAAAAACATTATTTTTAATTGTAATAATATTTTACAGTATTACCGTTTTTACTGTGTTTTCGACGAATAAATGCAGCTAAGTAGGACGGAAACGATTAGTCGACAATGTTGACTACAAAAAAAAGTCAAATATTTAAATAGAAAAACATTTTGAATTGTAATAAGAATACACAATAATATAGTTTATTGGGTGTATTTGTAGCAAAAGCCAAAAATACATTGTATGGGTCAAATTGATCAATTGTTCTTTTGCCAAAAATCATTGGATATTAAGTAAAGATCATGTTCCATGAAGATATTTTGTAAATTTCCTACCGTAAATATATCAAAACTTAATTTTTAATTAGTAATATGCATTGCTAAGAACTTTATTTGGACAACTAGTATTTTTTAGACAACTTTAAAGTATTTAGTTTTTTTGCACCCTCAGATTCCAGATTTTCAAATAGTTGTATCTCGGACAAATATTGTCCTATCCTAACAAACCATAAATCAATAGAAAACTTATTCATTCACCAGATAATGTATAGATCTCAATTTCAGACCTTGACCTTTATGTCTGGTTTTGTGGTCCAGGGCCATATTTTACACTATTAGAGTTTTTACTCAAAAATAAATGCAGTTGAGTAGGGCAGAAACGATTAGTCAACAATGTTGACAACAAAAATTGTTTTATATATTTAAATAGAAAAACATTATTTTGAATTGTAACAGTATTTTACAATATTATAGTTTTTACTGTGTTTTGGTTTTAGTAGTGCTGCATTATCATCAATTAATCATTCTAATAATCGTTAGATTAATCGAATATCAAAATGATTGTTTGTTGCAGCCCTACAGCTGAGCATGAGACTTCTTTCAAAAACATTAACAAATCTTACCAACTCCAAACTTTTGAATGATGATAGAAGTTATGCTAACCCTAACAAACTTGTTCTCCGAGTTTGGGAATTATATTTGTCATATTTTTGGCATGACATGAACGTGCCATAATTTCCAAGACCCACTTATTTCCATTCTGTGACACACAGAATGTCAATTTTTCTTTGCAACTCAATAAAATGTAAAAGTTTTATCACAGCGCAACAACATTTGCTTTTGAAAGGATGTGCTGGAAGGAGAACAACTTTAGCGTGTTTCAATATTCTTTATCGTTCAGGCCAAGTGGTTGCTTTAAAAACACTTTTGTTGATTTGGATGAAATGAGTTGGCTTGAATTACTGCATGATCATTTCGAGAGCAGAGGTCGTTGTGTGTAATGACGGGTCACGAGAGAGCAGTACGTTTTCTTTCTTTGAGCGCTTTGACACTTCTGTCATTCTTTTTGAGTCTGACTCACTGCCCAGAGGAGAAGGACATATTTTATGGAGATTTTTTTTTATCCCTCCCCTCTCTCCCAGACTGAGCTTTCTGGGCTTCTGTCAGAAAGATTGTCTACATCTCTGCCTGAAAGAAAGACTGAATTTTTAACAGCTGTCTCCAAGTCATTTTAAAGAAACGGTTCATTCAGAAAATGAATGTTCTGCTGCCATTTACTCTTCTTTCTTTCTTGCATGTAAAAACAAAGGAGGTAAATGCTACTTTTTTCCATGCAATGAAATCCACTATGGTCCTCACATGTTCATTGTATGGAACAAAAACAGCTTGGACATACTACTAAACATCTCATGTTGGGGTTCCATGGACATCCACTTTTTGCCTTCAAAATGGACTATAAATCACAACTTAAAATTCCAGAATGATGCTACAGATAGACTTGAATCTAAAAATGGACCTTTTTGTATTTCTGTCTTTGTTTCATCCAGAATCGGTTATCCCAAGCAGTGGAACCTTCCATGTGAAGCTACCAAAGAAGCCAGGTGTGGAGCTGGGGATCACCATCAGCTGTACGTATTTTTTTTTCGCAGATTTCTCTGCAAATATAATAAGGCTGTCTTTATTTGAGCTCCTTGACCTTCAATTCAGGTGTAAATTGTATTTAATTGTGCACGCTAAAGGGATAGTTCACCTGAAAATGTCATTAATTACTCACCCTCATGTCGTTCCAAACCCGTAAGACCTTAACGTGTCAGTTGCGTTGCTGTCTATGCAGGGCCAGAAAGCTCTTGGATTTCACCAGAAACATCTTAATTTGTGTTTTAAAGACGAACAACTTGAGGGTGAGTAATTAATGAACACATTTTTTTAGAGGGGATGAACTAACCCTTTAAGGCAAGCAAAAACCTTGAATGAAGTTGCTTTGTGCTAAGTGTGAATCTAAAAAAGTGTACAGTGAGAGACTGTTAAATAACCTTATAATCTCCCACTTTTCCCTTTGAAGCTTTAATTGCCTCTTCAGCATTTTTCTGTGCATTATACAGGCCACAAATTTAGAAACAAGTCTTCACAATTGCGTCTTCCTTCATTCGCTATATCACTGAGATATAAATATGTGACATTTAACCTTTGTTTCAGTTCCAAAGACATTAAAGAGATGCATCTGGGTAACTTATTACCAGGTTACTGGGGAAATAATGTAGCTGTTGCTTATTAGAGTGCTGGAAAAACTTTGTTACTCAAAGGGTTTGTGCTTATTTATTACATTTTTGAAGTTCTGCATGAATAGAAGTGCCTAATTATATATTATCTCCCATTTATCGCAATTGTACATTTAATTGCTAGGCACAGACTGTAGGTTACAGTGGCTGCGTCCAGAAGTAAAGGCAGTTTCAGTGTATTGTGGTGTTGTGTGATATGTTTTTGTATATGAATGGCTCTATAATGAATTCCAATGAGCTTTAGGGAAAAACAACTTGTGGAAAATTAAAAAAGAGAAGACGTTTACGTTTACACATAGGATTGTCTTCCTAGCAGTGTTATTTGTGAACCTGGACAACAAAACCAGTCACAAGTGTCCATTTTCTGAAAATCGGAATAAATAAGCTTTCCATTGGTGTATGGTTTTAGGATAGGACAATATTTGTCCAAAATACAACTAATTGAAAATCTGGAATCTGAGGGTGCAAAAATCACCACAAAGTTGTCCAAATGAAGTCCTTAGCAATAAATATTACTAATCAAAAATTAAGTTTTGATATATATATATACGGTAGGAAATGTACAAAATCCTAATGATAATTTTGACCCATACAATGTATTGTTGGCTATTGCTACAAATGCATTCATGTGGTTTTGTGGTCCAGGGTCACATTTTGATATAATTTTAAAGTTAGCTATTATATTTTATAATAAATTTATTTCAGCATTATTTCAATGAACAAAGATGCATTCATTAATAGTTTCATTTAATGATACTAACACCTTTGTAAACTGCCTGAGAAGTCACAGTCGATGTGACAAAACAACTTTTTGAAACTTTTTTTAGATTTCAAATGCAGCCAGTGTCTTGCGTTGTGAGGATTTAAGGCATTGAACATGGTTTCCTGCCTTTCAACTACGGATTGTTATACCGGTTTTGCACTGGACCCTTTTGACTTTTATCATTTCTGTCTCCTCTGTCCTCTAAACCAGACTACTTTTCAAACCCTCATCATTTCTTTCTTCCTTTAGAGATACTGTTTCTATTCTCCTGTTGTGCCGTTCGTTTACCATCACCTGGCTTTTTGGAAAGGTAGTTATAGACGGATCTGCCTGTGAATTCAATCTGTTTTCCGCCTGCAGTCAGGGCCTCTGCAGAGCTCGCTTCGTAAACCCCACGCTCCGAACGCTCGAAGCCTTTGCCAGCTGCTTCATCAATGCCCGCCCGCATTGTCAAGCCAGAATGATTCATCACCTCATCCCAGCTCGGTTTTGTGACTTTGACTGTTTTCCCCATTACAGCAATATGATACAAACTTTCTGTTATTAGCCAGTAAGCGTCTTCGTGAAACACACTGGTGGACCCCCATGCAACAACCCAGCAGTAATTGCTTCTCTCTGAAGCTGAGGAGTTGTTTTCCTCCAGAGCAATTTTGCCCATCGTCCTCCACACATTCTAAATGAAAGTATTTATTATCTTGCTGGTCGTGTACAAGTCTTCACATTTGTTACTAATTTGATGGGGCAAATTCTCCCAGGATAGGCTATGTAGATATGCACAGTCCAAAGATAATAGCAAACGGTTCCCAGTAAAGCTTCTTTGTGGGTTTTACTGCTGTCTGAACTTCCTTAATGAGCCAGACGAACTATTGTGCGTGTGCTAACGCACTGCTGTAACTGCTTTTCAGATCATTAAAAAAATTCCCTCAACTGTTGGTTCCCATTCCACCGCATCTTCTCAAAAACTCCATGATATCAATAAACATAATAGCTCAAGCAAAAAAAGAAAATTAGTTTTGATTTACTCACCTTGTTGTTCCAAAAAATTATTAAATTATGAAGAATAAATTGATGGTTCTTTTAACATGCAGTTACAATGAATGGTGACTGGAGCTTTCAAAATTCAATAAGCAAAAGCACCATTATAGTATAACAAATGGTCTATAACTCTGTATTACACAGAAACCGTATAATTGCTTTGTGTGAGGAAATTCAAGATGTTATTCAATCACGGTTTCTTCCCAAATGAGCTTTTCACTCAGGATTTGCTGAAACAAAATTTAATCAGTGATTTGACTTCAAGAATCAGATCAATCCAATTTATGAACAAATGATTCAGGGTGGTTTCATAAACTGATAATGAATGACTGAAGAATGAATCAACAGATTCAATGAATGATCCATTCACAAATTAGACATTGTGTTTTCTCCGATAAACACAGCCAAATTTTAGTGAAGAATTACTTTTTGGTCTGTTTCTCATTGAAATGCCTTCAGAAAAAGTCTCTTTTATGGTGTTTTTTAATCCTCTTTGATACTTGTATCCTCTATTCATAGTTTTTACATGAAAAAGAGCAACGTGAACCTTCATAAAAGTATCTTTCTTTTGTATTCTAAACAAGAAAGGAAGTCACATGGGTTTGAAACTACAGTTGATGTCAAAAGTTTAAACACACCTTGCAGAACCTGTAGAATCTTTTACCAAAATAAGAGGGATCACACAAAATGTATGTTATTTTTTATTTAGTACTGACCTGAATAAGAGATTTCACATAAAAGTTTATATATAGTCCAGAAAATAATAGTTAAACTTATAAAAATTCAAAAGTTTACATGCGTTTGATTCTTAATACTGTTTTGTTACCTAAATGTGATCCACGGTGTTTGTTTGTTTTTGTTTAGTGATGTTGTTCATGAGTCCCTTGTTTGTCCTGAACAGTTAAACTATCTGCTGTTCTTCAGAAAAAAATATTTCAGGTTCCACAAATTCTTTGGTTTTGCAGCTTTTTTTGTGTATTTGAACCATTTCCAACAATGACTGTATGATTTTGATATCGATCTTTTCACACTGAGGACAACTGAGGGACTCGTATACAACTATTACAGAAGATTCAAATGCTCACTGATGGTTTAGAAGGAAAATGGAAAAAAATGGTGCATTATCTTCAGAAATGAAGATGTGTACATTTTTCTTATTTTGCCTAAATATCTTTTTTTTTTTTTTTTAGTGCTGCCCTTCAGAAGCTACAGAACATGCATTACATGAGTCCCAGAAGACAAAATAGGTTAAATTTACCATGAACTTCAAATTCCAAATGCATTGTGTCCTACTGAAGCATCAGTGAGCATTTGAAACTTCTGTAATAGTTGTATATGAGTCCCTCAGTTGTCCTCAGTGTGAGAAGATGGATCTCAAAATCACACAGTCATTGTTGGAAAGGGTTCAAATACACAAAAATGCTGAAAAACCAAAGAATTTGTGGGACCTGAATGATTTTTCTGAAGAACAGCGAGCAGTTTAACTGTTCAGGACAAACAAGGGACTCATGAACAACTATCACTAAAAAAAAAAAAAAAAAACAGTTGTGGATCACATTTAGGTAACAACACAGTATTATGAATCAAGTGTATGTGAACTGGGTCATTTTTATAAATTCAGCTACTATTTTCTCTTGTGTACTTTATGTAAATGTCTTTTATGTGAAATATCTTATTCAGGTCAGTACTAAAAAAATGCATGCATTTTGTATGATCCCTCTTATTTTGGTAAAATAATTAACATTTTGCAGATTCTGCAAGGTTTTGACCTCAACTATATGTAAGAATGAATAAATATTGTAATTATTGGCCGAACTATCCCTTTAAGATTCAGAGATCATGGAGTTTGCACTCTTGTTTTTAACTAAAGAAGACAGAGCGCTGTAGAAAATGTGCACTCTGCACAGAGAAATCCTATTCTATTACATATATATGCAAAGAAAGTCTACTCAATTATGCCTCCACTTGGCTCAGGTCCAGCAGGATGTCTGAGAAAGTCAGCTTTTATGGCTTAGATTGAGAGAGAAAGCGAGACGCAGGCTGTCCTATCCACGTGTCGATTTATGTATATGGGCTTTGCGGAGCTCTCTTGGCCTTCCCGAACAGTTTAATGGCTTTCTGCTTTGTGCCTCTGCGGGGCCCGTATTTCACAGGTACTAATAAAGCCATAGTGGGACACGTTTATAGATGTCTTGTTTACTTCTCCTTAAAGATTACCTTGTCTTATTCTCTTGGTTGGCATCTCGTTTGCTTGGGACTGGAAAATGAAAAAGATATAGTGTTTATTTTCAATCGGATTTTTAGTACTGTATATGATTTTACATGCAAGTCACATCACAAATGACGAGTTTGAACTGCTTGAAAAAAATGGTAATATATGTTGCAAAGCAAGTTTACGAATATTAAAAGTAAAGCAATTTTTACACTGATACAATACACTGGTTCCAAAATGTATCTTACGAAGTATATAGTTAATGTGAGATTTAAAAGAAAGTTCAGGATCCATTTAGATATTTGATCCACTCTGTGCAAGTATAAGACATCATTACACATTGTTGGATTATTAGATTTTAATAATTAAAAAAACAAAATAAAAAAAAGAGGACCCAATATTGAGCCCTGTGGTATGCCTCTTTCTTGAGTAAATAAATCTGATTGTTTTCCTTGGATAACCAAACATTGTTTTCTGCTATGTCAGTAAAAATTAAATTACAATAAAGAATTTTGAGAAAAACCAACAGCATACAACTTGGCATTCATGTGGCCAGACCAACATGAGCAGGCAAAGTGCAGAGAATCAGCTATGCTATTTATCACGGTTAGGCCAAATAGCAGTGCAAGCAAAGGGGGAAACTATGATAAATTCAGCTACCAGCAGCAACCACGATGCCACTAGGAAACAGGCAGAAGATGGCTGTGCTCTTCCGTTCTGAATGTCATAATGTAGCTTGTCTGACAAATAAGAATCATCTTGTAGCTTGATTTCCAAAACATACTATCAAGCGCAGTGCCCGTTTATGTAAGAAGTCATTTTTCACGTTTTTTTTTTTGCTCTGGATGCTTGCTGCTTCAAAATTCATCAGAGCTTCACCCGAGTTGAAAGGATGTGCTTTGATGTGCTCCATCTGAAGGTGACATCACACCGCTGTAATGCAGCATATGGTGAGGTGCCTTTAAGGTCAGCGGACATGCGCTCTCTTTGAGCTGAGCAGAAAACATGATTATTTCTACGGTCCGAGAACTCACTAACATTTGGAGATACATCTCGGGACCTGTGTTGCTGACACTTTGACAATTTGCTCTCGGATAGCTTGTTCAAACCTGGCTCGCTCTGATTGACATTCTTAAAGCAATTTCTTTCCTCTTTTAGACTGCTGGTGCTGTAGTCTGTACCATCGAGATTGAATCTTTGACCTTTCTCCATTGAGTCATCCTGTACTTCATTTTCTCTTTCAACAGACAAACCTCTCTGACATGCTTTTTAATTTGAAAGTGAGAATTAAGTAGCTCTAATTTGGGTCTTTCAGGTCATATTAGCCAAAACGGTTTATTTTGTCCAAGAAAGGATTTTCAAGAATGGAATTTTGAGAAAAACTGGTTTAAAATGAGACTGGTGAATCGCTACAGTACTTCAGACCGCATTGTTGCGCTCCGCCATCTCGCAATATCGATGAAAAATAAATCTAAATTTGCGGGCCGTAGTTTACACAGGACTGTATGTTTACACATACTTTATTAAAATATGTTACATGGTTTATTTTGATAGGTTAACTGTTTTTGTAGTGTTAAGGGAAAGCGCATTCTGAACATTAGAGAGTCTTTAGTCTTTTTTGCTATTTTTCTGCACTAAACAAGTGCATTTTGCCTAAATATTTTCAGAGATGATAGACAAGATGTTATGGAATAATTTTATGAAAACCTAATTTTGTCAAAAAAAAACCAAACAAACTGACATTCAACCTATTTTTCTAATTTCCTGAAAAAATACCAGTGCGACATCTGATGGGTTTTCCCAGATCGCATCACATATAGACACAATACACAATAATAAAATTGGAAATCGCAACACTGAATGAATAAATAAATAAATAAATAGATAGATATAAAAAATTGCAGAGTGCTTGTGCATTATCCTGTCTTCTCGTGCATTTGTCTTGCGTGGAAGACCAGCCTTTTTGGGGGACTTGAATGAATTAGTGTCATTGTAAACCTGCAATATTTGAGGAATCACAGATTTGGAATGACAAACTTCCCTTACAATGGCTGAAAGGATCGTCCTGTTTGGCCTTCATCAGGGCAACCTGCTGTCAAAGGTTTTCAGTCACTTTAGTGTGGCCAACCATTTTACAATCTCAGTGAAAATGGAAGGAATGCTGCCACTTAAATAGGGTTTGTCATATAATAAAGGAAATTAGCACCAAATTAACAACAGTAACTTGGAAATAATTATAAGTGTTCTCTAATTCTGATCAGTTCTTTTTTTAAAATATCTCATTGAGGTTTTTTATACTGTGCTTTAGAATACCATTCATTTTTACAATTAATTCATGAATTTGGTAAGCAACTGTAGCTGCAGTGCTGAACTGATTTCCCAATTGAGAGTCTCTGCATTATCCTGTCTTGTCTTGCATTTGTCTTACCTTTTTAATCGACAACCGTACTCTAATTTTTACGTGGTCGACTGCTTTCTAATTTTGATTAGAGTTCTTTTTCAAGTATCTCATTTAGTTTTTTTTTTTTTTTTAATACTGTGCCTCAGAATACAATTAATTCATAAAATATGCTTAACAAAATGCCCTTCTACTGCTGTAAAGATAACTTCAAATAGACCTTGAAATTTAAGAAATTATAGGTTGCTCTCTAATTTTGATCTCCAGTGTACTTATTCTGACAAAAAATATATGTATATGTTTTTTCATTCATTTAATCTATAGGCTTTGAGATATTCCATCATATTACTCAAGCTCTCAAGTTATTAATGTGTTCTCTCAATTGGAGCTTGCAGAGTTGTTCTCTAACCGTAACAACCCACCATAGAAAACCTCTGGGGCTGTCTGTCTGACATGCACACATGCCTGGCATCTCAATGCGTAGAGCTTAAAAAAACAGAATAGGACAATTCTCCAATACTGGCAGGCTGCACTGAGCATCAGAATTGATGATGATTAAGCTGCACCACCATCTGGAAGTCATATTATGTAGAAAAGTGAGCAGGATTAACAAAAGAGTTTATTTTCCTCATTGGAAGTGAAAAAGACACGACCTTCCAGTCTGTCTGTGACGTGCTAAGCGAACATGAATCACCCTGAGCTCCGACTGAGAGAAAAATGCTCCGGCGCGTCACTCGAGAAGTTTGATATCACACCTCCAGATGCTCCTGGTGGGCTAGGGGACCATATGACATGTGATTATGCACTCACATCTGTCCCCCTGTGCAATAGGATACAACCAGAGCTGCTAAAAAGGTCTATTTCACACTGACGGAATGGCTCGGTTCCAAATCCTAGAGAGCTGGCAGCATTTTTAAGCCCATTTATAATATTATTTCATAGTTTATAGTAATATATCCATCTTTTTCTTACTATAAGAGTTGGTGCAACCATTTGTAAATTTTATGGGTATAGCATCCGTGTCTAGCTATTTTTATCTGTACAAAACTCCTTTTCCAGGTTGATGTTGCAAACTGGTGTGTCTTACCATATTATTTTAATGTGTTATCTTATTTATGAACACACTGGTTTGTACCACAAACAGTTTAAAGTTTAAATAAGCTTACTTCTGCGTTGAGGAAAAAGGTGAATAGCAATTTTTGTCTGTTGACAGGTTTTTGAAGGGTCATAAACCTTGGTTACAAATTTGAAGTTATTTCTTTACAGGTAAAGATTGTCATTTTTATATACAGGTATGTACTATTATTTGCTGTACGACTGCCGTCCAACGGCACTGCGGAAATCGCGCGTCTCCATTGTCAGTCATTGAGAGTGGCATCTTTTGCAGTGTCATCATGTCATTCTCCAAGCTGGAAAATGTAAAATAGACGACAAAACCATCTCTCTGACTTGACTGGACTGACAAGTACTTGTTCACGCTACCAAAAGCAACTAGTTCTCCAGCAAATGTGCAGAGAGGCACTACAAGTCTATACGAAGCTCTTGCTGTGTCATCAGATTTTCTCTCTCCAATTTTAAAAACATTTTTATCATCAAGGAGGAATCTTTACAAGTATCTAATTTAACTAAGAATGACTCAGACTTAGATAATCTGCAGAAAATGATTGAGGGTTTGCCATTAAAACAAGTTGATTGTTCTCTTCTCTCTTCCCAGCTCCTTCCAGTAGGAAGCCCGGAGATGCACTCATCATCTCTGACATAAAGAAAGGCAGCGTGGCACACAGGTACCGCCTCCCAGCATTGTCTAGCACCGTATCTCCTTAAAAATATACTCTTGAATTCTATAGAAATGCTAATCTCCTGCATAACTCGTACAGTATACAGCCTCCAGCGCACCAACACCCACCAGCATCTCACACTGTTTGCTTATTATAAAAACGAAAAAATACATAAAAGACGGATTACTTCTTTTACATGAGTGCACAAGGTTTTACTCAATATAACACGCTCTAAAAACATAACATCCAGTCATTTTCACTTTAGAATATTTAAGATTTAGAACTTTTAGACATTTAGAATTTCAGCATATTAGAATGATTTCTGAAAGAGTCATGTGACACTGAAGACTGGAATAATAGCTGCTGAAATTTCAGCTTGGCAGACGTCTACGAAAAATTCTGAACTCTCCTCTAAATCAGCACTTCACCCGTGCCTTAAATAGCTTCGACTAGACCCAAATGGCTAATGTAATGACATCCGCGCATGGAATTGAGCATGACTACGAGCGTATGCTATCTGCATCGACCTGCGCAAGCATACTTATGCATATAAATGCAAATTTTCTCCAGGCTATAGTGGTGGCTTCTGATTAAGTGCGGCTGGGAGAACGTGTAACCCTCCATATTGACATAAATCTCAGCGGCTGCCCTGAGGAAAGGTGTAGAGTGCTGTTTGACTGCATTGTTGTTGATTGTGAAGTCTATACGGGGCTGTTTGCAGTAAAATCTAATCTAGCTATACTCACTAGCTTAGATTTCTTTCTTTTTTTCACTCGTAGCTTGAGGTAGTACTGTATAAAATTTCAGGTTGGTAGGATTTTTAATTTATATGAAAGAATTTTTTTTATTAAAAAGCTTTAAAATTAGAATTTAAAATAACTTTTTATTTTAATAGGTTTTTAAATATAATTTATTTCTGTAAGGGCAAAGCTGAATTTTTAACATCATTACTCCAGACTTCAGTGTCACATGATCTTTCAGAAATCATTTTAATATGCATTTCCAATATGATTTAATATCAATGTTGGAAACAGCTTAATATTTTTTTGGAAAACTAGATTTTTGTTTCTCTTAAAAACAGGAGAATGCGTTTCTTTTTCAAGCTTAACTCTCATTTCTAACAAAGCTGGGAAAAAAAAAGTTCTCCATGGTAATAGTTAGAGTTGTTGGGGGAGGCTGTATACCAGTGTAATTACCTTTCTTTCAGCACACATACTCTAATTTCCCATGCTTTTACATAATAGAACATATGTTTACCTGATAATTATGCGAGGAGGAGAGAGAATTGGGTTATGAACCACTGTGTACACAGTGGAGTGGTTAAATACGGGTCTGTCCATCATTGGACTTAGACGCCCATGTTAGATGGCCTTGGCTCTCGCAATCTTTCACATCTTGCTCTCCTCTGTTTCAGCTCTATTAAAAGAGCCTAAAAATAAGTGAGCCATTTAATATGAAGAAGTGGTGGAATAATTGTGAATTCAGGCAGGATTATAGTACATCTTAGTGTCTAATCTGAATATAGAACAAAACACAATTATATCCAATGCGATAAAATATGATAAAAGTCGTTTTTTCCCCCTTCGGATCTACCTCGGTGCCTCTAGCTGCTCTTTACTCTGTATCATGGTCAATACACTGAATAATGGATGTGTTTTCTTGCAGAATGTGAGCTCCGATGAGTGTAAATGTCTGCATAAGAGAGAAAATAACCTTTCCTTCAAAATATCACGAGACGAAATGGAGATGTGCTGTATGGTTGAGGAAATGTTAGTGTAAAAACATCCAAAACATTTGTGCTTGTAACTCTTTTTCCTGTCCTCATTTAAAGGACGGGCACCCTGGAGCTTGGGGATAAGCTTCTGGCAATAGACAACATCCGTCTGGACAACTGCTCCATGGAGGACGCCGTTCAAATCCTGCAGCAGTGTGAAGACCTGGTTAAACTCAAGATCCGCAAGGACGAGGACAACTCAGGTACCTCTGAGCCTCTGCAACTACAAACCCCACACGGACGCAAATTAACACTTAGAACCCCAATGCGAGGATAGAAGACGTCTAATGCAAACGTTTGTTTGCCAGGATCAAGATAAAGAATAAGCTATTAAAACCTGACTGATTAGCTTACTCTAATGTAATCTGGTTTCAAAGATACGGCAAGGACGGAAAAAGGACGAGATGAGAAAAAAAACAGCAGCATTATTAGCTATGAATCCCTTAAGGACAGAAAACAGATATTAAGTTAAGATGGGCTATATTAGAGAAATATTTTTTTTTATTTTTTTTTTTACCTTGCATAACTACATAATTACGTACATTTATGTGACCCTGGACCACAAAACCCGTCATAAGGGTCATAATTTTATTTATTTATTTTTTTAATGTATTTATTATTATTTTTTTATTTAAAGTTCTTAGCAAGGCATATTACTAATCAGGAATTAAGTTTTGATATATTTACAGTAGGAAATTTACAAATATCTTCATGCAACATGATATTTACTTAATATCCTAATGAATCTGGGCATAAAAGAAAAACCTGTTATTGTTGGCTATTGCTACAAATATACCCGTTTGACCTATGACTGGTTTTGTGGTCTAGGGTCACATATTAATAATATATTATGTATTAATATAGTTAATATATATACACTGTTGTTCAAAAGTTTGGGATCATTTAGATTTTTCATTTGTTTTTATTGAGGACTTTTTTGCTCATCAAGGCTGCGTTAATTTGATTAAAAATACAGAAAAGACTGTAATATTGTGAAATATTATTGCAATTTGAAATAGTGTTTTTTATTTTAATATACTTTAGAATAGAATTTTATTCCTGTGATGCAAAGCTGAATTTTCATCAGCCATTACTCCAGTCGTCAGTGTCAAATGATTCTTCTGAAATTATTCTAATATGCTGATTTATTATGTTGGAAACAGTTGTGCTTAATATTTTTTTGGGCAAACCTGTGATACTTTTTTCACAATTGTTTGATGAATAAAATGGTAAAAAGAACAGCATTTATTTAATAGAAATCTTTTGTAACAATATACACTACTGTTTAAAGTTTGAGGCCGCAAATGTTTTTTTCTTTCTTTCGTTTGAAAGAAATTAATGCTTTTATTCAGCAAGGATGTGTTAAATTGATAAAAAGTGATAGTATAGACTTGAAATGCTGTTCTTTTTAGTGATTTATTAATCAAAGAACCCTGAAAAAAGTATCACAGGTTCCAAAAAATGTTACGCAGCATAACTGTTTCCAACATTGATAATAAATCAGCATATTAGAATGACTTCTGAAGGATCTGAAGATATATGTATATACTTGAAAAAAGGGAGCTTCGTGAACATTTTTGATTGATTGTCCTGAGTGAATTGTTGAATCAAAGTAATGAATTGATTAATAGACACAGACAGCTTAAAATGATTCACGGAAATTAACTGATCTAACCAGCTCTTCCTCTGTTTTTGCTGCTAAAGTCTAAATCTAAAATGGATACGATAGACAGACCATCAGTCTTTTCAATCTAATATTTGCAAATCATGAGACGAGGACAGATTGGGAAATTAGTTTAATGACACGCTCTTTAAAGAACTTAATGGAGAGTTAAAAGCATGTTTAAAAAACATCATGATATGCACGTGGTTACAAGGTTAGTGTTTTACACATAAATAAATGAAAACTACTTTGACTGACTGACAGTCAAAATTGAGCATAAATCTTTTATTTTACAAGGAGCCAAGATATTGAAATCACATGGCCAACTAATGCTAACCATTTATGGGTCAAGCCTGCTATTTTAAACTCTCATAGATGTAAATGTTCGTAGAATAAATTAATCATAGCTTTTATATTGCCTGCAAACTTATGAATCTTATAGTTACTGCATATTTACTGCTTGTAACAGATTAAATTATGATGTTCCTTCTGACATCCTTCTGTTCAAAGAGATAATTCAGTCAAAAATAGTTCAGGTCATAATTTATTCAAACTTGTGTCATTTATGACTTGATCAAATACAACTAGCCCTATTTCAAGTTGAGGTAGGCCATGTTGAGACTGTTAGGGTTTGAAGTGGCTCTGCTGTTGGAAATGTCGCAGCAAGATCTTCAATATCTCCAAAGGATCTTCTGGTAAACCTTTCACTTTTACAACAATATGCACATCTCCCCTCGCTCCAACCTCACAATTCATCCTTAACACTATTAAACGAAAATTAGGTTTAATCGCGCCAATTTAATGCTTGTTTGCTTCAATTATCCGATTAGAAACCTTTGGAGCCCTCATCCAAGCTTTCTCCAAAGCGTTTCGTTGCTACAGAGGCGTGATGCTACAAAGCCGAACTGCGAACTAACTTTTATTTGGCATTCATATTTCATCCAGGACATCCATTGTGTCCGTGAAATGGCACCTTGTGTGTTTCAGTTCCTCGCATCCAAAGCCAGAGGCTCGTTTAGATCTTTCTCGCTGGGAACATTAAGGTCGACATTCATTTTTTACAAGGCCTTTTTTAGAGCTGTGACAACAAATCATCAGTCTGAGAGAGAAGACATGCTGACTGGCGTGCTAAATGGGGGTAATTTCCCTCCCATCTCTCCATTAGTCCGTTGTCGAAAAAACAAAGGCGTAATGAGCCGACCTCGTGTTAACGAACATCCCCAGACCCCCAGCGTATACAGACACACACACACAAACGTATACAGCTAGAGCTGAGTGATCTCACGGATATCAGCGCTTCATTAGTATGTAGACGCGGGTGGGAGATGACAACGATTGCCCTGAGGATCTGCAAGTTTTCCTCTATTTTTCTTCTTCTCTTTACCGCATTTCCTTTTTAATGTAGCCATGTCAGAATGGACAGGTTGACCTCTTAATTGACGTTGAGGGCTTTGAATCAGCACCACAAATATTTTATGAAACACTCTAAAGTAGATTTCACTGTTGCTGCAGTCAGGTCTGATTGCGGAGCGCATGCAAAATGAGTTTAGACTTATAATTAATTTACATTATGATTCCTGTAGCTCAGCTGGTAGAGCAACTAGCACGAGAATCCCCTCAGGACACACACACTGATATAATATACAGCTTGAATGCACTAAGTCACTTTGGGCAAAATGAAACATCTGACATTTAGTCTTTTGAAATGCGGGTCCAGGATATGGAGGTTTGGATGATAACGTGCATGATTTGTAGAGGTAGGTGCAGTATCCATTTTTGAAATGGATCACAGAGCCAATATCCCATTTTTTTGTATTATGCATGTGAATATCTCCATTTTGCCAATCCCTTGTATTTTCCGTTTCTCATTTTTTTGCTCATTTTTTTTTTCTCTGGATGCATCACTTCTATTATTTTGCATCATTCTTCTCTCCAATTGCCTTTATTTCCTTTTCCATTCTTCCCACTTTCCATTACGCTCTAGTTTATTACTTTTTGTGAGCATAATCATATTTTTTCTTTTGCTTTTATTTTGGTTGGGTTTTTTTTAGGGTTGTCAATCAATTTGCAATTTAAACCAAATTAATTACATGACATGCTAATTATGCAATCCAATAATGATATAATAACATTATTTATAATAATAATAATAATAATAATAATAATAATAAATCTGTATAAATTTGTATCTAAAGTATCTACAACAAGTATTTATATTTCTGATTGAAATATAATTAATATTGCATTTATATGTATATACACACATACATTTGAAGTCAAAAGTTTACATACACTTTGCAGAATCTGCCAAATGTTAATTGTTTTACCAAAATAGGAGGGATCATACAAAATGCATGTTATTTTTTATTTAGTACTGACCTGAATAAGATATTTCACATAAAAGTGAAAATAATAGTTGAATTACTAAAAATTACTCTGTTCAAAAGTTTACATTATTCTGTGTTGATAATTACAATACTGTGTTGATAATTAAATGATCCACAGTTGTGTTTTTTATTTTATTTTATTTATATTTTTTTGTTTAGTGATAGTTGTTCATGAGTGCCTTGTTCGTCCTTAACAGTTAAACTGCTCGCTGTTCTTCAGAAAAATCCTTCAGGTCCATCTTTTCACACTGAGGACAACTGAGGGACTCATATGTAACTATTATAGAAGGTTCAAATGCTCACTGATGCTTGATGATGATTTTTAATTTGAAGAGCAGGGTAAATGTAACTTATTTTGTCTTCTGGGGAATATGTAAGCATCTTTTGTAGCTTCTGAAGGGCAGTACTAAATGAAAAATGTACTCATTCTGTTCAAAAGTTTACACCCCTGGCTCTTAATGCATCATTTTTTCTTCTAAAGTTAAAGTTCTATCGTCAAATCATCATTTGTTATAATATATCTATATATTTAATGAATTATCTCAAGCAAATATTGTAAATGTGATTCAAAAATGGTTGTTTTGACCCAGCAGTTATGTTAAATGTTTTATTTAACTCAACTATTGCGTAACAATTGATATATTTATATTAATATATTACCTTTTGATTATTGCTGATGCCTCTAGTAATTATGTGTCTGACAATGAATTTACAACCTATTTTGGGTTCATTTTAAGCAGCTATACAGTATTTTTTAAGCAACAGTTGAGTTAAATAAAGCTATCCAGAAGGTTGGGTTAAACATTAACCATATTTCACCCAGCACCGTTTTTTTTTTTTTTTTTAACCCAGCAATTTTGGAGAGTAAATAACACTAATGGGACATAGTGAATGGTCAGTGCATTAAATTGACAGCTCTAGTATTTTTATCTAATTTCTATTCATTTTCTTTCGATTCCTTTTCATGTTTTCTTTCCACGTATCTCTTATTTTCTGTTCAATCCACCTCCAT
This sequence comes from Cirrhinus molitorella, assembly GCA_033026305.1. Lineage (NCBI taxonomy): Eukaryota > Metazoa > Chordata > Actinopteri > Cypriniformes > Cyprinidae > Cirrhinus > Cirrhinus molitorella. The sequence continues at coordinate 27,453,699 of CM065128.1, forward strand.
CCTCCCTCCCTCCCTTCCCTCCTTACCTCCTCTCTCTGTCCGGTGTTGTGAGGGGTGTCTTCGCTCTGCTCTCTGCCCCTCTGTGAGGTATCCTACGTGATGGCAGTGTTGATAGGGACGCCCGTGTGCTGTTGGCCTGTGTTGCAGACGAGCAGGAGAGCTCTGGTGCCATCATTTACACTGTGGAGCTGAAACGCTACGGCGGGCCGCTGGGCATCACTATCTCGGGCACCGAGGAGCCCTTCGACCCCATCATCATCTCTAGCCTCACTAAAGGTGGCCTGGCCGAGAGGTACAGCTCTGTTTTAATCTTCAAGCCTGTCAAAAGTTAAGAAATATCACATTTAAGATGTATATATCTTGTATGTCTCTATAAATATATACAAGGTATTAAATATATAATATTCTTATATATATATGTGTATATGTATGTGTGACCCTGAAACAAATAACCAGTCATAAAGGATTTATACATCATCTGAAAGCTGAATAAATAAGCTTTCCACTGATGTATGGTTTGTTATATGACAATATTTGAAAATCTGGAATTTGAGGGTGCAAAAAAATCTAAATACTGAGAAAATTGCCATTAAAGTTGTCTAAATTAAGTTTTTAGCGATGCATATTATGAATCAAAGTTTTGATATTTGATATACATTTTAAAAAAATTTACAACAACAGAAAATGTAAACCTTTTGAAATGACATATTGCAGTTGCCCTTTAAGAGTGAATTGGTGTGCTCTTGTCTCCACAGGACCGGTGCCATCCACATTGGTGATCGCATCCTAGCCATTAACAGCAACAGTCTGAAGGGCAAACCTCTCAGTGAGGCCATTCACCTGCTGCAGATGGCAGGAGAGTCCGTCACACTGAAGATAAAGAAGCAGGGAGAATGTGAGTGCTGACACATACACTTACAGCCAAATGGCTTTTTATTTGTACACTACAGGTCAAAAGTCTGAGCTCACTTCTCATAAAAAACTTACACGCTGTGCTGAAATGCTTCAAGCTAATTTTGTGTACAAGTATATACAATATCTCACAGAAGTGAGTACACCCCTCACATTTTTGTAAATATTTTATTATATCTTTTCATGTAACAACACTGAAGAAATGACACTTTGCTACAATGTAAAGTAGTGAGTGTACAGCTTGTATAACAGTGTAAATTTGCTGTCCCCTCAAAATAACTCAACACACAGCCATTAATGTCAACCGCTGGCCACAAAAGTGAGTACACCCCTAAGTGAAAATGTCAAAGGGCGAATTCCAAATGGCTTTTTTGCGCCCTTCAAGGGCACTTCGTCATTCCAAACGAAAGTGAGCAACTGAATCCCTTCACAAAGGGCCCTTCCAGAAGTCCGTTAGCGAAGGAAACATGTGATGGTCACTTCACGGAAGTGATTACCATTTGTGATCATGTGATCTTCAGTTAGGAGCTCTTGCGATGTGTTTTAAAGCAAATTTGGATTTAATTTCGACTTCACATACAAACGTAAGTAGAACAGGCTGATTAATTTGTCTTTATTTTAATGTAATACAAAGTTTTTTTTTCAGTGATAGAAATATGTTTTAAAACGGTAGTGTAAGCAGGTTTGAGTATGTTTCGTTTGAAAAAGGTTAATAGTAAATAAGACACAGTTGGACAATATTTATATAAAATAATAATAATGAGAATAAAGGTTTATTTGCAACACCTGATGAGCGCTAAATGCTGCAAGCACGAGCAGCGTTGTAAAGGCAACATTTGGTTAGTCATTCCCTTTGCCAAGGGAGTTCCAAACGCTTATACGAGACAGAAATGCCCCACTTCCTTAAAAGAACACACACTACCTTTGAAGGGAGTAGGGCATAGGGATGCTCACTTCCATTTGGAATTCGCCCAATATTAGGCCAAATTGGCCATTTTCTCTCCCCGTTGTCATGTGACTCATTAGTGTTACAAGGTCTCAGGTGTGAATGGGGAGCAGGGGTGTTAAATTTGGTGTTATTGCTCTAAGTCTCTCATACTGGTCATTGGAAGTTCAACATGGCACCTCATGGCAAAGAACTCTCTGAGGATCTGAAAAAAGAATAGTTGCTCTACATAAAGATTTTGTAAGACCTTTGTTTATCTTCAGAACACAAATGAAGATATTTTTGATGAAATCCAAGAACTTTCTGACTTTGAAGCTACAATAATACTTTTTGTGTGCAAAGAAAACAAAACTAATGCAATAAAAAGAAAAAAAAAATTTGAACCACTGATATCACATGGACTATTTTAACTTTGGTGTCTATGCAGGGTCAGAAAGCTTAATGATTTTATTCAAAATGATCTTAATTTGTGTTCCGAAGATGAAAGTTTTTTCTAAAAACATTAAAAACTTTTGATTGGCACATTCTTTCACTCTCATTGTCTCTGTCGCTCTTTGTCACACCCTCTCATTATCTCTCACAGTACTATATATCTTTGTAGCTCAAAAAAGCAATAAAGCTGCCTAGCTGTGAGTCATTAAAGCCCAAGGTCTGATTAGTTTTGTCTCCATCTATCATAAACTGTAGACTGACAGTAGACAAGGTAAGGTTTCCTCATCCAAGAACAAAAGATCAAATGAGCACTGATTTGCGGCCACAGTATCTAGTAAAGTCTTGATCTCTCTGGTCTGTTGACTGTGATCCGTGGGTCGAGTCAATTGTCTTGTTTATTTTGTTCTTTCTATAGTGGCAAGCCCGAAGCAGCCCTCAGTAACGGGTCGTTTGAACGATCTGAGTGATATGGAGGATGACGGTCAGGCTGGGCAAAAACCCGGTAAACTTTCGGACATATATTCCACCACCATTCCCAGTGTGGACAGCGCGGTGGAATCCTGGGATGGCTCCGCCATTGACGCCACCTTCAGCACCCAAGGTAAATTCAAGTTAAAAATGTTTTAGTACTTTTTAGGAAATGCAATTAGTGTTTCTACCTTTCAGCTTTTGAGTAGGCATTAACACAGTGAATAAGTCTCAGTAGCCTCTAGGCAAAAAAAAATTGATTGGAGCTATATTATTTCAGCATAATGACGTGAAACCAAAAATTACTTTTGTAAATTCTGTTTAAAATTACATCTGTCATTTAGAAGGTTCCAGCAGGCATTTCAGTTTCTAATTGCAAACGAGATGACATTTGTTTAAAAGGTTTCTGAAATGGTCCATGACAAGCAGGTGTCGAAGTTGGTTTCTAGTTTATAATTTGGTGTAGAAATGAACCCAGTGGCCTCCAGCTCAAGGGAAAACGTTCTCATGATAACTTTAAAAGAATACTTCACTCAAAAATTGATATTTTAGCATCATTTACTCATACATGTCATTCCATATTTTTTTCTCTTCTAGAAAAAAAAGAGCTGAAAATGTCAAAATGTTCTCGATACTCTTTTGCAATAAAAAAGAGCTCCAAAAATTTGAATGCTTGCAAATGCAAATGAGATTCGCCACTGAATTAAAAATGTACTTATCTCACAATTCTGACTTATTTCTCATATAAACTCACAATTTTTTTTATAAAGTCAGAACTGTGAGACATAAACTGGCAATTCTAAGAAAAAAAGTCGCAATTCTGAGAAATATTTGCAATTCTGAAAAATAAACTTGCAGTTCTGAGAAATAGTCACAATTCTAAGAAATAAACTCACAATTCTAAAGAAAGTAGTTGCAAATTTGAGAAATAAAGCCACAATTAGGAGAAAAAGTTGCAATTCTGAGAAAAAAGTTGCAATTCTGAGAAATAAATCTAAATTCTGAGAAATAGTTGCAATTCTGAGAAAGAAAACTTCTAAAAAATTCAAAAAAATTCTGAGAAATCAGAAGTCAGAACTACGAGAGATAAACTCACAATTCTTTTTTCCTCAGAATTACAAGTTTATATCTTGCAATTCTGACTTTATAACACAAATGCAAGTTATTACATCAGAATTGAAAAAAATTGAATTGAAAAAAAATCTCAATTGTGAGATAAAACATCACAATAACCTTTTTTCATTTTTTTATTCAGTGGCGGAAACAGGCTTCCGTAGATTTGAGATCGGATGACTTCAGAAAGCGTAGTATTAGATGTTGTGCAGTCTCATTTGCATATATATGTATTGTTTTAGAAGACTATATAGCTATATAGTTGTGTGGATATTTTTAATGGGGCTGTTTGTTGTCCTTTTCACAACATAATGACATGAGAGTGAGTAATGACCGAATTTGTCCATTTAATATCACAATGACGCACAATACAAGCTTTTTTAACCTGGTATGGGTTCCTAACGGTCACCATGGTTACACCACCTGTTCTCTCACATTAGCTACAACACCAACAGTGTTGGTCCCATTGCATCCTGGGTGTTCGGATAAGTCCCAGCAGGTCTAATGTAGGTTTAATTGAGTTTTCCATTGTCTTTGGACCTGCAGATATGTATTTACTCAAGTAATTATTTGGAGTCATGAGCGGTGGGATACGTGGCTTTTATTAGGCCAGCTGGTGGTACAGTGCTGGGGTTAATATAAAAGAATGCATTATTTTACTAAGTGGAAAATGAGTCCTAATGAGCGCTGGGATACACACGGCCATTTGGATAACTCGCCAGTAATGTGTTTGAATTGCAGTCAGCTCTCCTGACACTGAGGCCTTCTGGTCAAAACTAATCGCAATCATCGTTTGCTCTGAGAATGCCAAGTAGGCACATCACACATTTCAATGTTTAATTCAGAGAAATGCTTCCTATTCATTTATGAATAATACATATAAGCATTACTCCCACGCTTACCCGTGTATACGCATATTAGTGAAAATAATTGCTGAAATAACAGTTTGCTCATTGATTCTCAAGGTTTAATTGCCTACAAACATTTTTTTCATTTCTTCACCACAATTTTCTGCAAATTTTTGCTTTGTAGATCATTTCAGTTTTAGGCATGCTTTAAGAAATGTATTTTTATATATATTTTTGTAAACAATAAATGTGCGGCCAAATGCAAGTAACACTATGGAATCACCAGCTGGCTGGTAATTTATATAAATCAATCAATCAATTTATTTATTTATTTATTTAGAATAATGATGATGAAGAAGAAGAATTCAGTTTAGTTATTTATTGTAATTTGTAATTTAATTTGGTTTCAATTAATAATTTAGCTATTTTAGCTATTTTAGATTGAATTATATTATTATTATTATTATTATTATTATTATTAATAATAATAATAATAATAATAATAAATTCAAAATTTCATTTAGCAATTTTAGTTAACTGAATTTAAATGTAAAATATATTTTACTTTGTAGTAATAATAAAAATTTATATGAATATCTATTACTAACTATTTTACTTTAAAAAAAAATAGCTTTTTGTAATAATTATAATAATGAATATGCAATCACTATTTTCTTTATATATATATATATATATATATATATATATATATTATTCTGGAAGATATTTGAATCTATATTTGAATGGCATCATTTGTTTGTTTTTGTTGATTTATTTTTGTAATAATAATGATTATGATTATTGTTTAGTTATTTTTATTTTTTATGGTTTAGTTATTTTTGTTTCAGTGAAATCTATTTATATCTTATAATCTTATTTATTGTAGTTAAATTGAATTTTAATTAATTTTTTTGTAATAATTTTTGGCTAAATTATAATTTGTTCTTTTGTTTCAATTAATCATTTAGCTGTTTTAGCTAAATTTAATTTATTATTATTATTATTATTATTATTATTATTAAAAATATAAATAATACATTGCTATTTTCATTTAGCAATTTTAGTTAACTGAATTTAAATAGAAAATAATTTTGTTTGTTTGTAGTACTGATAATAAAAATGAATATATGTATTTTTCCCCGATGGAGTAATTGGAGCTATTTTACTTAAATTGAATTTAAATTGATTTTTTTTGTTTGTTTGTTTGTTTATTTGTTTGCAATAATGATAAAACCTCAATGAATATGCAAGCACTTTTTCTTTTGGAAATGCAAATGTAGTTAGAATATAATTTGAGTGTCATCAGTCATTTTTAAATTATAGAGATGATTAATTCATCCCCGTGCTGCTGACATGCACCTCCTCAAAAGCACCTTTCATCTTGTATGTTATTTTGCGTGTCTCTTGCTCTGATGGGGTGGAAAGACACTTTCCGCTCATGTTAACAGGTTCACCCCCCCCCCAGGCAGCGCTGCTCTCTTTCTCTCGCTGCTCCATACATAAATGAATCTCAGATGGCTGCAGAGATACGGAAAGCATTCACAGGGAGCAGCAATCTTCCCCTTAAATTATGGATGATGTGGACAGAGCATAAATTTAAGGTTGCTGGCAAACTATTGGCTCTCATGGGATTCAACTCGTACAGCTGTATCCAGAGATAAGGCCAAAGCTGACTCTGAACTTGATACCTGGGAAAGTTAAAGAAACCATATGTCTGACGTCTAACACGATTAATGGTCTACCTGTGTGCAATATTCCATCTAATTTTTGTTCTTGCTGAGTATAACTTATTTTACTGGCCATCTAAGCATACCATCTCTCTCTCTCTCTCTCTCTCTCTCTCTATATATATATATATATGTGTGTGTGTGTGTGCGTGTGTGTGTGTGTGTAAAATTTAATATATTAAATTATTATTTTACTAATAATATTTAGTATAAATACTAATAAGAACAAACCATTATATAAAAACATTTTGTTTAATTTCGTTTTTATAAAAATGTTTTTTATAAATATTTATGATGTTTTTAGAAATATTTAGTTATATATATATATATATATATATATATATATATATATATATATATATATATATATATATATATATATATATATATATAAATTATAATTATATATTTTTTTGTCCAGAAATGTTTTGTTTAAAATATTCATATATTAAATGTTATTATTATAATTTTATTTTTTCAGACTTGTGTATCGTTAACCATCTATTTGGTAGGCATTTTAAATAATAATATATAACATAATAGTCATGATTTTTTTCAGAAATATTTAGTTTAAATATATTAATATATTTGATTATATATCTATGTTTTCTAAAAAGTTTTGTTTAAATATTCATATATTAAGTATTATTATTTTAGAATTTAGACTTGTGTATCATTGTTAACCGTCTATTTGGAAGGTATTTTAAAAAATACCTATATAAATATATTTATATATAATATTATTATTATGATTATTATTATTATTTTCCTAAAATAATTTTTGTTTAAATATTCTTACATTTAAATATTATTGTTATTTTACAATTTTATTTTTAGACATGTATATCATTGTTAACCATCTATGTGGCAGGCATTTTAAATAGTAGTAGTAGTAGTAATAATAATAATAATAATAATAATAATCATAATATATAACAAATAAATATTCATGACATTTTTACAAAAATATTTAGTTTAAATATGTGTGTGTGTGTGTGTGTGTGTGTGTGTGTGTGTGTGTATTTTTTAAATCATCAGCAGCATATTTCATAATAATATTAATAATAACAATAACAAGTAAATCTTTTTAATATTTATGAAAATTATTTAACATACATATCTTAATAAAATGTATTATATTTTACTTTACTTTTTTTTTCCTAAATATTTTGTTTAATTTTTCAGATATTAAATATTTGTATTTTATTTTATTTTTATTTATTTTTTATTATCTTAAAAAAAAATAATAATCATAATAATAATAATAAAGTAAATCTTCAAATATTTGTCAAGGAAAAAAAGAAGGAAAAAAAAAAAAAAAAAAAAAAATATATATATATATATATATATATATATATATATAGTTATGGCTTACTGTTATTTTTGTTTTGTCTTTTTGACATATGTCTTATTAGTCAGGATCTTTAGAAAGCAAAGCATCAAAATAATAATGCAATATTCTAATATAAAATAACACGCTTCTGTATGTATATAATAATAGTCATTATTTTTGACATTTGTTGCCACTATGAACTCAGCGCTGTTGTCCTTTTCTCGCCGCTCGCACGTTAATTAGCACTGTGCACAAGATCCTTAATTCCACACTGGAAATCAGCCAGACATTTGAACTCCTATTCGAGACATTGTTGCTGCTATTGTTTGCTTTTTTGTCTCTGGCTTCTGCACAATGCTATCTGCGTAGGAGCAGCATCGGTAGCATGCGGCTGCCCATGCGCAGTTCACAGGGATATTAATGTCTGAACATATCATCATTCAGCATTTCCAACACTTATTTCTCTGAATAAGGGACGTAACACTAAAATAGCTATCGAGAGTCTTATTAAGGATTCCTGCACCTTCTCAAGCCCTGAGGGGTGAGCAAATCACAAGCAGTTAATCCTTATTGAATAGCTGGTGAATCTTAAAGCCCTGAGGCTATGCAGCGTTTGGCGGCGGTCACCGAGGGAAAATCAGAGCGAAGCGTATGAAACACAATGCTGTGGCTCCCTCCGGAGATGAGTGTGTGAACACAGCCAGCATGTTGTTCTCTGCTCTCCCTGTAGTCTTCACCCTGCCCTCCAGCAGTCTTGAGCCAGATTAATGAGGGGAGCCTGGGAACCTGTGCCGCTGTTGTGCGAGAGTGCGGCATAATGCATACGTGTATTATGGTTTTTGGGAACAGTTTATTGTGTCATTCAGAGTCAAACAGATTTTTTTTGTTTTTCTATATCAGCAAGCTAATGTCATGTGCAGGGTACAAAAGTACTTGCCAAGTGCCAAATGCAAGTAACGTTGTGACCCTGCCAGCTGACCGGCAATGCAATTTGTCAAACAATTTATTTATTTTAAAAATAAATCTAAAATAACTCCTCACACTCACACTTCAAAAAAATGTTTATAGGTAATTAAACCTTGAGAATCAATGAAATGTTACTTAGCAATTATATGTGTGGGAGTAATATGTATTATTCATAAATGAATAGGAGACATTTCTATAAATTAAACATAACTTTATGTAATATTTTATTATTATTATTATTACTACTATATTGTAGCATTATTTATTTATTTTTAATTTCAACTGAAAGAAATATTTTAGTTTAACTGAATTAAATGTATCTAAATTAGCTCTTTATTATTATTATTATTATTATTATTTGTGTAATATTTCAGTATTATTACTTTTCATTTTTATATCAACTGAAGTTATATATATATATATATATATATATATATATATATAGGTTCAACTGATTTTAAAATTAAGTTTAAATTAGCTCTTTATTATTTTTGTTTTTATTATTAATAATAATAATAATAATAATAATAATAATAATAATAATATGATTATTAATAATGATGATGATGATTTCGTTCATTTTAGTTAACATTTTTATTTCAACTAAAATAAATATTTTAGCTGAACTAAATTTAAAATATAATGTAAAAAAGCTCATTGTTATTAAGTATTATTCTTATTATTGTTCTTAATTATTATTAGTTATTTAATATTTTATTTTTCATGTTTATTTCTACTGAAAATAAATATTTTAGTTCAACTGAATTTAAAATTTAATCTAAAATAGCTCATTATAATTATGAATTATTTTTTTAATTATTATTATTATTATTATTATTATTATCTTAGTTATTAGTTTTGTTTCAGTTAAGTAGCATTATGAATATTTATTAATTTTGTTTTAGTTAAATAATCTATTTATTTCTCAATTGAATTTAGCTAAAATAGCTTGTTTTTGTCAGTGTTCATGTTAATATTATTATTACTTTAGTTGTTTTGCTTCAATAAATCATATAGCTATTTCATCTCAATTTTATCTCAGTTTTATAATTTAGCCTTATTATTACTATTATTTCAATGGAATATTTTAGCTATTATTTATTCATTCATTCATTTTAGCTATGCAATAATCATTTAGCTACTTCATCAGAACTATTTTGGTTCAAACGAATTTAGCTAAAACAGCCCACTATTATTATTATTATTACTTTTGTTTCAATTAAATAATTGTGATATTTTATCTAAAATTAATTTACCATTATTATTATTATTATTATTATTATTATTATTATTATTATATTTAAATATTACAATTGAAAATACAGCAAATAAGAAATACTTATGGCTAATACATTTTGTAAATTCACACACTATTGGCAGAAGTAGCAAAACATTAATTTTGGAGTCTGCTTGTGTGTGTTTGTTTGTTTGTTTTAGCTCCCACAGGTTTCCAGGCATCGGGCTACAGTTTCCACAGCCATGAGTGGAGGAATGCCAAACCCAGCCGGGGCAGCCTCTCTCCGGTGAACAGCAGCCGGCAGAGGAACAACATCCTGCCCGACTTTGGACTCGGTGTGGATGAATGGGACAGGCCAAGCGCTAGCGGGTACATCAAACAAACTTTTAAATTATACAGAACAGTTCACACAATCCAGCTTAGTTCACTATTTACTCATCGCCATCTTGTTCCAAACCCGGTTGTTCCTGTTGTTTTTATCCATGAAACATTTATGGTCCTTGACAGTCTATCAGTTATGATGTTCGAAAGCAAAAACAAAAAAGTCAAGGTTTGGAACAACATGAAAATAGTGACAAATAATGGATAAACAATGAGAAAACCTTCATTCTGGGGTGAGATATTAAAAATATATTAAGGCCGCCAGGTCTGTTTGATGGTTAATGTGATGACTTGAATTCATTGAGAGGATTTTATACTACATTAGCTAAGTACACAAGGTTCTGAGTGAAACGGATTGAAGCAATGAACTACGTTGCCATTGCAGACTTTATTAATCCATAAAAGTTATTACCGCTTTATTTTCCTAAAAATCAAGCACTGAAGTGTCAATATCCATTGAATTGTAGACTAGTTTACTGCCAGACTCTACAGAAAGCCATTGTGCGAAGTCAATGCCACTTAACCACGTCTATAAAAATGTTTTGTTGACTTCTCAAATTCATTACATGCAAAAGACGATCTTCAAAACAATTTCTAAGAAGTGAACTGATTTTATATTCACACTAAGTGGGTCTTCAGCGACATTTCTCTGAATTCTCTGTGTAATAGTCTTTGTTTCAAGCCAAAAGTGTGTCTCTCAGTCGTGATAACTGATCTGCGCGGTACATCTGCAGCACATTGTATTGTCAAACGCGCTGCTGCTGGAGCTTTGATCGATCGTTTCTGGGGTGATTTCACTTTACTCTTTGTTAGCTCGTGCTGTTGGATATTTGTAATTCAGATTCATTGTGCTGTAGATCAAAGGCGTAAAGGGTCCCCATGCGCAGTAATGAAGCCAGCGGCTTTTAAGAAAGAATAAGGCCTTTTTTAAAGTATTTAGCTGACACTAGAGTTATGATCACCATTTGAGTTTTCTTCACAGGATTGTGCGGTTTCCGTTTAATGGTGACTTTGAGCTGCCTTAAAGTCAACATGAAATCAAAGCTGACCTCATTTACACACTTTCTTAACACACATCCTTGGTCTTGCTGTGCACAGTTTGTCTGTGCATATCGTGCCAACTTTTTACAATCCAGTTCAAACCTGATGAATAAAATCAGGGGAGTGAGCTGAAAAGTGGACACTCATAAATCAGCTGCGCTCATGAATATTAATCAGCTGTCATAGCTTTCATCCTTGTAGCTGATTTCCTGAAAAGCAGATGAGTGGGAACTAACCAGATTAGGATTAACACTTATCAGATATGCATTTATTTAATTAATTATTTTTTTTTAAATATATATATATATTTTCAGTTTTCATTTTAATTGTCGTACAAAGTTTAGACATTTTTTTTTTCTATTTAGCTTTCATTTACCACTCAGCTGTAGTACTTTTAGTATTTTTTAATCTTAGTATGTATTTTTTCATTTTAGTACCTTATTCATTTAAGAATTTATTAAAAACTAAAAATTTGATTGTCAAACATCAAACATTTTGGGAGACTTATTTATTATATGAATATTATTTGTGATTTTATTTCAGCTTTATTTTAAATACTGAAAACTATTTATATATATATATATACTTTTTAAATGTCAAATATAATGATGATTATCATACATCAAACATTTTGGAATATAATTATTATTTTTGTTATTTATTATTTAAATGTATTAAAAACAAACTAACAAAAAAGTTATTATATTTTAGGCTTCATTTTAAATACAGAAACAATTTATATAAATAAATTATATATATATATATATATATAATTTATGATTTATTATTAGTGATATTATTATTAGTAGTAGTAGTAGTAGTAGTGATATTATTATTAGTTTATAATAAGCTTTGTTGGGGGGGGGATTGCAAACCCAATTTCATGTTGACCTTAAGCCACAAATAGTTTTCTTTTTTAGCATTTTTTAAAATTCAACTTAATTAAAATGTATTATATATATATATGATTTATTATTACTATAACTTTATTTATTATTTATTGTTTAATTTTTAATATTCGTACAAATTATTTAATATTTTTTATTATTTTATTATATTTTATTGCAATGTCTCTGTAAAAACCCCACCGTACAATTGCTTGTTTCACTCTAATACTAAAATAAAATAGATTGCGAACCCCATTTCATGTTGTCTTTAAACCACTACAAAACGGAACTATGACAAACCATCCAGAAAACACGTCTATATCAGATATACTCTAGAAATACAGAACAGAAACTACTGCAACTTTAATGCATTCAGTCTTTTCAAATATTGTCAGCATTCTGCAGTCTATATTTAAATAAGAAGAATAAGAACTGCATAATGCAAAAACGTCCCCCATCTCCTTCAACACACATTTCTTTGTCATTTCAGAACGGTATTACAATGCTTTTCAAATGAAGGCCCTCGAAATGTGTTGTATACAAGATGTAAAGTCTAAAACACTGAAGTGGTTTGACGTTCGTGTTATTGATTCAAGCTGATCTCCCATTACAGGGCATCCACGCTGCCCACCGGTTTAATCTCAGACAGCAGGTGAGGTTCAGTGCTGTGTGCCTGTTAACCTGCACTGCTTCCCCAAACCAATCCGGCCCTTTCACTTCATAACCCAAAGCCCCACAATCCACCAGGACATCACCACCCATCACAGTGTGTCCGACCGCACCGGGTGTGTGTGTATGTGTCTCTCCTCAAGAGCCCCACCATAGCCTGCACAGATCATTGGTCGTCCCTTGCGTTCATCACTGTGACGCCTGCCTGCTCATTGGCTGCTGCTGTTTTCGGGTACCAGGTGGCTAAAACGTCCCGTTTGTGTTTCAAACAGGTTCACCGTGGGACACGATGGGACTGAGCCAGACCAGGAGGAGAACTTCTGGTCCCAAGCCCTGGAAGATCTGGAGACGTGTGGACAATCTGGGATCTTGAGAGAACTTGAGGTAACTCAGGGAAAAAAATAGCACCCGTTTGTGTTCATTCCCCTCTCCCCACATTCATCCTCCTGCTCTTTCCATTCATCAACTCCCCCTACATGATCTTTTTTCAGTAGCATGCTGTACCAACCCTTGGTTTTGTGTAACAGCTCCTTCTTTTTCCAGGACAAGCCAGACAGGCTTCTGAATAAGAGAAACCTGGCCATCTTGGTACCCCTTTCCTTTCTTTGGGCTTCCTCTTTGCTTGTAGCGCTGGCACCCAAGTGCTCTCCTCGTGCTAATGGGCTCAGTGTCTCTTGCTGGGGGCCTGCTTGAAAGGGGAGGGAGGGGGCTCACAGACAATCACTATTGGCATCCACTTCAGATCCTAGGGGTGCATTCGAAATGAATTATGACGTGGTAAAGGTGTAGTTCACCCAGGTTCTGTGTTCATTTATTCACAGTTATGTTGTTCCAAAATTGTAAATCTTATTTATTTTAGGGATAGGTATTTAGTAATTTTGTAGTCATGTGCTCAACAAAGGAAATTAGGATTACCCAAAATAAAAAGTAAGGTAAAATATACATAAAAACCTGGACATTTGAGTGAATTTTATAGGTGTAATTGTAAAATTGTTAAAACTATTCAAATTGATTATTAATTTATAAATAATACTTTAAGTTAAGGTATTCTTTTTGGCTAGAAATTGCTCTTGTGACTGCAAATATGTGAAATTATTATTATTATTATTATTATTATTATTTTATTTTATTTTTTATTTTTTTTGCAATCCTTATCCAGTCACTGCAAACCAGGGATATTTTAGTAAATATTTATATACTATTATAGTATCTGTTGATATTTTTTAATTAGCTTGTATTTTTATATTTTGGTTTTCTTTAAAATGTTTGTTTTAGTAATTTAGTGGGCTTTTGTCATTTTTAATATTTAATTTGAATTATTTGGTATTTTAGTTTTAGTTATTTAAATAGCGCTTTATTTTAACCTTTTTTTATTTCAGTACACTGCAAACCAGGGTTATTTTAGTATTTATTTATATACTGTTATAGTATCTATTGATATTTTTTTATTTGTTTTAGTACTTTAGTGGGCTTTTGTCTTTTATATATATATATATATATATATATATATATATATTTGATTTGAAATAATTTTTATTTTTAATTTTAGTCATTTTAATAGCGCTTCAACAAACTTATTGTATTTCAGTTCACTGCCAGGGTTATTTTATTGTTTATTTATATACTATTATAGTATTTATTAAATTATTTTAATTAGCTCTTTTTATTTTTATATTTCGTTTATCATTTAATTTTTTTGTTTTAGTAATTTAGTGGACTTTTGTTATTTATATATATATATATATATATATATATATATATATATATATATAGTTTTAATTATTTTATTATTTTATTTAATAATTTTAAGGCTGCGTCAACTTAAACTTATTTTATTTTAGTTACTTGCCAAGGTAACGTTTATATATAGGTCCTTCTCAAAAAATTAGCATATTGTGATAAAGTTCATTATTTTCTGTAATGTACTGATAAACATTAGACTTTCATATATTTTAGATTCATTACACACAACTCGAAGTAGTTCAAGCCTTTTATTGTTTTAATATTGATGATTTTGGCATACAGCTCATGAAAACCCAAAATTCCTATCTCAAAAAATTAGCATATCATGAAAAGGTTCTCTAAACGAGCTATTAATCTAATCATCTGAATCAACTAATTAACTCTAAACACCTGCAAAAGATTCCTGAGGCTTTTAAAAACTCCCAGCCTGGTTCATTACTCAAAACCGCAATCATGGGTAAGACTGCCGACCTGACTGCTGTCCAGAAGGCCATCATTGACACCCTCAAGCAAGAGGTCTGTGGGAAGGAAAAAGTGTGGCAGAAAACGCTGCACAACGAGAAGAGGTGACCGGACCCTGAGGAAGATTGTGGAGAAGGACCGATTCCAGACCTTGGGGGACCTGCGGAAGCAGTGGACTGAGTAGAAAGTAGAAACATCCAGAGCCACCGTGTACAGGCGTGTGCAGGAAATGGGCTACAGGTGCCGCATTCCCCAGGTCTAGCCACTTTTGAACCAGAAACAGCGGCAGAAGCGCCTGACCTGGGCTACAGAGAAGCAGCACTGGACTGTTGCTCAGTGGTCCAAAGTACTTTTTTCGGATGAAAGCAAATTTTGCATGTCATTCGGAAATCAAGGTGCCAGAGTCTGGAGGAAGACTGGGGAGAGGGAAATGCCAAAATGCCTGAAGTCCAGTGTCAAGTACCCACAGTCAGTGATGGTCTGGGGTGCCATGTCAGCTGCTGGTGTTGGTCCACTGTGTTTTATCAAGGGCAGGGTCAATGCAGCTAGCTATCAGGAGATTTTGGAGCACTTCATGCTTCCATCTGCTGAAAAGCTTTATGGAGATGAAGATTTCATTTTTCAGCACGACCTGGCACCTGCTCACAGTGCCAAAACCACTGGTAAATGGTTTACTGACCATGGTATTACTGTGCTCAATTGGCCTGCCAACTCTCCTGACCTGAACCCCATAGAGAATCTGTGGGATATTGTGAAGAGAAAGTTGAGAGACGCAAGACCCAACACTCTGGATGAGCTTAAGGCCGCTATCGAAGCATCCTGGGCCTCCATAACACCTCAGCAGTGCCACAGGTTGATTGCCTCCATGCCACGCCGCATTGAAGCAGTCATTTCTGCAAAAGGATTCCCGACCAAGTATTGAGTGCATAACTGAACATAATTATTTGAAGGTTGACTTTTTTTGTATTAAAAACACTTTTCTTTTATTGGTCGGATGAAATATGCTAATTTTTTGAGATAGGAATTTTGGGTTTTCATGAGCTGTATGCCAAAATCATCAATATTAAAACAATAAAAGGCTTGAACTACTTCGAGTTGTGTGTAATGAATCTAAAATATATGAAAGTCTAATGTTTATCAGTACATTACAGAAAATAATGAACTTTATCACAATATGCTAATTTTTTGAGAAGGACCTGTATGTAGAATGTTGTATTTATTTATTTTTTTAAATCCCTTTCCAGTCACTACAAAGGTTATTTTAGTATTTAGTATTCATTTGTATTTTTGAATTAGCTTTTATTTTTGTATTTTGGTTTTCATTTAAATATTTGTTTTAGTAATTTAGTAGGCTTGTATTCTTATTTTATATTTAGTTTTAATGGATTTTTATTTTAGTTTTAGCCATTTTAGTACAGCTTCAACTTATATATGTAGAAGTTTTTACTTATTTATTTGTAAAAATCCCTCACCAGTCACTACAAACCAGGGTTATTTTAGTATTTATTTATTAAATTAGCCTTCATTTGTATATTTTGGTTTTCATTTAAAGGTCAGCTTTTGTTTTATATTTACTTTTAATAATTTTTATTTCAGTTTTAGTCATTTTAGTAGCACAGCATCAGTTAGTTGCCAAGGGTTATTTTAATATTTATTTATATACTATTATAGTATTTATTGATATTTTTAATTAGCTTCTATTTTTATATTTTGGTTTTCATTTAAATCTTTGTCTTAGTAATTAAGTGGACATTTGTTGTTTCTTTATATTTAGTTTAATTTTTTTTATTTTACATTTAGTCATTGTAGTACCACTATATTACAGTATATATTTTTTTCCCTCTCTCTCTCTCTCTCTCTCTCTCTCTCAGATGATGCTTTCAAAAGCTAACTGCAACAACAATTTTTTTCTTTGGAGAAAAAAAAAGAAATTAAATGCATCTATACAAACACCTCTTTGCAAAATAACAATTGAAAAAAACATTTGCACTCAATCAGAGCTCACAAAAAAAATAAATGAGCTGAAAGACATGAAAACTAGGTTGCCATCATTAGACTAATGAACAAATTCTGTTCATTTTTAAGGCTATCACATTGTTATTGTTCCACATGTTGTTATTCAGAAAAACAAGTGGTGAAAGTCTTTGCCTGTTAACAGCAAGGCCTGCTGAGAAGAAAATGTGCTCTGACGGCACAGGGACAAACTGATATCGGTCTGATAAGCAACTCAGTTTCTCATTCTTCCCACCATAAAGCAGATCCTCATCTAGTGGGATGCTTGACTCTAACGAGAACTGAATA
Source organism: Cirrhinus molitorella (assembly GCA_033026305.1). Lineage (NCBI taxonomy): Eukaryota > Metazoa > Chordata > Actinopteri > Cypriniformes > Cyprinidae > Cirrhinus > Cirrhinus molitorella. The sequence continues at coordinate 27,471,165 of CM065128.1, forward strand.
TTGCCACATTCGGCTCTGCCTGAAAGTACATGGCAGCATCGCTCATCAGCCTCGACATCATGTGTGTCTTCAGCTGAAATGGTGAAATTCAGGTGACGGATTTGATACATTTCATTGGTGCAAAGTTCGAATAGTGTATTTACAAGTCAACTCGGTGCAGACAAGATTAGATACGAGGCTTCAGATGACTTCAAGGATTAGTTCACATGTAGAAAAAAAAAATCCTGATAATTTACTCACCTTCATGTCATCCAAGTTGTTCATTTCTTTCTTTTTTTCTTCAGTCGCAACAAAATTAAGGTTCCAGTATTTTTCTCCATATAGTGGACTGGTCCAAACTGCAGTTTTAATGCAGCTTCAAAGGGCTCTTCATTTTCTAAAAAATACCCACAAATGCTCGTCTTGCACTAGCTTGACTTCACAAATTATGTAATCATAAATTAAATTTTTTTATCCTACCCTACCTTTTTGAACCAAGTACACAGACTAAGATCTAACCATGCTTGACCTTTCCAGTGTGATTACATAATTTTAAGACTGCGTCAACTTAAATGTATTTTATTTTAGTTAGTTGCCAAGGTAATGTTATATATAACATATACAAGTAGAATTTTGTATTTATATATATATATATATATATATATATATATATATTAATCCCTTTCCAGTCACTGCAAACCAGGGTTATTTTAGTATTTATTTATATAATATTATAGTATTTATTTGTATTTTTTTTAGGGCTGTCAAACGATTAATCGCATCCAAAATAAAAGTTGATGTTTACATACTATATGTGCGTTTACTTTGTATATTTATTATGTACATATAAATACACACACATACATGTATATATTAAAACTAAATATTTATATGTATATATATTTATACCTGTATACATTTTAGATTATAAATAAATATAAATATTTTATATATAAATCTAAAATATTTTTCCTTAATATATACATGCATGTGTTTGTATTTATACATACATAACAAATATACACAGTACACAAATATATAGTATGTAACCATAAACTTTTATTTTGGATGCGATTAATCGCGATTAATCGTTTGACAGCACTAATTTTTTTAAATTAGCTTTTCTTTTTATATTTTGGTTTTCATTTAAATATTTGTTTTAGTAATTTAGTAGGCTTCTATTATTATTTTATGTGATTACATAATGCGTGAAGATGAGCATTTGTGGTTGTGTAGAGCCCTTTGAAGCTGCACTGAAACTGCAATTTGGACCTTTAACCAATTGATCCCTATTGCAGTCCACTATATGGAAAAAAATCCTGAAATGTTGTCCTCAAAAACCTTCATTTATTTTCAACTGTAGAACAAAAGACATCTTGGATGACATGGGGGGTGAGTAAATTCTCCGGAAATTTTTATTCTGGAAGTGAATTAATCCTTTAAAAGCATGTGGACTACTTTTATGATTTTGTGAAGCTTGACTGTCCCCTTTCTTGTCTAAAATGCCTTTTTATGTGGAAGAAATATGGGCTTGGAACAACATAAAGGTCTGTAAATAATGACAGAATTGTAATTTTTGGGTGAACTATTTCTTTAAATGCATTTAAAAGGCAAAAAATGTGGCTAGAGCTGTTTAACGATTAAAATAAAAGCAAGAATTTCTGGGAAAATGGCTTTTAGCCTGCTGTTAATTACATTTTATTTTCGTACAGTAGATAATATCTGCTGTCATGTCCCACATTGTTGTATTTGACATGCTTTGTGGCCAGCCTTGAAACGTTACATGAAAGCAGATTGATTTTCTTGCCTTCGCTTTATCAGGTACCTTGAGTTAAACGCAGACCACGAGTAGCCGACGGCGCAGAGAAGCTTTTAGTACTCGGCGTTAGGGATCGCTTTGAAAGCTCTTCACTTTCCATCCCACTTGTCTGTGGAAACGCGATAAAATCAAAAGCCTTTTACGCTGAATGTACCCTTTGGCCCTAATTGGATTCGATGAAAGTGTTTGCCTCTGGTTTGTGTCAGTAGAATGTACTATTGAGCTCGAAACAGCTCGAAAAACATTGTGCCAAAGTCACACGTTTTCATTTCTCACATGCTGAATTGATTGAATGTGGTGTCAAGGTGCATGATTTACATGTCTGATCACCGGTTTAATGATTTTTTTACGCTGCTTACCACAAATGCATCGGCTTAGAAGAGTTTTTCCTCTTTTGTGTGGTCACCTGTCATTAACCTGGAATCCCCATTCCGTGCAGTTTGAGTGAGATTCACGCAAACTAGCAAATGACGGTGGATTGAAGAGAACGAAGGCATGTGGGCTCATGCAAAGCATGATGGAAGAGCTGCAGCAAGGCTTATTGTTGTGGAAATATTTCAGGCTTGTGTAGTAGTGTCCTCAGCAAAAGCCGAACCAGAACCAGGTTCTTTTTGAAGATCATCTTCAAAGGACTTCAAGACACATCTAAAAAAACGCCCACCAGTCATGATGTTTGTTTAATCATTGCCATGGCTTGCCATGGTGGAAGTCAAAGCGGTTCAAACCGCCCATTAGTTGTAAAAATGCATGTTACTAAAAGTTTGTGTATCGTTGTCCATCAGCATTTTGCTTCCTGTAACATACTAAACCGAGAGTCTAACAAACTGTTAATGAAATGCTTTGTCACCATCTGTACTGTAACTGACATAATGAATGTTTATGAGTTCCACTCTATATGTAACTTCCATACACTATCGTTTAAAAGTTTGGAGTTGGTAAGCAAGGCTGCATTCAGTTGATCAAAATTACTGTAAAGGCAGTAATACTGTGACTGTAATATATTAAACGAGAAGTTCACTTCCGGAACAAAAATGTACAGATAATTTACTCACCCCATTGTCATCCAAGATGTTCATGTCTTTCTTTCTTCAGTCGTAAAGAAGTTATGTTTTTTGAGAAAAACATTTCAGGATTTCTCTCCATAGTGGATTTCTATTGTCCCCACGAGTTTGAACTTCCAAAATAGTTTAAATGTATAAAACAATCCCAGGCGAGGTAGGGTCTTATCTAGTGAAATGATCGGTTATTTTCTTAAAAAAAAAAAAAAAACTTCCATCTCATTTTCTCCTCCATCTTCAGAATCGTCCTACATCGCTGCAGAAGTACCAACCAAGTGTTTACAAAGTAATTGTGCAAAGAAGATCATACGCCCTTTACAAAAAAAAAGGTAAAACGTAAGACGATTTTGAAGTTGGTGGAGAAAATGAGTTTTTCGACGTCTGAACTGAAATACACAGAGTACACTCAAAATTAGACAAGACAAGCATTTGATGTTAAAAAGCTTATGAATTGTAATAAAATATAATAATAATAATAATAATAATAATAATAATAACAATAATATTATTTATTGATTTTTTTTTTATTTTTTTTGGTAGAAAATAACTGAGCATTTCACTAGATAAGACCCTTCTTCCTCGGCTGGGATCTTTTAAAGCCCTGCAATTAAACTGCATTTTGGAAGTTCAAACTATAGTCCACTATATGGAGAGAAATCCTAAAATGTTTTCCTCAAAAAACGTAATTTCTTTATCCCTGAAGAAAGAAAGACATGAACATCTCGGATGACAAGGGGGCGAGTAAATTATCTGTACATTTTTTTTTTCTGAGAGTGAACTTCTAATATTTGTTTTCAGGATTCTTTGATGAAAAGGAAGTTCAAAAGAGCAGTGTTTATTTGAAATAGAAATTCGTTGCAACCATCTTTACTGTCACTTTTGATCAATTAAATGCATCAAAAAAAAAAAAAAACATACCGATCCCAAACGTTTAAACAGTAGTTTTGAATACTAAACTTTACTTACAAAGTGTGTTTTGAGTGCGTTTTGCTCTCTCTATAACCTTTACAGCACTTATATTTATTCATACTCATGGTTTTCCCTGTAGGCCACCATCATGTCGGGCAGCTCTTTGAGTTTAAACCACGATCCTGCGCCCACCCGAAGCCATCTGGGCCGCCAGGCCAGCTTTCAGGAACGTGGCAGCAACAAACCACAATACTCGCAGGCCAACCGCAGCAACACGCTGCCCACCGACGTCGGGAGAAAAGCTTTTGCCATGAGGAGGATGAAGCAGGAGATCAAAGACATCATGTCGCCCACCCCGGTTGAGCTTCATAAGGTGGGAATACAGTTTTTTGGGTAATTTATAAATCAATTCAGTGGTTATACAACAGGTTTAAAGTGATAGTTTAGCCAAAAATTTTTATTCTGTCATTAATTACTCACCCTCATGTCGTCCCAAACCTGTAAGACCTTTGTTCATCTTCGGAAAACAAATTAAGCTATTTTTGATGAAATCCAAGAGCTTTCTGACCCTGCATAGACAGCAACACAACTGACACGTTCAAGACCCAGAAAGATAGTAATGACATTGTTAAAGTAGTATATGTGACATCAGTGATTCAACCATAATGTTATGAAGCTATGAGAATACTTTTTGTGCACAAAGAAAACAGAAATAACAACTTTATTCAACAATTTATTATGTGTCAGTCTATTTTAAAGATGTCCTCACTACCTTTCTGGACCTTAAACGTGTTAGTTGCATTGCTGTCCATGCAGGGTCAGAAAGCTCTTGGATTTCATAAAAAATGTCCTAATTTGTGTTTCGAAGATGAACGAAGGTCTTAAGGGTTTGGAACGACGTGAGGATTTAATTAATGACAGAATTTTCATTTTTGGGTGAACTATGCCTTTAATGTGTAATTGCTCCCACCTTCATAGGTGAACCTTTTGAAGGACTCGGACCTTGAGGACTTCGGGTTTAGCGTTTCTGATGGAGTCTTGGAGAAGGGCGTTTATGTAAACAATATCCGTCCAGGTGGCCCTGCGGAAATCGGAGGCCTGAAGCCATACGACAGACTGCTACAGGTGAGCCACTGTGATGCAGTCCCATGGAATTATGGGACAACAAGTACATAGGGCCCAAATTCCATTTCATTTTTCTTCTAATTTTTTTCTAGATTCCCTTTTAATGGTTTTATTACATTTTATTCACACTTTAATAAGATATTATTAATTATTGTAAGTGTTTTTCCATTTCAGTATTTTTAGATTTTGTGTTTCATGAGGTAATAAAATGTAACTTAATTACTCAAAAAAAAAAAACTAAATTACAACTATTTAATGAATCTTTTAAAACTTAATCAAATGCAGATTTCATATAGTAAACTTTTAAAAATTCTTTTTTTTTTTTATTTATAATATTCATAAATACCAGTTCATACTGCTATTTGATTATGTGTACAGTGGGTACGGAAAGTATTCAGACCCCCTTAAATTTTTCACTCTTCACTTTTCCATCTGTTATATTGCAGCCATTTGCTAAAATCATTTAAGTCAATTTTTTTTCCTCATTAATGTACACACAGCACCCCATATTGACAGAAAAACACAGAATTGTTGACAATTTTGCATATTTATAAAAACTGAAATATCACACAGTCCTAAGTATTCAGACCCTTGCTGTGACACTCATATATTTAACTCAGGTGCTGTCCATTTCTTCTGATCATCCTTGAGATGAGTCCTTCATTTGAGTCCAGCTGTGTTTGATTATACTGATTGGACTTGATTAGGAAAGCCACACACCTGTCTATATAAGACCTTACAGCGCATGTCAGAGCAAATGAGAATCATGAGGTCAAAGGAACTGCCTGAAGAGCTCAGAGACAGAATTGTGGCAAGGCACAGATCTGGCCAAGGTTACAAAAAAATTTCTGCTGCACTTAAGGTTCCTAAGAGCACAGTGGCCTCCATAATCCTTAAATGAAAGACGTTTGGGACGACCAGAACCCTTTCTAGAGCTGGCCATCCGGCCAAACTGAGCTACTGGGGGAGAAGAGCCTTGGTGAGAGAGGTAAAGAAGAACCCAAAGATCACTGTGGCTGAGCTCCAGAGATGCAGTCGGGAGATGGGAGATTCCTTAATTCTAAGCGGTATGTGTGGAGAAAACCAGGCATATTTCAGTTTTTCTTTTTTAATAAATCTGCAAAAATGTCAACAATTCTGTGTTTTTCTGTCAATATGGGGTGCTGTGTGTACATTAATGAGGAAAAAAAGACTTAAATGACTTCAACAAATGGCTGCAATATAACAAAGACTGAAAAATTTAAGGGGGTCTGAATACTTTCCGTACCCAATGTACAGCCGTACTTCTAAGTTGTTTATGTAAATTTTGCCAAACGCATTCCACACTATTCTGTGCTAAATTCTGTAGCATTCTGCATTATACAGTAAATTGTATTTTCATGACTGGATTTCGCAGTTCAGTCTGTGCTTTCTGCATCGTTGAAATCATAAGCACCAAAGCACAGAAAAGTGTATGTATTAGGCTTGTGACAATAAATCGATGCATTGAGATTTGTGGATTGACTGAGATTTTTCGAATGCATTGTGATTCTCTCTGCAATCAATACTGAACTTAGTTTTTAACAGCAGTTTTCAACCGTGCACTCAAATGCTCACAAAGAAGAACGTTGAAGTATCATGTAATTGCACCTCAGAATGCTTTTATGAAACAAGATTAACATAAACAGCCCACTGTGTTACCCTTTTTGTACTTGATTATTTTAGGATCAAGTGTGTGGAATTGGAAACAAGCAGAGAACAGCGGTTTCTAAAGCGTGCAGTGCCATCTGCTGTTAAAAAAACAACAACTAAAAAGCATTTAGAGAGAGAATCGTGATGAATTCGGAAAATCTAAGAATCGTTGCAGTATCGTTTCTCAATTCAAGATGCATCGATTTATCGTTGCAACCCTGGTATGTAATGATATGAATTTTTCCTTGCATTGTGCCACAGATAAACCACGTCCGGACTAGAGACTTTGACTGCTGCTTAGTGGTTCCTCTTATAGCGGAGTCCGGGAACAAACTGGATCTAGTCATAAGCCGAAACCCGGTTTCCTCGCAACCCTCAGAACTGAACCCGTTGTCCAATGACGAGGCAGCGAACTGGACTGACCCCGGAGACCCTCTTGAGCAGCCCGCCGCAGGGCTGGAGCAGGGCCAGCACAACTCCACGCTAGCGGGACTAGAGGACAGAGACCCCAACAAGACTTTATAGCAGAACTCCTCCCAGGTGCCTGCATTGGAGCGCTCCTCCTCATGGTGCTAATGCGAACCCTCCCCTCCCTAAAACGGCTCCCTCTAGTGGAGGACAACGAGAGGGGCTTGTTGTCCTATAGCACACACCCAGTCCCTTTCCCAAGTCAGAGCATGAACCACCATGACTAAGAGGTCCTGACGAGCTGGGTGTGTTTTGACCCTGTGAAAATGGCGGCGAAGACCACACTGACCTCTTGGAAAACCAAATTGTGGAAAAAAAAGAAACCTGAAACAGTGCCATCCCTAATTTTTATTGCCAATAAACAAGAATAGTTTTAAGGAGGACTCAAAAAAAGAAAACGCAACTACTAATGATATCGGACTGGCCACTCTGTGATCGTCCGTGTTTGTGTGAGTCCGAATGAGTGTGCGCGTGTCCTGAGACTTTATTTCGCAAGCCTCTACAAAGTCTGTCAAAGTCCCACGTTCGAAACGCAACCGTCGATCCTCCTATTTTGTAATACTGAAACACAAGTGTGTGTATAGTGTATGTCCGTGTATTTCCTTATCTGATTATCTGATGCCAAGGTCAGAGTTGATCCTTTTCTCGCTTGATGAGAAAGAGGATACAGCTGTGTGAGGGGGGGAAAAAATAATCAGCACAATGAATTCGGTAGCCATTTTTCAATTGTGACTGAATGTGGGTTATAACCTAATGCATGAGACCTTTTAATGAACTATTTTGTAGTACTTCTGTCCAAAAAAAAAGAGCAAGAGCTTGGCTACACAAAAAAAACACCATGTTTCGGTTTTCTCTCCGCTATTTCACCCTAAGTATGAAATCCAATGTCGCTCGTAAGGAGAGGGTGGCACAAAGGCACCTTATCTTGAAATTGGACAGATGTCTATTTTTATGAATAGAGGCGGATGATTTATAAGGGATGTGTGCGATTTTGAGCGATGGCTGGTTAGCATGAGGTCGCTATCGACCGTGTACCGGAGCAGATTGATGGCACGGAGAAGGTCATTCGGTTCGGAAACTCTTTGTACTTTGTTAGGTAACCGCCGTAGGTCTGCGGTCTCCAGACTCTCGCCCCACATTTTGAAGAAATCCATCATTGGCCCAAAGGATAGAACAGCTTATTTATTCCGACATCAATCTCCTAAATGAAAACGACAGGCGTTCAAGTAGGTACTCGCATATTGTTTACTCCGCAGTCTGTGATAAATGAGAATATTACAACGAACAAATTCATCCCATTTGCTTAAATTTGCAGTATCCACTTATGACAAAAACACAAGCATGGGGTTGATGTCCATGAGGGAAAAAAAAGAAAAAAAAATTCTGGGAAGACTTTTGTATTCCTCCCCACATTGTTTAAATAGTTATAAATCATTGTATATGGTACTGTTATGGTTTTATATGTCTCATCTGACATTTTTTTCAAGCCCAAAAGGGTTCATTTGTAAAGAGAATAAAACAAGTGTCAAATCATGAGAGAATGAATTCGTCCTACCGTACATGGTAGACCACTAAACATCACATTTGTAGCTCTGCTTAGAAAAAAATAATGTTAGTAAAGAAAAAAAAATGCCATAGGTACACTGCTAATGGCAATGAAGACCCTCACCCACCTGTGTGAAACTGTGCTTTTGATTGAGTGACGTCACCCTCGTTGTAAGTGCTCAAAGATCCTGTCTACTCACTATTTTCAAATGGCACATTGTGGTCCAACTACTGAAGCGAACAAAAACCTCATCAACCCACTTGATGGAGAACGTTTGACGATGATGAAAAGGTGTCTTTTGTTGTTGTTTTCTTTTTAGATAAACCTTCAGGTACGGGTTCATTCCCCAAACTCATGCACTGAGATGTTTCTCAATTCGTGTTGAATTACGGTTCTTGGGCCCTGATTCAAAAGTTAGTCACTTTCATTACGATCTTCCTTGGCCTATTTTTGTTGGAACACTTTACTGTGTTACAGCAAATACACGCCGGTCAAGTGAAACAAGTCATTTTTATGTTCCATTTGTGAAAACGTTTAGTGAAGTCAAGCACTGCCAGTTAAAATAGTGGGTGTCCATTTTCAGTATACAATGAATTTATGATTCAATGTCACAGTTATGTCCCTGAAATATTGTATTTTTATTTCTAATGGACAGGTATTATGAGCTGTAAAGTATTTTTGTACAAATTTAATACTTTGTTAGCATGATGTTTATCGTCTATGTATAAATTTGAGGATTCCTACAGCTGTAATCCTTTGTATGGCCGACGAACAGAGAAACAATAAAACAACATGCCGAGTGAAGAGATGACACCTAAATGCTCTCTTGATCTAATGTTACATCTTATGACGCAGGTATGTTGTACAAAACGCTCTGCCACTCACATTGACATAACAGCAGAGGTCTTAAACTCAACTCCTGCAGAGTTTAATCCAACTCACACCTGTTTGGAGGTTTCTCATAATACTGAAGACCTTGATTAGCTGGATCAGGTGTGTTTGATTAGGGTTGAGCCTTAACTGTGCAGAGCTGTGACCCTTCAGGAATTAAGTTTGAGACCAATGCATAACAGTAAAGAAATACATATTTAAGTACACATTCTGCTGTTTGTTATTACATGCCATGCACTCAAGTTAAAAAACTAAAAACTTAAGTAGCCTAAACAAAATTACATTGTGAACAATAAACTCAAATATCAATATCATTCATTTCTATCACTCTAGCCAGTTTGATTCATAAAATATGTTGTTCCAACAAGAGCCTCCAGCATTAGCAAAATAAAGTGTGAAAAGGGTCCAAATAAATTCCTGCTACGTTTTCCATTAAACTGCATTTACAGTTATTTGGGATAAATATATGTACATACTGACTTCACGCTTTGCTCCAACAAGACTGCATTTTTCAGTAATAAGTTTGTTAATATAACTTGAATAATGTCTATGCTTCATATGAAATATACAGTTGAGGTCAAAAGTTTCTGTATCTGCAATAATGTTAATTATTTTACCAAAAGGAGGGATCATACAAAATGCATGTTATTTTTTTTATTTAGTATTGACCTGAATAAGATGATATCACATAAAAGACATATAGTTCACAAGAGAAAATAATAGTTGAATTTATAAAAACGACTCTGTTCAAAAGTTTACATGTGCTTGATTCTTAATATTGTGTTTTATTTAATAGTTGTTCATAAGTACCTTGATTGTCCTGAACAGTTCAACTGCCTTCTTCAGAATAATCCTTCAGGTCCTACAAATTCTTTGGTTTTCCAGCATCTTTTGCATATTTGAACCCTTTCCAACGACTATCTTTTCACACTGAGGACAACTGAGGGACTCATACGCAACTAGGAAAGGAAACACGATGCATTAAAAGCCAGGGGGGTAAACTTTTGAACAGATTGAAAATGTGTACATTTTTCTAAATATCATATTGTTTTCATTTAGTCTTTTAGAAGCTACAGCAGATATTTACATGTTTCCCAGAAGACAAAATAACTTAAATTTACCCTATTCTTCAAATTCAAAAAGTTTTCACCTCCAGGCTCTTAATGCATTGTGTTTCCTTCTGGAGCATCAGCGAGCGTTTGAACCTGTTGTAATAGTTGCGTATAAGTCTGTCATTTGTCCTCAGTGTGAAAAGATGGATCTCAAAATCGTACCGTCATTGTTGGAAAGGGTTCAAATATGCTGATTCAAGGATACTGAAGGATATATCTGAAGAACAGCAGGCAGTATAGTTGTTCAGGACAAACAAGGGACTCATGAACAACTATCACTAAACAAATAAAACAGCTGTGGATCATTCAGGTAACGACACAGTCTTAAATATCAAGTGTGTGTAAACTTTTGAACGGGGTCATTTTTTATGAATTTAACTACTATTTTCTCTTGTGGACTATATATTTAAACATCTTTAATGTGAAATATTTTATTTAGGTACTAAATAAAAATTCTAATTTGTATGATACCTCTTGTTATGCTAAAACAATTAACATTTTGCAGATACTACAAAGTGTATGTAAACATTTGATCACAGCTGTAATTAATAATATACTGATTGCTCTTCTGTTTGTACAGTTTTTTCAAACTAAATCTAAATTGAAACTCACTGATGCCACTTAGTTAATTTTAACTTTAATTTTAACCTGCATATGCCCACTATTGATTCGATCATTCTGGCTTCTTAAACTTGAATAAGTATATACACGATCTAGTATTAAAACCCGAATATTGAAGACAAAGCTGCATTTTCATCCCATTCTCTCTCAATGAGTTTTTTTAATGGATGTCAATGGCACAGTGGCATTAATTTGAGTTCAGTACGTTACTATTTTGTGAGAGAAATAACTGCAATTCAATGCGTGAGTGAACTAAGTCAATCAAACTGACTTGTGAATGATTTCAGACCTTTAGGCAAATCAGTTTAAGTGATTAGATCAATAGTGATTCATTCATGAATCCGCCTGATTGAAAACGATTATCTGGTCAAATATACGTTAATCATCATCAGACAAAGATTTATCATTAAGATTTTACTGGATTACAGCTCACGCCCATAAAAATGGCTCTAATGACTTACCAGCTGGAAACCGTGTGCTCTCTTGCGTTACATTTGTGATGCATTGACATATGGGTCTCCATTAGTGATCCCATTGGCTTAACACTAGAACCGCCGGGGGTCGCTGTATACCTAAAAGCGCCATGCGGGTAAATTTTACCCACGCAAATAAGTAGTGTTTTATATGACTAAAGAGCATTTTGTTTCACTGTATTATGCCACTGTCTTCATAAAGAAGTGTCTGCAGTCATACAAAATGAATGTCTAGTCATCCACTATATTTTTTGTCCTGTTATTTTATGTTTAAGGCTTTTTATACAAGCTACAGTCAGTTTTCATTACAGTCCATATAAGCTAAACAAGTCTGCACTTACGAAGATAATTAAAAGAAAGTAACTACATATTTGGGTGCTGTAATATTATTATTCATTGTCATTAATCAATATATTAAGACAAATCATTTTATTTAAATGACTAAAATAGCCTATAGACAGTAAATGTGTAATAATTCACCACACTGCATAGGATGATGCAATGACAAATTCAAGCGCACGTACAGCTTCACCTAATGAATTATTAATTTGTTTAGTTGTATCATTTATAATCTGAATAACTACGGGTAATAATAATAAAAAAAAAAAAAGGTATTCTTTACATTGATTGGATTATTTTATTTATTTTTATTTTTTCAGGGAACGTGCAGACTAGAATAAATAGCAACACATGAACAATAAACAATAGAAATGGCAAAACAAAAATTCAATAATTAGTCCAGAGTTTGAACAATATAAGTGGGGCTAACGTTAGGCTAAAACATCTAAAAATGAGATCGCTGTCATATGAGCCGTCAGATGCTGAGCCGACCCAGGACGCACCAGACTCTCCGAATCCATCATGGTATTTAGTGCTTCTAATACCTCTTCGGCATCCATAAATCTCCTTCATTTTATTCATTTTGTCTTTATTTTTGAAACTAATAACCACTAATTCAGTGAGTAAAAGTCACTGCCTAGCAATGTACAATGTTACAACATAAGCGGCAGGATAATGACAGCGCGAAAATACATGTATTATATAGAGGGTAAATTTGACCCGCTGGCGCTTTTAGGTATAAATGCCCTGTTTTACGATCTGGTTTTATCTAAACACTTTTTAACACCAGGGAAGTTTAAATGACACAATTTTAGTAAAAGTCAATGACTGGGAGACTTGAGTGTTTTAATGAAAATCTGTTATGTACATTTGAAAAACACGTACGGGTAAAATTTACCCCGTGGCGGTTCTAGTGTTAAAGCAGAGGTCTTCAACCCTGTTCCTGGGGACCCACTATTCTGAAGAGTTTAGCTACAACCCTAATCAAACACACCTGAAGCGGGCAATCAAGCTCCCCAAGACTGCTTGAAAATTGCAGACAGGTGTGCTGAAGCCGGTTGCAAGTAAACTTTCCAGGCAAGTGGGTCCTCAGGAGCAGGGTTGAAGACCTCTGGCTTAAAGAAATTTTAGCGCCTGTCTACTACATTGTGTAACTATGTTACAATGACTATTAATGTCTGTTTTGGTTAGCGTTGCACACAGATAGCTGATTAAGTAGAATTCTGCAATTTCGCTATCCAGCTTTTGTCTCCCCGAGTAAGCAAGTAAGTGTCATGCTGATGGAGCGGGATCGATCTCAGTATCTCTTAGAAGTTCAGATACATAACCATTAAGCTTTCACTTGTTTGAAACTCTTCTACCACTTTAAATTATAAGGAGCTTACAGCTTGACAAGCTCCAGTTCAAAGTAGCTTTCCTAAAATGACTCTGTTTATCACGTTTGCTGTTAATATGGAGAGCTCCATCTGGTGGTCACTCAGTGTACAGCTCACAAGAAATTATGATTTTCAAGGTTGTTTATTTGTCTAAAGCTTTGGTGGTTTATGAATGTAAATCTACCGAGGGGCTGTTTTTGTGTAACAAGAATTACTCTTTATAATGAAGTGCATGTCGGGAACTAAATAAGAGCTCATTTAAACTACACCAGCTGTTACAAAACACCTTAAAGACACGGTGCATTCTTCTGCCTGCAGATGATTTTAAAGACTGACTTGGGCTTAAAGGAATAGTTCATCTAAATACTCAAATACTGTTGAAAATATACTCAACCTTAAGCCACACGAGATGCAAATGAGTTTCTTTTTCAGAACAGATTTTATAGAAGCATGACATTGCTCACCAATGGATCCACTGAAGTGAATGGGTGCCGTCAATATAAGAGTCCAAACAGCTGATAAAAACATCACAACAATCCACAAGTAAGCCACATGACTCCAGTTAATGTCTTGTGACATTAAATGCTGTGTTTGTTATAAACAACTAAGATGTTTTTAACCTCAAACCACTGCTTCCATCTAAAATACGAGTCTATTTCTCCAGTCAAAAATTTGTCTCGTCTGAATCAGGAGAGAAATACGCACAGATCAATGACCGTTTACAAGCACAAACAGTTCTAAACACACATAATGGTGGATTTTGATGTGAGAAGCATTATTAAGGATTACGGACTTGTATTTTGGCCAAAACTGAAGGTATAAAGTTAAAATGCCTTAATTATAGATTTGTTTCATGCAAACACACCGCTTTTCACTTTGCAATTTGTTCACTGATGGATCGGAGTCATTTGGTTTTCTTGTTTCAGCTTTTATCAGCTGTTTGGACTCTCATTCTGACGGCACCCATTCACTGCAGAAGATCCATTGGTGTGTGTGATGTAATGCTAAATTTCTCCAAATAAACTATAAACTATTCCTTTAAGACTGCCGACTGTAATACCTGATATGACATAAAAGAGAAAACAAGAACTGGAAATAGAAAAGGCACTGCTATGTGGCACATGAAAGAAATGTGATGGAAAGCATCCCCTGAAATGCGATAAGCCATAAGGTTACTCAGAAACACCTGGGAATGGATACAGGGGATGCAGGAGACAGTGTACTTCCAAATGAATTATGTGGCCATGTCCCTGAGGCTAGCTCCACATAGACTTTAATGAAATGCTGTGTGGACTCCATAAAGAGCTGGCTTCCACCTCAAGCTCCTGAGGGAAAGCACTGGGCAGTGGTGCATTTTGTTAAGCATGCCCAGGAGAGACTGTGAGCAACTTTTGGAGCTGCTCTGGCGCTATCCGAATCCCAAAGGCATGTCGTTACATGGCCGAACCAGGCCCGCAAAAAAGAAAGACAATGGTGTTCTCTTTGGAAATGAGGTTGTAATTAAACCTGATGGAAATTACTTTGCGACCACTGCTGGGGTTATAAAATAAGTGGGATATTAAAAATAGCAGAATGAATCGTCGGTGAATGAGCATGTGTCGGTTAAATATGAGGTGGAGCTCTCCGCGGGGTCTTTTACTTACTTGCGTTTGCTGATTAGCACCACAAAGGAAGGAAGCAGGTGCAGGAAGCCCCTCTGAGAATGGAAAAGAGATGACAGAAGACTGTGTGGATTCTTCAGCGTACCTGTTGGGAAATTTAAATTAAGGCATTTGGAATGAATTATGCAAAGAAGAATTGCGCTTGTATTTAGATGTGTGCTAATCTCATTCTCCCGAATGACCTGTGATAGGGCAGTGTGTATAATAGTCAGGGATGATTAGTAATGTCTAGAAAATGCATTTTGATGCGAAATCAGTGTTCCAAATGTTGTCATTTTTACTGTCAAATGTCAGGAATTGCAATAAATCAGGAAAACTGGGTCAGTTGTCACAAGGTCTACATTTAAGTAACCTTACGTTTTAAAATCAGTTAAGCGATGTCCTATATATATATATATATATATATATATATATATATATATATATATATATATATATACATACTTTTGAATGCCAGATATATATATATATATATATATATATATATATATATATGGCATTCAAAAGTTTAGGATCGGTAAGATTTTTAATATTTTTTAAAGAAGTCTCTTCTGCTCATCAAGGCTGTGTTTATTTGATTACAAATACAGAAAAAAACTGTAATATTGTGAAATATTATTGCAATTTAAAATAGTGGTTTTCCATTTCAATATACTTTAAAATAGAATTTATTCCTGTGATGCAAAGCTGAATTTTCAGCATCATTACTCCAGTCTTCAGTGTCAAATGATCCTTCAGAAATTATTCTAATATGCTCATTTATTATCAGTGTCAGAAAAACAAAAAGTTGTGCTGCTTTCTTTCTTTCTTTTTTTTTTTTTTTTTTTTTTGGAGCTTGTGATACTTTTTTAGGATTCTTTTATGAATAAAACATTTAAAAGAACAGCATTTATTTAAAATAGAAATCTTTTCTAACAACATACACTACCATTCAAAGTTAGGGGTCAGTCTTTTTTTCTTTGGAAGAAATTACTACTTTTATTCAGCCAGGCATTGAGTAATAATGGCAAAAATTCTGCTTTGCATCACAGAAATAAATAAAAAAAAAATTAAATTTAAAATTAAAATTAAAAATTAAAATAAATTTTAAAATTAATGGAACTTTAATAAGCATAAGAGACTTTAAAAAAAACATAAAAAAATATTACTGATCCTAAACTTTTACTAGACATTCTATAAGGTAGGGTACATTGTAAGTCCACTGATGTTGATCATATTTTCTCTCTCTCTCAGCAGCATCATTTGATGTAATTTTGTACATTTTGAACACATTATTGTAAGGGTCCTCTCTTTGTTTCAACATTATTGGTTGCAATATTTGACTTTAATATGTTCAAATTTAAATTTAACCTTAACAAGAAGATAATATGACTAAAATTATCAAAATCAACAATCAAAATGGTGAAATTTTCAAGATCCTTCACTACATGACCTTTTTATTTACATTTTAAATAACTAGAATATAAATATAACTAAATATTATTCTTAAAATTATATTAAAACAAGCACTGTACATACATTAGTTAATGTATTTAACATGACCGAACAGTGAACAATACATTTATTACACCATTTCTTAATCTTTGTTCATGTTAATTAAAAAACAGTCGTTCATGATAGTTAACATTGCATTAACTAATGCTAACAAACTTAACTTGTGATTTTAATTTTAATGCGTTAGTAGCCTAAATGCTGACACATTATTAACAATAACTAAGATTAATAAATGCTGTAGAAGTATCGTTCATTCTTACTTCATGTTGACATTAGTTAACTAATGTTAACTAATGAACCTTATTAAAAAGTTTTACCAAATATTATTATACGTTATATGGGGCTTCAAAGATAGGCTTATGTAAAAACAAACAAACAAACACTGTATTGACAAAACATTACGATGATATTGGCCTACTCTTGATTGTATTCATGTATTATGGCACTATGATTCATTTCTGGTAATAACGAGACTATTTTTTTCTTGTTTCAGATTATTTTGTTAGGAAAATCCTTACCTGCGTCGTTCACAAGCCGCAGGTGTCGCTCTTAAATCATGACCTTCTCCATCGCTGGCAAACAACAGGACACATTTCAGACTTCTTTTCAATGAATAGCTAAATATTATCACTTTTCTACTGTTTTTTATACTTTGTTTTCGTATCGCGTTAGTTTACCGCTTCAAGTAATTAAGTGCGTGATGACCTGTCCAAACGATTCAGACTAAATCGCGAATCATTTCAACCGTTTTACTAAGCAACGAATGATTCGTTAAATAGAACCGACTCAAACGAGCATCAAACGATTCATTATTGTTAGTATTATTGCAGATTTACTTTTAAGGGAGATAAAATAATAATTTATGTGTGATTACCAAAATCAATTATTCAGCTACAGGTTTTTGGTTTGTTTTTATATTATAATATGTAATAATTTTGTATTAAACGGGCATTTAGTAGTCATTTAAACGTTTTGGGGGGGTTTTGTACCCTAAGTTTTGTTTATCAGTCATGTAATGCAAAGACAACGCAAGTAGAATATTACTGTCTATAAACAGCTGAGTGTATTTGAGGATATCTCACTAAATATCCACACTAGACGGCTAAAAACTAACATAATAAATGCGAATCGCACACTGGCATTCTATTTTGATCCCCTAGGGGGCAGTAAGCACATTTCTGAAGTAAGAATTAAGACAACCACAGAAAGACCGAAGAGAGCGTCGTATGATCTCTTGTATTTATGTGTGAATGATACGCGTTTAATTCGATCAAACATGAATGAGGAGAAGTATCCGCGATCATCCATTGAGGATGATTTTAATTATGGCACTAACGTCGCGACGGCGAGCGTCCACATCCGGATGGGTGAGTCGTATTTACATGCATTTAAAAGGCTTTAGTGTCTACGTAGTCAGTAATACAGTCCATGTAATAACAGGGCCTGGAAATGATTAACATGTAAAACAACTAACGTTAGAGTGGAATTCTGATCTCATTTGTTTAATCATGAGGGCCAGGTACAAAAAAAAACAACATATGGCGCAAATGTTTAATCAGCTGTCAAGAGGCGCCTTCAAATGTGTCAATTGGTTTTCTTAGAATTGTATAGATGTTTCATCTTGTTGTCGAACCTGCTTATCGAGGTTTAGACTAGAGACTGCAAATAACGTTAAACCCTGTGAATTCAAACCACAAAACAAACATATCTAGTGTGAAATGTTATGAAATTGAATATGTTTGTGTATTGTTAAAGAGCTAATGCTCAAATGTTATTTATCTTTAGATTTCCTCCGCAAGGTCTACACCATCCTGTCATTGCAGATTATCATCACCACTGGTGTATCTGCCCTTTTCATGCTTTGTAACCCCATTAAAAACTTTGTGCACGAAAGGTAAGCCCACATCCTCCTCTGTAGCTTCACCAAATCATTGTGGCTATTAAATGATACAAACTGCACTTAAATCTATGTCAATATATTAATGTAGTGCCGCCTTTTTTTTTTCAGCCCCTCGCTGGTGTTGATATCTGCTATCGGGTCCCTTATCCTGCTTCTTGCCTTGGCTGTGTACCGTCACCAACACCCAATCAATCTTTATTTGCTCTTTGGATTTGTGAGTATACTACAATTTCTTTTTCTTCTTCTTTTTTTCTTTTTAACAGACTCTTTAATATTATCATGAAGTATTGTAGTATAATACATGTAAATGTTTATGCAGACTCTGCTGGAGTCTCTGTCTGTAGCCACTGCAGGTAAGTTTATTTATTTTCTTAATTTATTGAAGCCCAGTCCCATAATATTAATGGATACATCCTTGATGGATCACCTAAAACCGTATTTTTCTGCTTTCAGTGACGTTTTATGAGTACACCATAGTGCTCCAGGCCTTTGTGCTCACGTCTGCTGTGTTCCTGGGTCTCACTGCCTATACTTTCCAGTCTAAAAGAGACTTCAGCAAGCTCGGAGCCAGGTAATTCTCTCTTTTTCAGCCGCTCAAGGCCGGGGTCTGTCACATTCATCACTGTAACTGAGTGCAAGAATTATCGTTTTAATCCATTTACTCCTGAATCCGTGTGGAATGATGTTCTTGCGTTGTGGCAGAAATTGTCTCCGGAGAAGCATTTTTCTTTCTAGTCATTAAAATGAAATGTAACAAAAATAATGGGGCTCCTTGAGTCATAACTCTGTTATATGATGTGATGCATGGTCCACTCTGTGGCATGGGAAAAATGAATGCCTTTGTGAGGAGGATTGAAGAATTTCTTCATTCGTATTGTTGGTTTGTTTAAGAGACAACCTGCTGCAGCAGGGTTTTTTTTTTCTTTTTCATTTTTAAAAATGCACATGTTGAAAAATCCTAATTGGTCATCTTTTTCTTTAGTCTGTTTGCCGGCCTGTGGATCCTGATCATTGCAAGCTTTTTGAGGGTAAGTCTAAGGCTAAATTCAACGGAATGCTCTGGGTTTAATACAACTTAAAATATTACTCTACCAGTCAAAGGTTTTTAAACAGTAAGATTTTTTTAAAGTCTCTTCTGCTCACCAAGCCTGCATTTATTTGATTTAAAATACAGCAAAAACAGTAAAATTTTGAAATATTTTTACTATTTAAAATAACTGTTTTCTATTAATATATTTTAAAATGTAATTTATTCCTGTGATTTCAAAGCTGAATTTTTCCACTCACATAATCCTTCAGAAATCATTCTAGTATTCTGATTTGCTGCTCAAAATACATTTATTATTATTATGTTGAAAACAGCTAAGTAGGATTTTTTTAAAGTTTCTTTGAAGAATAGAAAGTTCAGAAGAACAGCATTTATCTGAAATAGAAATCTTTTGTAACATTATAAAAAATTATACTGACTCCAAGATTTTGAAGTGTATAGTGTGTAATGTTACAAAAGCTTTTTATTTCAGATAAATGCTGATCTTTGGATCTTTCTATTCATCAGAGTCCAGAAAAAAATGTACTCGACTGTTTTAAATATTGCTAAATATTTAAAACTAATTTTGAATATTGAAAAAAAAAAAAAATTATAATAATAATATAGAAGACTGGAGAAATGATGATGAAAATTTAGCTTTGATGACAGGAATAAATTACATTTTAATATATATTCAAAAAGAAAGCAGTTATTTAAAAAAAAAAAAAAAGTAAAAATATTTAACAATATTACTGATTTTGCTGTATTTCAGATCAAACAAATTCAGGTTTGGTGAGCAGAAGAGACTTCTTAAAAAAAAAAAACTGTTAAAAATCCTACTGTTCAAAAACTTTTGACTGGTAGTGTATATATATCATTTATTTTATTTAATAGTATTTAGCATTGTTTATCAAATTGAGTGGAATCTGTATTAAACCCAAGTCACTTGATTCAGTTTCAAGACACATTTCATCAGCTGTGCAACTCTGTGTCCTTCAGCTTTTCTTCTACAATGACACAATGGAGTTGGTCTTCGCTGGGGCTGGAGCTCTGCTGTTCTGCGGGTTCATTATTTTCGATACCCACTTGCTGATGCACAAGCTGTCACCGGAGGAGCACGTCCTGGCATCCATCAATCTGTACCTGGACATAGTCAACCTGTTCATCTATATCCTGCGCATCCTCGACTCAATGAAGAAACACTGAATGTTGTGATGCTCTTCACTTTCAGAGGTGAATTCTGGGTGCAGTGCCGGGAATGGTACAAAAAGTTATATTCTTTAATTTAATAGACTTAATGTCAAATAATCAAATAAAATTGTGATCTTAAATGACCCTTTGCAAGAACTGCCACCCTTCATTACTGTTGCTATATCCGACAAAACAAAACGCCACACATCATGTTGTCACACAGTGAAAAATGTGTGATAACATTTTTCTAGCTGCATCTCTTCTTCTTTTCTAGCCACAGCATGAAATAAACAAGAATGAGCATAAGTATCCAGTTTGAACGGAAAGACACCATTTTTCAAGGTTAAGTCCACTGATGTTAATCTACTGTCCTGCGTGGTTTGTTTGTCGGGCAAAAATGGCAGATTCTGCATTATGATTGGTCAGATCGCCTGTCAATCAAGCTCATGTGAAGGGTCAATTAGTATCCAAATGACGCATTGCAGATCTCTGCAAAACATTGTGGACCACATAATCTGAAATATTTATTTAAATAAAAGTAAGACATGAATTTCTCTGCATTGCAGTTTTTGCAGTGTTCAGAATTAATGGAGTATGTGTGCTATTCTTCTAATTGGGCATTAACTGCAGACTCCTTGAATTGTTTCATTTTTGTCATTAGTTGAGATGTTGTTTCTCAAGACACTCCTATTGTATTGTAGTTTCCCTTGTTTCCAAACCAGCTGCATATTTTTCAGCTTGCAAGGCGGTATTTGTAATTTAATGGGCAAATGTGAATGTTACAAACATGATTGTATAACTTCACTTGATCTGCTTTGTTGCTGATTAGATTCCTGTTTTAGGTAACTATTGTGTGATCTGTAATTCATGGTGATTTTTCATATTCATTTAGGTGTTGTAGTGAATCAGTGTTTATGGTTTGGGAACAAACTGCACATGATGTTTAATTTGGGTTTGTATATGAGATATTATTAAATAACTTAAAATAACTTATATCTAAAACTATAACGAAACCACATTCTAAAATGTAGCAAAACATAATTTTATTTGCAGCAGTTTTTCCATTCACTAAATAAACAATGTTAAAGTAGCATGCAGTCAGTTTCAAATGCATCGAAAATATTTTCCGATATGTCAGCCTGCTCAGTTTAATAAACTAAAACGTACAAAATAATTGTGAACATATTCAGGGATCTCTATGCCTGTATCCAAAGTGCAATATTCATCAGAATAATAAAAATATTAATTCTTACCATAAACTCTAAATATATTGCCGTCATTGGTTTTTATTTTTTCAAAATGGTCACATAAAAACTGAGATGTCATGTAAGTTTATGTTCTTTGGTGTAAAAATTAAAATAAAACTCTTTTAACCCGTATTTGTTGATTTCATGTACAACAGTGAGGTCGAGATTGGTCGAGGAAGTGTAACGCTGGACCACAAAACCAGTCATAAGGGTCAATTTTTAAAATTCAGAAAGATTAATAAATAAGCTTTCCATTAATGTATGTTTGTTAGGATAGGACAATATTTGGTTGAGATACAACTATTTGAAAATTGGGAATCTGAGGGTGGAAAAAAAATCAAACTATAGAGAAAAAAAGTTGTCCAAATGAAGTTCTTAGCAATACATATTACTAATCAAAAATTACGTTTTTATGTATTTATGGAAGGAAATGTACTAAATCTTTACTTAATGTCCTAATGATTTTTGGCATAAAAGAAAAATCGTTCATTTTGACCCATACAATGTATTTTTGGCTACTGCTACAAATACACCAGTGCTACTTAAAACAGGTTTTGTGGTCAAGGGTCACATATAACAAAGTGCTAATGCCCTGTCACTGCATTAAAAACAGAATAAGAAAGATGAAAATGTAACCTTTTCCACATGATCAAAGTGAAAGTATGAGCTTCTGCATACTTTCACTTTGAACATGACATCATAAGTGAAGGGGTTTTGTTTCCTGTCTGAGGTAAAAGTGTCAGTTTGAGCCATTTATTGATCTCTTGGCAGATAAAATCTGAATGTCTCTCTGTAGATCGGGTTCACGGCTGAGGTCCTTTCTCAAACCCTCGGGGATTTCCAGCTTGTCGATGTCTTCTTTTCTTACCATGCTCCTGATTAACCGTATACAGTATTCTTGTAATAAGTATACTGGCAAAAACAAAACATAAATATGCATTTAAAATCAAACTATAGAGCATATCAAATGCAAATGAAACATTAAGATGAAGAACGGAACTCGAACCTGGTGCAGTCACGTTGACAGGCTGGTACTGCGGGATTCCGTGCTCAAACTGCACAGGTGTCGGAAAATAAACTTCACCGAGGTTAGCTAACAGTTTAGCTCCGTCAGATGCTCGGAAGATCCATGGGTGAGCTGGGAAAATACTTGCTTTAGTAATGTTACAAGACGGCACTTTAAACCGGTTAAGTTTGTTAATTTACTCCGGTACTTACTCAGATAAGTATTCATCCTAAGCGATGCCCTCGGTTGTATGTACCCGTAAGACACCGGCTTTCCCTCGAAGTTTAGCCACCATGCTTCTGCTGTCCCACTAGATTTATTAATAAAAGAGATAATTGTTGGATCAAACGAGTTGAGAGATTTCAGAGGAGCGGGCGCTTCCTGTTCAGCCATAACGATGGAGGGATGGATGCAGTGTCGCTGAATCACTGATAGGTGGTAGTATTATACACTCTTATCTGCGGGACACTAACTGTGAGGGACTTTTTAAACTGTTCAGACCGCAGTTTATATAAGTTTAAAACGAAAATTTACCGCAATGTGTAATTTTTAACAGAGCATTAAAAATGTAAAAAGGAACTGTTATATCTTATAAGTCTCTCTCATATATGAGGTGGGTCATTTCTTCTATAAAATGTTAACAAGATCAATATTAGCTATCCACCTTAATCTTCAACGCCGAAGTAAGTTAAGCCTATAAGCGAGACTTCCGGTTCATTAGCCGCCGAGATAAATAACAACGTGCAGTAAAGAGTAAAACTGTTTGCACTACAAACCAGTGTGTTCATAATTTATATAATACATTAAAATATTATGGTAAGACAACAATTTGTAATATCAAGCTGCTAGGCCTACCTGTTGTGTACAGCTAAAAATAGCTGGACGTGGATGAGACCGGAAGCCAGTCGAATAAAATTTACAAATGGTCGCGCCTGCTTTTACAGCAAAAATAAGGTGACATGTTTATTATTATTATTACAATTCACCATAGTTTGTTGATGCATGTAGGCTATATATCACCTATTTTCATTTCTCTTTCTCTCTAATGTTATTATTTTACTATGAAACCATTGAAATACTGTATTTTTTATAGGAGAAGTTCACTTCCAGAACAAAAATGTACAGATAATGTACTCACCCCCTTGTCATCCAAGATGTTCATGTCTTTCTTTCTTCAGTTGTAAAGAAATTAGGTTTTTTGAGGAAAACATTTCAAAATTTCTCTCCATACAGTGGACTGTGCTAAACGATCCCAGCCAAAATTAATGTGACAACTTCCTTTTTTTTTTTTTTTTTGTAACCTCAAATGCTCGTCTTGTCTAGCTCTGTGTAAACCATGTGATGATTTTGCAGTTGGAGGAGAAAATGAGATCTGAACCAGAATACACAGAGGTTAAAAAATATTGAAATTGTCAATTATTTTAGAAAATAACCAACCGTTTCGCTAGATAAGACCCTTCTTCCTCGGCTGGGATCTTTTAGAGCCATTTGAAGCTGCATTTTGGAAGTTCAAACTCACAGGCACCATAGAAGCTTGCTATATGAAGAGAAATCCTGAAATGTTTTCCTCAAAAAGAAAACAAAAACTAAAGAAAGAAAGACATGAATCTTGGATGACAAGGGGTGAGTAAATCATCTGTACATTTTTGTTCTGGAAGTGAACTTCTCCTTTAAGTTTAGATCAACAAACATGTATTATAAAATGATATTTTGCGGTTTAAATAATTAATATTATTACTATACATTGTTAAAAAAAAAAAACTTATTTAAGCATGACAGATTTATCTACTTTTATGTTTACATTTTTCTTCATTTTGCTAATTTTAGTTCCATTTTGTTTCCGTTTTAAAAGTCAGATGATTTGCCATCCACATGCTACTGGATCCCCCTCACCCGTTTTGTTCAGAAAGACCCAGGGAAAGATGGGATGGAGAAATCCACTTAAAATTCCAGGGTGGCTGGTTCTTGAAGGATGGGGGCACTCAGAAATTCTTGCATGATGACAGCGAGGCTTTGATGTCAGTGTTTTTGTCTCTGGAGAAGCAGGGTAGGGCTGTCCTGCGATCCTATTCTCTAGAGACACTGATTCACTTTACAGCTCTGACTATACACACAATCATATAGGCTGGGAGTTTTAAAGCGTGCCATCAGTGTAAACGTCATTGCTTTTTCAGTCTTACCGAAGTGATTTATTTAGTTAGGAGTCTCTAGATGGCACATGTCTGGAAGATGCTTGTTAATGCATTTTCCTAACTCTTTTTTGTATTCCTGTATAATTTTCCTCGCCTTTATTTATAGCATTTCACCATGTTATAAGAAGGTGGCACAGCAGGTTTCTGTCTGATGTTTCTTGGCAGGTATAGTTTGATGGAGTGGGTGGTTTGGCTTTCTTTCTAAAGGATTCTGAGGTGTTTTCGTTTAGCCTTTTTGCCTGTTTGTGCTGTTTGCTGTTTTATTGTTAACAATAAAAGTCCTGCCACACACATGTTTATAGACAAACCCATTTATACCATATTAAAGAACAGATTTATCAATGTGTAAAAGAAATGAAAGAATTTGGGCATGCATTTGAAAAGAAACAAAGGGTCTGTTTTAGAATTAATGGTTTCCATACATTAGGGTTTTCAGGAAAAATATTGGATTCCAGACCTGGAAAGTCATGCATATACATTTATGGGATCAGTAACATTTCTAATGTTTTTTTTTTTTTTTTTAAGTATTAAAGTATTTAAAAAGGACAATATTTGAATACAGCTATTTGAAAATATGGAATCTGAGGATTTAAAAGAAATCAAAATATTGAGAGAATTGCTTTAAAGTTGACCAAATCAAGTTATGTTACTAATCAAGTTATATTACTAATCAAAAAGTTTAGATATATTTACAATAGAAAATTTACAAAAAAAAATCTTAATGGAACATGATCTTTATTTAATATCCTAATTAATGGCATAAAAGAGAAAGAATAATTTTTACCCATACAATGTATTGTTGGCTATTGCTACAAATTTACCTGTGCTACTTCCGACTGGTTTTGTTGTCCAGGGTCACATATATATAGCTGATTTACTTAACTTGTTGTAAAATACACTCCCAATAATCTTTGATTTATGTACAAGGAAAAAAACGTGTTTTTAGCAGTGTTGACATTTGCATACAAATTACATAATTTATGTAACCACTTTGAAAACCTTGAAAGTTCATGGAAATTGATTGTTCAAAAGCACAGAAACAGATTTTTGGCTTAAATCGTAGTTTACTCTTCACTACAAAGCTTAAAAGTGTAATGTACTCACCCCTTTGTCATCCAAGATGTCTTTTTTCTTCAGTCATAAAGAAATAGTTTTTTTGAGGAAAACATTTCAGGATTTCTTTCCATATAATGGACTTCTATGGTGCCCCAAAGTTTGAACTTCCAAATTGCAGTTTAAATGCAGCTTCAAAGGGCTCTAAACAATCTCAGCCGAGGAAGAAGGGTCTTATCTAGCGAAACAATCGGTTATTTTCTAAACAAATTACCAATTTATATACTTTTTAACCTCAAATGCTCGTCTTGTCTCGGCTCTGCGATGCGCATATGATGTAGTCAAAAAAAGTGTGTGATCAAAAAAAAAGGTAAAACAGCATTGTAGGGCAATTTTGAAGTTCAAGACGAAAACGAGATGGGAGTTTTTGGACATGTCTTGACCCGGATCACACAGACTACACATGTGCATCGCAGAGACAAGACAAGACGAGCATTTGAGGTTAAAAAGTATAAAAATTGTCAATTTGTTTTGAAAATAACCCATCGTTTCGATAGATAAGTCTCTTCTTTATCAGCTGGGATTGTTTAGAGCCCTTTGAAGCTGCATTTAAACTGCATTTTGGAAGTTCAAATTTGAGGGCACTATAGAAGTCCGTTATATGGAGAGAAATTCTAAAATGTTTTGAGTACATTGAGTACATTATCTCTAAATATTTGTTTTGAAAGTGAACTAATCCTTTACATGACACATAGCCTGGAAAAACCACACATGTGCTTGGCAAGACATTGTTAGGCTTCAGTATATTTGTTTAGCTTTCTGTATTCTTGAAATCTTTGCAATAGGACATCTGTAACAATGACACTTGCATTGGGAGTCAATGCCCATCCCCAGAAACCGCGCTGCAGTGTTCTCGACCTCTACCTGTAAGCCTACTGTATTTTCTGGCGGGGTGATTATGTATGGGGGGCAGAGCAGATCTAAAGCTATTGGCTCAGACAGCCCATTCTCCTGCTTGCCCTTTGATGTCCTGCTTTCATTGCTTCTCTTTGGCCGGGACAATGACGAGAACCTTTCGCCACAGTGGGCATAATGCGCTTGTTGCTTTTGTTGGTTCTGTCTTTCTCCTCCACACCACAGGGGAATTTTCCTGACTGGCACAAACAGACTCACACTAGCCTATAACACTGACTTTTTATGCTTTTCCTCCCAGTAACATTACAGTTGAAGCACTGATGTCACATGGACTATTTTAACGATGTCCTTACTACATTTCTGGGCCTTGAATGTGGTAGTTATGTTGCTGTCTATGTAGGGTCAAAAAGCTTTCGGATTTAATAAAAAATATCTTAATTTGTGTTTCGAAGATCAACAAAGGTCTTACAGGTTTGGAACGACATGAGGGTGAGTAATTAATGACAGAATTTTAATATCTAACTTTAACTATCCCTTTAATTTTTATGGGAACCAAAATTGTGGCTGTCAGTTGAGCTTTGAGAGTATGTCTAGCATATTTCTGGCTCTCATATATTCTTTCTCGCCCTTCGTTCCTTCCTACGTGATCGGAAGGTGAATCTTCCAATGTTATGATTCTCAGAAGGGCCATTATGTGAGCTGTAATGGAGAGAACATTTCAATTGATTCTCAGCAGACCGAATCTTTCTGATGTACCCGCTCCATCGCCCAGAGGCAGATATAAATGGAACATACCTGTTCGTACCCAGACTGCACCTGCTTAACGCAAGTTGCCAGATGTCTGGAAAATTCACGGGCACAAAATGACTCCGTTTCTATGGTTACCGCCATTTCATTTGCCTGCTACATTTTTGGCATTCCGCATAGTGTTTTTGTTATTGTTGTATTTCCTCCATGAAAGGTGACCTGACAGGGCACATTCACGTGGCTCCCATGGGCACCGGAGGGCAATCATGGTGGGCCGAGCTGCTATGTGATGTGGAACAGTACAAATAATCAGCTGGCCAGCTGTTTATTTTCACCTGTCCTCTCTGGCCACAACAGCAGCTTCCTTTTGGACTGCGACGGGAAGCACGGCTGATCGATCGGCGCCCCCTGTAGAGGTTAATTGGCGTGATGTGTAAATGATCCTCCCAGCCTGCATATGTGTATATGATTGCATGCACATTGCCATCATTCTTCTTGAATTTATAGACAAGCCTCAGAATCCTGCAATTCTCCGAACCTTTTCGACCTTGAAAACCAAAGCTTGCTTTTTGAGAGATTAAAGCTCGAAGGATGAGGAAGAAAATCAACATTCCACTTGCATGACACGACTTTTGCCAAACCATCCTCTGACAATTCGTCTCATGACGGTGGAGATGGTAAACATCTGCAACCGTTCTATCAACTCAAATATGTGAATGCCTGAAATTTTTTCAGAAAGCATCACTCATTTTGCTCAGGAGAGCAACAAGCAACTTACTTGTATGCGAGCGCACAGGGAGCGAGACCCACCACAGTGTAGTCGCCCCACAATTGTACAGAAGCCGCAAGACTGGCCCGTAAACCATGGCCCACTTTATTTTTACAATCCCCCCTTATAGGCTCAGAAAACCTGTGGAACAAATGATGCAGTAACAGTTAACTAATTGAAAGAAAGATTGTGTATATATGCACTACCTGTGCATATATACAAAAAATTACCCCGTTCAAAAGTTTACATACGCTTAGTTTTTAATGATGTGCTGTTACCTGAATGATCCATGGCTGTTTTTTTGTTTAGTGATAGTTGTTCATGAGTTGCTTGTTTGTCCTGAACAGTTAAACTGCCTGCTGTTTTGTTAAAAAAATCCTTCAGGTCCTGCAAAATCTTTGGTTTTTCAGCATTTTTGTGTATTTGAACCCTTTCCAAAAATGACTATGATTTTGAGATCCATCTTTTTACACTGAGGACAACAGAGGGGCTCATATGCAACTATTACATAAGATTTAAACACTTTGATGCCTCAGAAGGAAAAACTATGTATTAAGAGCCGGGGATGTAAACTTTTGAACAGAATGAAGATTTGTACATTTTTCTTATTTTGCCTAAATACCATATTTTTTTCATTTAGTACTGCCCTTGAGAAGCTACAAAGGATACTTACATATTTCCTAGAAGACAAAATAAGTTACATTTATCCCGATCTTCAATTTCCAAAAGTTTTCACCCCTGGCTCTTAATGCATTGTGTTTCCTTCTAAAGCATCAGTGAGCATTTGAACCTCCTGTAATAGTTGCATAGACTGAGAGTCCCTCAGTTATCCTCAGTGTGAAAAGATGGATCTCAAAATCATACAGTCATGTTTGGAAAGGGTTTGAATGTTACCAACCCCTAACTTTTAAACCTTTTTATATACAAATTTACTCTCTGAGTTTTAGCTCTTTCCAATAAATAGTGACTACGTCTGGAGTTTACTTTTATATTTTAAAGCTTTGAAGGAAAAAAGGAAAACTTGTCATTATTTACTGCATGCCATTCTGCTTCAAAAGCATCTCAAAAGCACCATTAAGTTATCATAAAAGTTCTCCATATGACGTATGTGCAATATTTCATCTCTTCTACAGCCATTAAATGGTTTTGGGTGAGGAACAGGCCAAAATTTAAGATGTTACGCACTGATAATCACCTTCAGTGAGATGTTAACTCAACAGCCATTGAGTGAGTTCAACAGAAGAACCAAATCCAACCAGTCTGCGAATGTCTATGAATGATCCAACCAGAAGAGCCAAATGAATGAATTTGTTCTTATGAACACACCAAGGAGAGCTAGAACTGATTTGCAAAGATTCAAATGGACCACTTTAAGCTTTTATGGTCCTTTTGTGCCCTTTTTAGAGACTTAGTACAAGGTCCTTTGTGTTCCACAGAAGAAAGTTAGTCAAACAGGATTAAAAAAAAAAAACATGACAGAACTGAGCAAAAATGAACACTTCATCTTCACAGGCTACATGAAAACATGTTTTAATTGTGTACTGAAGTCACATGAAAAATGAAGACATTTTTGGCTTTATGTCATCTCAAGCAGCTTATGTTCTTTGTTATACATACATATGAAAACTTTAAGCATAAACTTAAAGACTGTCTACCCATATCTAAATATATATATTTATATATCTATATATTTAAATTTTACATAGCATGAATAAGATACAGATACAAGAAGCTACTACATAAGTGTGATTTGCATGAAAAAGAATGTTAGTGACAATAAGGACAACAATCTGTTTACTAAATCAGACGAACCACAAGCAACAAGCCAAATCCCAAGAAAAGCCGGATCCGCACCCGGAAGTTCTCGGGATCGTAACGTACACTTCTCCCAGTGATTCAGTGCCACATCTGAAGCTAAACTGCGCAAACATCACAGCCGCTCACCACAAGCATGTGACTCACTCCCCTCTCGGTTGAGGACAGGACAGGAGCTCGTTGAAGGGTGACTGTGGGAGATATTATATCAAAGGCGCTAGTGTGGTAAAATAAGACACTGTGACTGTACTACAAAAACAAGTCTCGCTCTGAGAAAGCAGCAGTCCAGCTTGGGAGTGTCCCGATGAGGATCGGAAGAGGAGGATAAAAGCTTTGTTTTCCGGAGAAGGCGATGTTGAAACAGAGGGGCCGTTTGGCCTAAAATTTGGAGGCTTAAACCACATAGTTGGTTTCAGAGGGCTGACTGGATTCAGGCACTTCCTTCGTGTCCTTTACCGCCGCAGGCTGTGACTTTTGCTTGGTACCAGAGACCCGCTGGCTGTTGGAGACTCCTCCACGAAATCCTGGAGGAAGAGAGCAGTTAAAAATGTGTTGCATAGTGCAGCATTTATGAGAGCCAAACCATATTTGCTGGAGGTTTTAACACCCTTAATTGACCCTTGTCTTAGGGAAAGTGTGAAAGAAAAAAAAAAGTAGGGATTCACCACAATTTTAGCTGCTGAAAATTACTGGCTTTTAGTGAAAGAGAAAAAAATGACGAAAATATATAGCGCGCTCCACAGTGTGATGTTGCGCTCAATATTCGGCTCTATGAATTATTTCGGTTTATTTTATTGGCTTGTATTTTTTAAATTCAGTCTCGTTAAAAATATTGAGTTCATTGTAAAAAGTCTTACAAAATTATTTAACCTTATTTAATAAAATAAATGATTATTAAAAAGTATCCAAGTGCTTCCAGATTGGTTTCAGCCTAGCCCAATGTTCATTTTTTCGAAAATAGTTAAAAATCGTTTATTAAAAATACAAATTACTACAAAACAGGGATTTTTGCCAGGGTTTTAGTTCAGATGGTGCAAACTATGGTACATTTGAATTAAATCAACCAATACAAACATTGCTTCAATTATTTGTTGAGAAGGAAAATTAGTTAATTAAAAATACTGTAGTTTTTTTTTTTTTTGGTTAACCAGTAGTTGAATATCACTATAAATGAAACGCATAAGCGTAAGATAGATTACTGGCCTTACAAAAACATACTGTGGTATATGTATATAAAATAAGAAATATTTAAATAATTAAAAAAAAAAATATATATATATATTTTTTTTTTGTTTGTTTTTCCCAGCAATCATTCTAATATTTTCCCAGTGTTTCCATGTAATCTTTAGTTTTTATTTTTATTTTATTTATTTTCTTAAGCTAACAAAGCTGTTTTCTATTTATTTTATTTCTTTTTTTACTTTATTTTATTTACTTTTATAAGCTAACAAAGCTGTTTTCTCTTACTTTAATTTGTTTTCAGTCACACAGCACTCCAGTGTACTACTGCAAATATCATTTGTCCAAACTTTTCCAAAAATTTTTTATTATTATGTCTAAATATCCATTATAATACCCTGTTTCCAAGTAATGTTTAGTTTTATTTTATTTTTTATTTTTTTTATATTTTACTTTATTATTATTTTTTAAGCTAACAAAGTGGTTTTCTATTTATTTTGTTTTATTTTACTTTATTTTATTTTAGATTAGTTTTTCCCAGAAAGCATTCTAATATTTTCCCAGTGTTTCCAAGTAATATTTTTCATTTTAGTTTTTAGTTTTTCACAGAAATCATTCTAATATTTTCCTAGTGTTTCCATGTAATCTTTGGTTTTTATTTAATTTTTTTTTAAGCTAACAAAGCTGTTTTCTATGGCTTCAAGTTGTTTTCAGTTGCACAGCTCTCCAGTGTACTACTGTGAATATCATTTGTCCAAAAAAAAAAAACAATGGCATTATTATGGTAATATGTCTAAATATCCATGGTAATAGCCTGTTTCCAAGTAATGTTTAGTTTTATTTTATATAATTTTTATTTTATTTTATTTTATTTATGTTTTAAGCTAAAAAAGCTGTTTTCTATTTATTTTATTTTATTTATTTATTTTACTTTATTTATTTTTTAGGCTAATGTAGCTGTTTTCTATTTATTTTATTTTATTTTATTTTATTAATATTTTACTTTATTTTGTTCTATTTGTTTTTATGCTAACTAAGCTGTTTTATTTATTTAGATTTCATTTTATATTATTTCTTTATTTTTTGTAGAACTTTAATTTGTTTTCAATCGCATAGCACTCCAGGCTACTACCATGAATATGATTTGTCCCAAAAAACTATGGCATTACTATGATAATATGTCTGAATACCCATGGTAATACCCTGGCATTAGAGCGGATTTCTTGCTCTAATCCGTTTCCAGGTGGCAATTAGTATCTTGGCCTTGGGAAAAAGGATGTTGCCTTACTCTTATTGCAGTGACGTCCATGCCAGCCGTCCCTGCACTGGCACCTGTTGGGCTCCACACAGGTCCCGTGTGCTCCACAGCTGGGCTCGCAGACAGCTGCACACACATATACACATACACATTCAGCCATACACAGAGACGCAGTGTTTAGTCTTAGAAACACATCCTGTGCTGCTCAGCAAGCCTGCAGCCCGAGTGGAAATTTGAAGGTGCAATCAAGCACCGACGCTTCATTTTTCAGTCTGTTTATTGTGCGCATGGAGCGATGCTGCGGTGGAACATGTGCTTTTGATCAAACAAGTCCATAGTTCTTCTGCCAGACTGAGATAATCTTACCTTTGGAGCACAGATCACCATGGTAGCCTTTGCTGCACTTGCATTTGTTCCTCCCTGTGCATTTACCTCCATTTCTACATGGCTGTCGACATTTACCTGTAGATGACAAATGTAAAATGCATTAGTTGCAATCCAAAAATGCAAAAACAACATCATTGACTACAAAAGACAATATTTTTCTAAATTAGTATCTTTACTTATACTATTAATATCTTGTCAAAGAATTATAGCTCTTATTTATTATTAATTTCTCCATTCCATCTATCTATCTATCTATCATCTTATTTACCTACCCCATCTGGGTTTTATAAAATTAAAATTTACATTTTTTTTATTTATTGGGGTTTTCAGTACCAATTTCAGTATTCAGTATTATTTTATCAACGTTATTTTATTATTTTTAAATACTAATCAATTATATTTATGTAAAATACACAATTTTAATTTACATATTTTACATAAATATATTTATAGAAAATATACAATGTACATTTTTTAGTCCACACAAAAGTTATACATACATTTATTTATTTTAATAATTTTATTTTATTTGAACTTTGAATTTTTCATTATTTTTAAATTACAATATAATTTAAGCTTATTTTATTATATTTTTTAATGTAATTTTGCATGTCAGGCTACAGTAACTGATCTTGTTTTCGGGATGTGTAGATATTTTTTACTAAATAGAAGACGAAATATTAAATATTAATATTATCTTGGATGTTGTATTTACATACATATATTTACATTTATATTGTGTGCACTGCACACAAATATTATTTATTTTTGCCACTGGGGTTTTATGCAGTATTAGCCTTATTTTATTATTTTTAATATCTAATAAAATTATATTTATGTAAAATATAAAATGTTGATGAAAATGTATTTATTCATTGCAGGTTTAAGAAAGAAGCTTATTATTTAATTTTTTATGCAATTTTTAATGCAATGTCAAGTTACAGTAACTGGTCTTGCTTTAGGGATGTTTAAATATTTTTACTAAATGGAAGACTAAATATTAAATATTATATATTAATATTAATATTATATTGAATGTTATATTTACATACATATATTACATATACATACATATGTTATTTATTTATTTTTGCCATTGGGTTTTATGCAGTAACAACTTTATTTTATTATTTTTAAAATCTAATAAAATTGTATTTATGTCAAATATACAATTTTAATTTACATATTTTACATGAATATATTTATAGAAAATATACAATGTATGATTTTCAGTCCACACAAAAGTTATACATACATTTATTTATTTTAATAATTTTATTTTATTTGAACTTTTTTTTTTTTCATTATTTTTAAATTATAATATAATTTACTTATTTTATTTAATTTTTAATGCAATTTTTTGCATGTCAAATATATAAAAAAATATATTTATAGAAAATATACAATGTACATTTTGCAGTGCACACAAACGTTATTTATATATTTTTGCAATTGGGGATTTATGCAGTATCAACTTTATTTTATTATTTTTAAAATCGAATAAAATTATATTTATGTAAAATATACAATTTTACATAAATCTACATATTTTACATAAATATATTTACAGAAAATATACAATGTATATTTTTTAGTCCACACAAAACATACATTTATTTATTTTAATAATTTTATTTGAACTTTTTTTCATTATTTTATAATACAATTATTAGATTAATTATGATTAAATTCTTTTTATTTTAAAGCAAACAAAAAAGTGTTTTCAGAATAAAGATTATTATTTTTAATGCAATTTTGCTTGTCAAGTATGTATGTATATATGTTTGCCATTGGGGTTTTACACAGTATTAACTATATTTTTAAATCAAATAAAATTATTTTTATTTATGTAAAATATTGAATTTGAATATAAATATATTTGAATTATTCAATTTAAATTAAATAAATATTTAAATTTATATTTACATTTTTTTATTTATTTACTTTAGAAAATATACAAGGGCACATCTTTCAGCGCGCACAAAGGTATACATTTATTTATGTATTTATTTGTTTAATTAATGTGCTTATTTTTAACTTATTTTATTATTTTTGCCTTTGGGTTTTTTTAAGCTATTTTCTTGTCAAACTACAGTAATTGATCCTGCTTTAAAGATGTTTTTACTGAAAATGAGAAAAATATTAACATTAACATAATTTTTTGCACATGGGTAGATGTAGAAAAAAGTATAGTAAACTAAATGAGACATAAAAAGGGAAATTCAATGCTTTTGAAAAACAAAAGCAGGGGCAAACAGGCGGACAGACCCTTTCCAAACACTCTGGGATCCTCTTACACCTGCATATTTGATCAAGATCAACTGAATTTCAGCCGCCTCTTTGTTCCTTGACAAATCAGCGAAATCCATACCCATGAAACCAGACAAAGAGGGGAACGTCTTTACATAACATGACCTCAAGCGTTTATGTCACAACCCGTTTGGACAGAGAACTCGATACTGCAGCAGATCAGACAGCAACAACTGGCGTAATGCTATTAAAATGTTACAGATATATTACTCAAATATTTTCTCTTCCCTCCCTTTTAGACCAAACGCCTCTGAATACTACAACACTTCCTGCCTTTGAACAAGAAAGGATGAAATTCGGGGTCAAAGAGGAGTTGTTTAAACATCAA
This sequence comes from Cirrhinus molitorella, assembly GCA_033026305.1. Lineage (NCBI taxonomy): Eukaryota > Metazoa > Chordata > Actinopteri > Cypriniformes > Cyprinidae > Cirrhinus > Cirrhinus molitorella. Next base: position 27,507,031 of record CM065128.1, read on the forward strand.
CGAAATAGACCGCAGACCTTTGAAGCAAAGAAAGTATGTATGTAGAATTGCTATCACCATCAAAGCAAACCATTTATATCATACTTGCACTTAATTTAAAAAAAGGAAGTAATACAGCTTTCTGTAAATGGTTAAAGATAAAACGCCACATTGCTTGAGTGCATGTGAGCTCATGAGGTTGTTATTAGTGATTAGGGTGACAACACAACTGCATTACATCCTGTGTTTGCCCATGTAGGTGCCGGCCCATTTAACACTAATGTGAGAACACACTTCACTTAGGAAGTTTACTTGGAGAACTGCTCTGAGGGCAATTTGTGGAAGTGAGCCTATTACTGCCAAAAAACAACAACGCGGCTTTGCCTTTGAAAGATGACGATAATAGTGTAACAGTCAGTTAATACTCTACGTTAGAAGTTAATAGAGCTGTTCAGTGAGGTTGCCATTTTTGAGTCATAGGTTCTGGAATTTCTAATAGGTTTTTTAATGGTAGTTTTTGAGTTATGAGTGAAATAAAATCTGTTGTTTTCTATTTTACTGTGCAATTTATTCCTATGATGCAAAGCTGAATTTTCAGGATCATTACTCTAGTCTTCAGTGTCACGTGATCCTTCAGAAATCATTTTAATATGCTGATTCGGTGCTCAGAAATGCATTTCTTATGATCTTAAATGTTAAAAACAGTCGCTTCATAAGATAGGAAGTTGACAACAGCATTTATTGAAAATCTATTGTTATATAATAAATGTTTTTACTGTCCCTTCTGATCATTTTAATGCATTCTTAGTAAATAAATTATATTTCTTTAATAAAATACAAAATATAATTAAATGAAATAAAGTGAAATAAAATAAATATAAAAAAAAATAAATAAGTCTATTTAAAAATATATTTATTTTATTTTAGTTTACAAAAATATTTTATTTTATTTTATTTTATTTTAATGAAATTAATGGTTTTATTCAGCAAGAATGCATTAAAGTGATCAAAAGTGACAGTAAAGTCATTTATAATATAACAATAGATTTTCGTTTCAAAAATAAGTTCTTACTGAATAAAACCATTAATTTCTTTAATACAATAAAATAAAATAAAACATAATAAAATAAAGTAAAAAATGAAAAAATAAAATAAAAATAAATAAAAATAAAATAAAAAGTAAATTACACACACACACACATAGACATTTATAATAATTTAATTTCATTTCATTTAAGTTCTTCTCAACTTCCTTTTATTATTAAAATAAAATAAAAAATAAATAAAGTAAAATCAAAGAAATAAAAATAAAAATAAAAGAAATATAGTAAAATTAAATAAAAAATTAAATAAAAATAAATAAAAAATACATTTATCTGATTTTATTACATTTTAAAGAAATGAACGGTTTTATTCAGCAAGAATGCATTAAAGGGATCAAAAGTGACAGTAAGACTATTATAAAATAACAAGTTCATCTTAACTTCCTTTTTATTATTAAAATGAAATAAAAAAGTAAAAAAATAATAAAATAAAGTCAAATAAAATAGAAAAATTAAAAAATAAAATAAGAGTAAATCAAAAATATATATTATTTTATTTTATTTTAAAGAAATTAAGTTTTATTCAGCAAGAATGCATTAAAGTGATCAAAAGTGACAGTAAAGACATTTATAATATAATAATAGTTTTTCGTTTCAAAAAATAAGTTCTTCTCAACTTTTTATTATTAAAATAAATAAAATAAAACTAAGTAAAATATAAACTAAAATAATCAAAGTAAATTGTTTAATTTAATTTAATTTTAACTTTTTTATTATTAATATAAAATAGAATATAAGATTAAATAAAAATAAAAAAGGTAATTAATATATATATATATATATTACGAAATAAATGATTTTATTCAGCAAGAATGCATTAAAGTGAGAGTAAAGACATTTATAATAACACAACAGATTTTATTTTAAAAATAAGTTCTTCTCAGCTTCCTTTTTCTTATTAAACTAAAACTAAATTAAACTAAATTAAATAATACAGTTAAATATTAAAGTAAAATAGTACTGACCCCAAACTTTTGCTTGGCACTTTTGAACATTATTACATAAAGATTCATCAAGCAAAACATTGCCCTTTTAGTAGTTGCAGTTCTTTTTTTTTTAAAATGTTTACTCTGCAAATTGCTTTGATTTTGTCTGACTATAGTTTGTTTCTTTTCACAGAATTAAAGAAGATGCATAAAGCCAAACTCACTGAGCTCACAGCGGCTCCCTTCAAAGCCAACGGCACAGATGCATTTGCCAGGATGGAAACACGTCCCTCCATTCAAACAGGTGGTGCTGCAGTTAGCTGTTAACGTAGAAAAAACAACACAAAGTCAATGAACACATCACAAACTACAAAGAGAAATGACGCACAAACAATTTGTGCTTTTATTTATTTACGTAACATTTCATGGCTTCGACCTTTTGGTCATTCACAGCTGTAAAAAAAAATCATTTCCAGACTATTTCCTGGTTAATTAGCAATGTTGAACCATGTATAAATATGTATTTAAAGCCCTCATATGTATTTGTGTATTATGTATTATGTATTTTTTACAGCATGTTTTAGTCAAGTTCAAGTTTCCTGTCCTGGCGGATATTGATTTATGCACAATAACAGCACGTTTGATACAGGTAAGAAACTAACCTCTCTCACAGCTGGGTCCAAAATAGCCTGGAGGACATATACACACACCTGGACTCATACACAGGCCTCCATTCAGACATCTTGGAGAACAGAGGGCTAAAAAAGAGAAAACATGAAAAAACATGTTAGTTCAAGTATTATATCTAATGCACAATAATATGTGACCCTGGACCACAAAACCAGTCAAAAGGGTCCGTTTTTTGAAATTGAGATTCAGCTATTTGAAAATATAAATATTGAGAAAATCGCCTTTAAAGTTGTCCAAATGAAGCTCTTAGCAATGCATATTACTAATCAAAAATACGTTTTGATATATTTATGGTAGGAAATTTACTAAATATCTTCATGGAACATGATCTTTACTTAATATCCTAATGATTTTTGGCATAAAAGAAAAATCGATAATTTTGACCCTTACAATGTAATTTTTGGCTATTCCTACAAATATAAGCCTGGTTTTGTGGTTCAGGGTCACATATATACTTTATTTGTAGCAGCTCGTCCTATATGATTCAAATTGATTTAATGCAAAATAAAAAAGAATCTTTCCAGGGTAAAAATATTCTAGTTAAGTGTTAATTTTAAGTTAAAACCACCCATATTCAGCTTCGCACAGCTATTGTTGTTAAAGAATGGAAGGATAATTTGGGCTGCAGGTTTTCTTGATATGCGAAGCACAAGTTTTTGTGGTTTTGGCAGCGACGCAGGCGAAAACAAATCAGCCAAGAGCCGTATTGGATGAAAGGTGTTTTGTGGAAGCGGTTTAGGTACAAACACAGCTACAATGAGGATATTGAAAACATTTTCAGCGTCTAATGGAAGCCTTTTTTGGTAAACCGCTCTTTAAAGTTGTAAATAGATGAAAAACACATGTTTGTGCCTCCCAACCTGCTGGGTAATTCATATTTTTTCAGACAAGGAACCTTCTAGAATACATACGCGCTCCTTTCTTTCATCTAAACTAGAACATAGCAGGCTTAACCACGCTTTGTAATTTGCACAAGGCATTTTGGGAAGTGATGCCCTGAGGTTGAGTATAATCATCATCATAATAAACTATATGCACTCGTTTGTTTCCAAAGGAGGTTTGTCTTTCTGAGAAAAGAGTTTTGTAGAATACACTTATTTTTTATGAACCTATCTGGCTTTTGTGGTGGAGACTTTATGACAGTGTTCTACATTCTCACATCTACTGATAAAAACCCAAACATTTAAATGAATATAAATATTATTGTTCAATTGCAATGGTTAAATATATTAAAATATACAATTTTATAGCGATAGTTCACCCCAAAATGAAAATTACCCATGATTTACTCACCCTTAAGCTATCCTGTGTATATGACTTATTTCTTACAGACGAATGCAATTGGAGTTATATTAAAAAAACGTCCTGGCTCTTCCAAGCTTTATAATGGCAGTGAATGGGTGTTGAGATTCTGAAGTCCAATAAAGTGCATCCATCCATCATAAAAAGTACTTCATACATCTCCAGGGTTTAATAAAGGCCTTCTAAAGCGAATCAGTGCATTTGTGTAACAAAAATATCCATATTTTAAACTTTATAAACCGCAACTCTAGCTTCCACTCATATACACATTCATGAGAGAGTGGCGTTTTTATGATTGATGGATGCAGTTTATTGGATTTATTTAAACATTAGAATTTAAACATAATTGTTTGTTCATATTCATTTAAATATTTGAGTTTTTATCAATAGTTGACCAGTAGATGTGAGAATGTAGAACACTGTCATAAAGTCTCCACTACTAAAGCCAATTAATATAAAAATAAAAAATAAGAGCCTTGTGGAGCACTTTTTATGATGGATGGATGCACTTTATTGGACTTCAAAATCTCAACAGCCATTCACTGCCATTATAAAGCTTGGAAGAGCAAGAACATTTTTTAATATAACTCTGATTGTATTCGTCTAAAAGAAAAAAAAAACACCTAGGATGGCTTGAGAGTGAGTAAATCATGGGGTAATTTGAATTTTTGGGTAAACTATCCAGTTGAAATGTTATATTTTATATATTTAAACATTGTTAATTAAATATAATTGTTTATATTCATTTCAATATTATAATTACAGTTTTTAATCAATAGTTGACCAATAGATGTGAGAATGCAGAAAATCATCATAAAGTCTCAAAAGCCAGATAGGTTCATAAAAAATAAGAGAATTATATTCTGCAAAACTCTTTTCTCAGGAAGACAAGCCTCCTTTGGAAAACAAAACCTAGAGTTATAAAGTGTTAAATATAGATATTTTTCTTACATAAATGCATCAATTCGCTTCAGAAAGAAGCACTTTTTATGATAGATGGATGCATTTTATTGGACTTCAAAATCTCAACACCCATTCACTGCCATTATAAAGCTTGGAAGAGCCAGAACATTTTTTAATATAACTCCAACCATATTTGTCTGAAAGAAGAAAGTCATATACACCTAGGATGGCTTGAGGGTGAATAAATCATGGGGTTATTTTAATTTTTGGATGTTTAACCTTTTTATGATTCAATTTACTACATTTGTACATCAGTAACTTTGTCTTTTGGTTACCTTTCTCACAGTGAATGCCGTAAAACCCATCCTGACATTCGCAGACCTGCCTTTCGTTGCAGTAGCCTCCATTGCGGCAACCACCAGGGCACTTTGCTTCAGAAAGAGGAGACATAAATGGTGAGAACATTTCCTTTCGGTTCTTTTAATCTTAACCAAACGCTTCATAACTTACTCCCTTCCTACGCCACTTCAAGGACATCAGATTCAGAGAAAAGTTGAAAGAGCAGTGAATTCAATAACAGTACTTCCTTCAAAAGAACTGACACCAGCATATAAGGAGAAAAAAACAGCTTTGAGGTGAAACCACAATGTCAACAACTTTGTCAAATGCAATGTGGCAGCATATACTGTTGAAGACCATGTAGTTTAGTGTACTTGACATTCTGTCATTATTTATTCACCCTTATGTCTTTTGAAACCTATATGACTTTCTTTTCTCTGTGAAAAGCAAAATGAGAAGTTTAATAGAATGTCCAAGCTGCTCTTTTCCATATTTTCAGAATGTCTTGAATTTGGGTCTGTTCTTCATATAAAGCTTCAAAAATGCTCGGAAAGTAGTATTGGAAAGTCATATGGACCACTTTTATTGCTCTTAGTCCACATTCATCCTCATTATATGGATAAGAGCAGCTTGGACATCCTGTTAAACATCTCCTTTTGTATTTTGTCAAGTTTGAAATGACATAAAAGAGTGTACACTCTTAAACATAAAAGCTCCAAAGGGGCGTTTTTGCAGTGATGCCATAGAAGAACCTTTTTTTTTTAAATCTAAAGAACCTTTTTCGACTATAAAGAAGCTTTTCTGCATTTGAAAGGTTCCATGGATGTTCATGGTTCTTCATGGAACCGTCGATGCTAATAAAGAACCTTTTTTAAGAGTGTAAATAATGGCAGAATGTTAATTATTGGTTAAATTTCAATAAAGTTTTAATGAAACATGAAACTGTTGTTCAGCATGCTCCTCAGAAAGAGGATAAACTGGAACGTGTTAAGCTATATCCACTACGTCAACGTCATTTTGTCCTGTGGGTGAAATTCAAGCAGCCAGACTTTTAAAAAAACAAGTTGTGAGTACTAGTCATTAAGGCACCCTCAGCTGTCACTAGGAAACACTTTGCTTCCTCCCTGCGGGGTGGCTTCAGACAGATGGACCATTTGATCTGTGAAGTCTACACGCCGAATGGAGAGGGGTGGAGAAGGGTGTGTAGGGGAATGCAACACCGTGAGGTTAGTGTGTGTGAGAGAAGGGAGGGGGGGGATCAGAGAAAAACATAACACTCATTCTAAAGGCCTGCAGCTGGCAGGATTCACATGACCTCATGAGCCAGCGATGGCTTTGTGGGTGAGGTTGAGAGTCACCCGTACCATGATCTCCACTTCGCTCTCTATCCTACCAACTACTCTTAAGCTAGAGCGAGAGGAGACAAAACATCCTCATTTGTGCTCCCTTACACTCTTAAAAACAAAGGTTCTTTAATGGCATTGATGGTTCCATATAGAACCTTGAACATCCATAGAACCTTTCAAATGCAAATACAGTGGAAAAAGGTTCTTTTGATTTTTAAAATGTTTCATTTAAGAACTGTTCACTAAAAAGGTTCTTTGGGGAACCAAAAGTGTCTCTTCTATGGCTTCACTGCAAAAACACCCTTTTGGAACCTTTATTTTTAAGAGTGTAAGAAAGAAGATCTCAATCTCAATTGTCTCAACTGTTTATTCTAGGCAAAAAAAGACTTTTAGCTAAGTTCTCTGTTTTTTCTCTTTTTGTGGTCAATAAGATTTTTAAATGTTTTTGAAAGAAAGGCTGCATACAGTACAAAAGTAAAAAAAATATATATATACAGTAAAACAGCATTTATTTTTTTCAGCGGTCATACCTCCAGCTTTAGGTGTCACACAATTCCTTTAGAAATCAGTCTAACATGCTGATTTCTCAAGAAACATTTCTTATTATTACTATCAATGTTGAAAATGGTTGTGCTGCCTAATATTTTTGTGGAAACTGCATTTGTTTTGCATTCTTTGAAGAATAGAAATATATATATATATATATATATACCAAACAGAAATCTTTTGTAACATTATAAATGTCTTTACTGTCACGTTTGACTTATGTTATGCATTCCTGCTACATAAATATTACATTTCTTTATGGAAAAAAACGTACTGACCCCAAATATGAAAAGCAGTGCTTTAGATCTCAATAATGTAAGATAAACTACATTTATCTTACAGCTCTATACTCATCTTATATTTCAAACGTCCCATTTGTGTCTATTTAAATTTTATTATCGAAGATGAATAACTGAGATGAGTGTGCTTGAAAGCTCTTCTGAGCTATAAAATTGATAAATGTGCTTTTGACATACTATCTCTGTGTTTAAAAAACGTATTTAGTTACCACTTGTAGTATACTTGAACTCAGTAGTGAATAAAAGATGGTTACAAGTGGTAACTAAATACATTTTTAAATCGTATGTTAAAAGCACATTTTATTTTATATTCATGGTTTCCCAAAATACAGTTGAGGTCAAAAGTTTACATACACCTTGGGGAATCTGTAAAATATTAATTATTTTATCAAAAATAAGAGGGATCATACAAAATGCATGTTATTTTTTATGTATTACTGACCTGAATAAGATATCTCACATAAAAGATGTTACATATAGTCGACAAGAAAAAGAATAGCCCAGTTTAAAAGTTTACATAGGCTTGATTACTAATACTGTGTTGTTACCTGAATGATCCACAGCTGTGTTTTTTGTACCTTGTTTGTTCTCAGTAGTTAAACTGTCTGCTGTTCTTCAGAAAAATCCTTCAGGTCCCACAAATTATTTGGTTTTTCAGCATTTTTGTGTATTTGAACCCTTTCCAGCAATTAATGTATGATTTTGAAATCCATCTTTTCACACTGAGGACGACTGAGGGGCTCATACGCAACTATTACAGAAGGTTCAAATGCTCACTGATGCTTCAGAAGGAAAAACGATGTGTTAAGGGGTGTAAACTTTTGAACTAAATGAACTAAACGTTTGCCTAAATGTAGTATTTTTTTCATTTAGTAATGCCCTTCAAAAGCTAGAGAAGATGCTTGCATCTAAAATAAGTAAAATTTACCCTGATCTTCACGTTCCAAAAGTTTTCACCCCCTGGTTCTTAATGCATCATGTTTCCTTATTAAGTGAGTGTTTAAACTTAGTGTAATAGTTGCGTATGAGTCCCTCAGTTGTCCTCAGTGTGAAAAGATGGGTTTCAAAATCATACAGTAATTGCTGAATAGGTTTCAAATACACAAAAATGCTGGAAAACCAAAGAATTTCTGGGACCTGAAGGATTTTTTTGAAAAACAGCAGACAGTTTAACTGTTCAGGACAAACAAGGGACTTGAGGAAAAAAAAAAACAGCTGTGGATCATTCAGGTAACAACACTATATTAAGAATCAAGCCTATGTAAACTTTTGAACAGGGTCATTTTTAGAAATTCAACTATTCTTTTCTTTCTTGTGGACTATATGTAACATCTCAGTGTAAAAAGATGGATCTCAAAAGCATACAGTCATTGTTGAAACGGGTTCAAATACACAAAAATGCTGATAATTAACATTTTGCAGATTCTGCAAGGTGTATGTAAACTTTTGACCTCAACTGCAGCATATTTGAGTACACTCAAGTACTAAAGAATAAATGTTAATATATTAAGTACACAATTAATGTGAAATAGAACACTTTAAATACATTATGAAAGTGCACTTGTTTTTCACCTTGTGTTGCCTGGTCCAGTATTTTACATGTCCATAACATTCTAAATCATTTTAAATCAAACCACGCAATCATTTTGTGCATCAGCATCTGAGGTTAGACTACCAAGTTTAAAAAAAACTCACCTCTCTGGCATGTTTTAAAGAAGATAGCATTGTGTGGTGTCCTCAGGATGATGTTTCCTCCAGCATCCATCACCAGGATGGTCACCTCAAATGCTGCCACACCATCCTGGTCACCTCGACATGGGAAGCCCACCTGGACAACTGAGTAACAAAAAAGCCCTTTTGATTACTTAGCCTTAAGCATAGATGTGCCACAGAATACATGTGTTATAATAATCATCTTTTAGATGTGATTTTAAAAATTAAGATTTCAGTATTCCACCAGTTTTTATCAAAATGTTTGTTAAAGGGATAGTTCACCCAAAAATGAAAATTCTGTCATCATTTCCTCGCCCTCAAAATTTAACCAACCTGTGAGAGTTTTTTTCTTGTGTTGAATACAAAAGATGATATTTTGAAGAAAGGTTCTTCAAAATATCTTCTTTTGTGTTTAATAGATAAAAGAAGCTCATACAGGTTTGGAAAAACTGGAGGGCGAGTAAATGACAGAATTTTCATTTTTGGGTGAACTTTCCCTTTAAGAGGAAAAGCAAATAAATAAAAGAAAAGAATAAAAGCGCACCAGAGGCTTTGTGTGGCACTGATCCTAAAAGAGGCACGTTGACGGTAGGGTCATCCATAATGTCTTTATCCAATGAACGCAGAGTCTGAAACTCATAAAAGTACTCTGCCTGAATAAAAGAAAAAGATAAACAGAGATTAACTTTGTTTTAAACTTCAAAGAAGTAGTGTATAAATTTGCATAAAGATGGGCGTTTGGGACAATAGCACAAAAAAGGTTGCATGTGGTTCGTGACAGGAGCACATATACATCTTTAAAGAATAAAAAAGAGGGTTTCCGGGTATCCTTAAGTTTGCAAGGCAATCAATTTCCTCCGACTCTCTAACTAATGACCTAAACCTTTTGAGAATTACACACTTGTGAGGACAGCCGCGATGGCGAGGCCAAACACAAACTGTCCCAAAAGGAGATGAAAGCGAAGGAGACGGCTCTTTTTTCCCCCTTTTCTTTTTTTCTGGTCTCTAGATTTCGGAGTGTAAAAGCTGGGCAGCGTTTGATGAAGGCAAAAGTACACAAGCTGTGTGGAGAGCTTAGCTAATCCTACAGCTGAATGGTAATAACCAACACAGATAACTCTCGCCGCCAGCCTTTTATGCCGGAGACCTTTGTTCTAAAGCCTCAGCGGCCGTCTTTGAAGCTAACAGGGGCCAGGACAGAGTGGGCCCTTCTCTTTTCCCTCCGTATCCCTCCCCTTGCTATTTTAATTTCTCCCTCTTGCTGCTCTTTCGTCAAGTCAACATGCCATTCACGGATTATGATCCCGGTGTGCCAAGATAGATCATTCGTGAAAAGAGATTCATGTACAATCCACCCAAAAGTTGTGAATGAAATAAAGCCATGGTGCTTGTAAGAGCATCATAGATCTAGTTTCCTTTGGCAGTTTAATAAATTTTGTATTATTATGCTGTATAACGCTTAAAACTGTTCAGACACTGTGTAAATATGACCACAAAACCATTAAATCATTAGGATATTAAGTAAAGATCATGTTCCATGAAGATATTTTGTACATTTCTACCATAAATATATCAAAACTTAATTTTTGATTAGTAATATGCATTGCTAAGAGCTTAATTTGAACAACTTTAAAGGCAGTTTTCTCAATATTTAGATTTGTTTGCACCCTCAAATTCCAGATTTTCGGCCAAATATTGTCCTATCCTAACAAATCATACAGCAATTGTTTAGTTTAGTTATTCAGCTTTCAAATGATGTATAAATCTCAGTTTCAAAAAATATTTTTCGTAATGTTTTTAAAAGGAATCCCGAGAGCCAAAAAGTTTTAAAAGATTTCCTCTCTTGAGATCTGAAAGATTTCCTTTTTGATTTTAGTCATGTAATTTGTAATGAATATCAGATACTGGCTATCTGGGACCTTCTGTAAGGAAAATATATTATAAAAACCTTGGGGAAAAGTTCTGTAGGGTAAAAACCATTTGCCACTGCTTCTGCCAAAACCATAATGAATTACAAAGAAGATCAACAAGCAATAACAACGCAACGCAAAGTGATTCCAAATGGACGTTTCGTTGTTCAATAAAGCGCGGGCTCTGGCACGCGTGCTCGCAGTGTACTGATGACGACCCAGATGTTTGGCACATGCATGTGTGGAAGCGCGCTCACGCGGCGGGTCCGCGCTTTGATCCGCGTGCCGCTTTACAACACCAACATGCAAAATACCACAAGAATTGAAATGACCTTTTTTCCTTTCAAATTAGCCAATATACCAAACAAATTCGGTTTGCAATATTAAATTGCAAAAAATATTTTATTCATTTAAAACTTTTTTTTTCTTTTTATAGTAATAGTACTTTAAAACATACATCAATTCGACTAAGAATCAAAACTGCATGAGTTATTTTTTTATTATTTTATAATATATATTTATTGTAAATATTAACAGTTATTATTCTTAACTCGTATTTTTATGTTAAACTCATTTAAATGTATATGATCTTGTTTAAATGGTGTTTTACAGGTAAACATAATACTAAGAAATTTAACAATAATAAATATAAGAAATATATATGAACAGCATTTTCACAGGTATCCCAGTGTTTTCTACTGCATAATTGTAAAATAGCTTATTTATACGAGCATGTTAATGATAAAAAAAAATTAATAAACCTGAAAACTCCACGTACACCTATACGAAAAAACGAATAATAACAAACTATTTAAACAATTCTGCTTGTCAAGTGGCTAAAATAAGTTTGTTTTGAGGACTTTTAGATATTTAAATTGCATAAGACGTCATCTGAAACTTGAAATTTGTAATGTGTCCCTGTTTAAGATGAAGAATAGAAAAGTTTTACAGTACCTGATCAGTGGCTTGCCAGGTGAAGTTCACGTGGTGGATATTGACAGGTATTGCTGGCATTCGCTGCTGTGCTTTCCTGAAGTCGTGAGTGAATGGGGCCATTTTGCCCTCGGAGACTATTAAAATATCCTCCTCAAAACCTGTTGGATAAAACATTAGGCATTCACACGTCTCTCATAGCTGAGGTAAGTTATTATGCACTGGCTTGGGCTCTAATAACATTAACGTGCCGGTACAGAAAGCACGCTACACACTATTACCAATTAATATTCTTGCTTGATTGGCATCAATCCACATGTACATGCTTCCTTGCTCTTGGGAAGCTTCCATTAGACCCCCTAAAAGCAGAAGAAAGCACGTTTTAAGGTGCAGATGAACAGCAGGCGTCCTGAAAGCCATCCTTTGGTTTATTTAAAGTGAATTGGCCGGCTTGCTGGCTTTTCCCCTCTCGCTCCAATCCCGTGCACTAAATGTGTCTCGAGTGAGTCTTCAATTGACAGAATGATTCGCGCGGACTGCCCCGCGAGCTACTTGTACGCAGCAGGAGCTGCAATTCACAGATTATACCACGAGGTGGCGTGGTTTAATACAAGGCGTCACTGATCTACAATTAAAATCAGTGTGCGTGTAAGTTGATTAATGTTTTCGTCCATCATTAAAAAGGCTTCTCTTAGTTTAAGCTTAGTATAAATGAATTGTTCTCTCAACATCCTCATTTGTATTTTTATATACACTACTAGAAGACTCTTCTGCCCACCAAGCCTGAATTTATTTGATCCAAAATACAGCAAAAGCAGTAATATTGTAAAATCATTTTACTATTTAAAATAACTGCTTTCTATTTGAATATTTTTAAAATGTAATTTATTCCTGTGATCAAAGCTACATTTTCAGCATCATTACGCCAGTCTTCAGTGTCACATGATCCTTCAAAAATCATTCTAATATGCTGATTTGCTGTTTAAGAAACATTTTTATTATTATAATTATTATTATTATCATCAATATTTAAAACAGCTAAAAACAACATACTTTTATTTAGCAAGGATACTTTAAATTGATCAAAGTGATGATAAAGACATTTATAATGTTACAAAAGATTTCTATTTCAGATAAATGCTGTTCTTCTGAAATTTCAATTCATCAAAAATCCAACATAATAATAAGAATAAGAAGAAGAAGAAGAATAACAGTAAATATTCAAATCAGAATATTAGAATAATTGCTGAAGGATCATGTGGCTGGAGTAAAATTCTAAAAATCAGTTTTGAAATGAATTATATTTAAAAAAATATATTTAAATAGAAAACAAATATTTCAAAATTGTATTGTTTTTGCTGTACTTTGGATCAAATAAATGCAGGATTGGTGAGCAGAAGACTTCTTTAAAAAACATTACAAATCTTACTGTTTAAAAACGTTACTTTTTGGAAGTGTATATTACACTATTCGGATTTTAAAATCATATGAATATACATTCATTGTATACATATATACATTCGTTGTTATAATTTCTAAAACTACTAAGAAAACCTTGACTGACTTGATTTTCTTTATTGTTAATCCATTTGTTTTCTGATTTTTATTTCAATTTTGGTTTCAATTCAAAACAACAACAACAATAATAATAATGTTTGGTAAATTATTTTAATAATAATTTTAATAATAAAATTATTGTTATTTGTAATACTACGTTTGATTTTTTAAAAATTAAAATAACATGAATAATGATGATTATTATTTCATTTATTATTTTATTATGAAAATAATTGTAGTATTAAATTTATGATACCATATCACATCGGAACTTCTTTATGAATGGAAAATGATATCAGGGAAAAAATAGTTTCTACCCCAGAATATCATTTCTGATATAAGATTATTGAGGTGTCTTATATAATTTATTATACTTTATGGTCTTACTGAGTGAAATGTGGCAGTAAAAGATGAGACTTTACAAAATATATCTATTTTTAATATTTCTATACTTAATTTTTTTCTTCTTGTGTACCCATTCCGACCGAGTTTCCGCCTTTTGTCACGATTGTCGTTCATAGTGATGTACAATGTTGTTCATTAAATAATTAAAAGAAAGTTTCCCACTTCTTCCCTTTCAAGTTGGTTGTCTGTCCGCTTACTATTTAAAATAACTGCTTTCTATTTGAATATTTTTAAAACGTAATTTATTCCTGTGATCAAAGCTACATTTTCAGCATCATTACTCGTCTTTAGTGTCACATGATCCTTCAGAAATCATTCCAATAGGCTGATTTGCTGTTCAAGAAACATTTTTATTATTATAATTATTATTATTGTTGTCAATATTTAAAACAGCTGATTGTATTATGAATAGAAAGGTCCAAAGATCAACATTTATCTGAAAAAAAAAAAAAAAAACAGTTAATATTTTTATTTAGCAAGGATGCTTTAAATTGATCAAAGTGATGATAAAGACATTTATAATGCTGTTCTTCTGAAATTTCAATTCATCAAAGAATCCAACATAATAATAATAATAATAATAATAATAATAATAGGAAATATTCAAATCAGAATATTAGAATAATTGCTGAAGGATCATGTGGCTGGAGTTATAATGCTAAAAATCAGTTTTGAAATAAATTACATTTAAAAATATATTTAAATAGAAAACCATTATTTTACAAATATTTCAAAATTGTATCGTTTTTGCTGTACTTTGGATCAAATAAATGCAGGCTTGGTGAGCAGAAGAAACTTAAAACATAAAAAAAACATAAAAAACTTTTGACTGGTAGTGTATATTACACTATTCGGATTTTATTATCATATGAATTTATGTTCATTAACAAGGTGTTGCTTTGTATAAAAATGTAATTAAACAGGTCGTTATAATTTCTAAAACTACTAAGAAAACCTTGATTGGCTTGATTTTCTTTATTGTTGATCAATTTGTTTTCTGATTTTTATTTTTATTTTGGTTTCAATTCAAAGCAACAACAATAATAGTGATGTTTGTTAAATTATTTTAATAAAGAATAAAAAAAATTGTAAAACTATATTATTGTTTTATTAAAATGACATGAATAATGATGATTATTATTTTATTTATTATTTCATTATAAAAATAAGTAGTGTTGTTGTTGTTGTTGTTAGTAGTAGTAGGCTAGAAGTAAATTTACCATACCATATCACATCGGAACTTCATGAATGGAAAATGATATCAGGAAAAAAATTGTTTCTACCCCAGAATATAATTTCTGATATAAGATTATTGAGGTGTCTTATATAATTTATTATACTTTATGGTCTTTATGAGTGAAATGTGGCAGTCCATAAAAGATGAGACTTTACAAAATATATTTATTTTTAATATTTCTTTATTTTTTCTTCTTGTGTAGGCTAACGTACCCCTTCCGACCGAGTTTCCGCCTTTTGTCACGATTGTCATTCATAGTGATGTATAATGTTGTTCATTAAATAATTAAAAGAAAGTTTCCCACTTCTTCCCTTTCAAGTTGGCTGTCTGTCCGCTTACTTGTACGTCACTTCCGCCGTGTCTCGCTGTGTGCGTTTTTTCGTGCAAAGATGGCGTCTGCACAGTTAACGGATGAGGAGCTTGTGTCTGAATTAAAACGGCTCGGCTTCACCCCGGGCCCGGTGACGGAGAGCACGCGGCCCGTGTACTTGAAGAAGCTGAAAAAGCTGCGGGAGGAGCAGCCACAGCCGCGGGGCTCCCGGAGCGGAAAGGGACGCAGCAGCAGCGGGAGTATCAACAGCAACGGCAGCAGCGGCGCTAGTAACAGCAACGCCGCGGCGCGAGCTCCGGGATTCAGCGCCAGGCCACCGGGCAGTGACGTCACGCGTCTGAGCGCCAGCCGGAGCGAAAAGCGCAGAGCCGGAAAGTTCGTGCTGGGCTTCAGCTCGGACGAGTCGGACGCGGAGGCGCCGCAGAAGAAAGGAGGCCCGAATTACGGCGGCAGCAGGAGAGACCGAGGATCCGCGCAGCAGACACCCACCATCAGGCCTGCGGGAACACCCGCCACCGCTGCCGCCTCCCTTGGGTTATCCGCGGACAGGAAAAGCATTTCTGGATCTCCATGGTGGGCAGACCGAGGTAAATCCAACGATCTGGACGAAACGGAAAGAAACAGTCGGGCTTTGAACGGGAATAAGGCGTTTTATGAGTCGAACAGTAGTAAGTTAGCCAGGGATTACTCTGATTCAGACGAGGAGGAGGAAGAGGAGGGTGAACGAGACCGTCCCCGCGAACGCCGTCTGACTTCCAGACACAGTCCACCCGCCTCCTTATCCCCGTATCGGAGCGTCTGGAGCTCAGAGAAGACGGCGCTCGGCGCGCATGATACTCCCGACTTCAATTTAGATATGGTCGGGGAACGGAGGGACGACGATGACAAGGAACCGAGGGAGTTTAGCGGAAGCTACGTGAGCCGCAGCTACCCGAAACTCTCCGGGATTGACGGGGATGACAACCGCAGCAGCATCCCGTCCGGTTCTTTTAGCAAGAACCACCTCGACAACGGAGACGGCGAATCCCCCTCCTGCAGCAGCAGTCGGTTCAGTATCGGGCTTAGACCGCGCTTTTCCTCCTACACAGCGACCTACCGAGCGAACCACTCGAACCACACCGGTTCCAACCACTCCTACAGCCATGCCTCAGCCCTCAAGCCCAAGCAGCACACCACGGTCCCCGAGGACGAGCTCCTGCAGCAGTTTAAACGGGAGGAGGTGTCCGCCACCGGCGGCTTCAGCGCTCATTACCTGTCCATGTTCCTCCTGACAGCCGCCTGCCTGTTCTTCGTCCTGCTGGGCCTCATGTACCTGCGGATGAGGGGCTCCAGCACCTCTGTGGGGGATGCAGTCAGTAAGTATGAAGTGCTGAAGATGGCACGCTTTTCAAAACCTAATCAGCTGTATACCCAAGCAATATTTTAGGAAGCGTTGTTTTATTGTTAAGTCTGTACAGTCAAACCAAAAATTATTCAGACACCAGATATAATGTTTGATATTTTTGGTAAAATAAAGTGAACTCTGACATATTATACTTAGAAATTCTTCATACAGTGGACTAATAGTAAATCTGATAAAAATTTGGGACACTGTGACCTGACCATGTTTTGCTTAAGTGTTTTTTCTTTAATTGCTAATGTGATCTTACACCACAGACTGAACAAAATTAAGCATTGCTTGGTAATTGGTCAACAAAATATTGATAGTAGTGTGAATATTGTCGTACTAACAGTTGTCTGAATTCTTGGTTGGTTGTAATCCGTTACATACCTTTCTATCAAAGTTATCTGACAATATCATGATGAATTTGCACTGACAGTTTAACTCTGAGTTCAGAGAACGAATACAACATAAATACAGTAGCAAATTAATGTGTTGCTTGCACCTAGTTTCCAAAAAGAAGTGGCATTATGGCATTATGTCCATTTTATGTTTTATAAAATTACACCTTTAATGCTTTAGAAAGTTTTTTTCCTAATTGTTTATGCAACTCCATGAGTCAAAATGTGACTAATTCACACAGCAGTTATCAACCCAGACTATTTGCACCTTCTTAGACAGGAAATGGACTGTGCCGCTGGTGCTTTATGTGACAGAGTGAGGTATTTGCATTAGAAATATGCGTGTGCTCCATGATATGTCGGGAAACAATTCTTCCAGCCCTGGTGGATTTCAGGTAGCTGATCGTACCTTTACCTTAAAAGTTGGAATGTTACAAGATGATTGACAAACTTTTAGTCAAATTACTTTCCAACATCTTAGCGCTCATCATATTTGTGACTAAGTAGCCCTATCTTTAAGTTGTTATAGTTCTCTCTTCCATTTTCTTACTGGAAGTGAGTTTGTGCTAAATTTTCTGAATAATATGAAGGCATATGAATTAATATACATTTTTGGTTATGCCCTACACAAATTTTTACAACCCATGTACCTTGATATGCGCTTCAGACTAGTAAAAATCTTGATCTAAATGATTTATTCGTTTTTTGCGAATTTAAATGCTTCCCTCAAAGTTATTCTAAATAAATACAACTTTAATATTTGTTGTAATTTTTGGCATTAAATAATTATTTACAATAAATTTAATGTAGTTATTTAAAATCTCCTTATCCAGCAATTATAAATGACTTGAAAAGTAATGGAAATTCACTCTTGAAAAGTGTGGGAACCCTCTGAGTGCCTGTTATTTGATGATAATCATGGCTAGTCTGGTAGTCCCCACTTTTTGACATGTTGACATCATTTATGCTCATAGTGTGATAGCCGACATTAATCTTTTGATGCATTTTCCCAGATGAGAGAAAGTCTGTTCTTTCTTGGATGTGCAGGCAATGCCACTCAGTTTAAATAGCTTGAGTACCATCAGAGTAAAGTGCTCTGGAGGCAGAGACGGCTCTTGAGAGGAAGCCGACTGATGAATTACTATGTATATTTGTGGCATGGCCGGTCTCTCAGGGAGGGAGCTTTGACTGGAGAGCGTGCTGCAGACATCTAGGTCACAGACAAGCTAAAGCGGCCTAATTGTCTGTCTCTCAGGGGACTCTGGGAGCTTGCGGCCAGCTAGAGTGACTGACTTTTCTCTGTCCAGCTAAATGCCTGATTCTCACTTTGAATGTTATATATACATGGTGTATACTTGCTCTGCTTGTGTGATTCAAGTTATGTTGTACAAACTACTTCTACTTCTGCATTGTATGAAAGTAGTCTGTATGCATGAAATATGCCCAGACATTCAATACTGTATCCCACAAAGCAATGCACTTAACTTGATATTCCAGTATGACGACTTTAAGTCATTCATAACATTCTTACTCATTTGATCAGGCTGCCAAAAAATGCCAAATATTCACTTTAGTTTCTTAATAGACAACAGCCAACAAGGTCATTATTGTGTAGTATTCAAATTTTTAATTGTATGCAAGTCTCCAATTCCGAACCTAGCATATCTAAGGAACTTGTCAGAGAAACAAGTGTTGCTACTCTAAATTGTGTGCACTGTATGTTATAAAAAAGATAGTTATGATAATAATCCTATATTTTCTTGTTCATTCTGCAATTATAGAGCTCCCAATTTTCACAATTGGCAAATTAAAACGTTTTATGGAGTTTTCTCTACTGAAATTTGTTTGTCGGCTGAACAATCGTTGTGTTAAACAACAGTAAAGTCCGTTGGACACTCTGTATATATCTTTCTCACAGCCTTGTTTTCATTCCTGTCAAAAATTAAATATGGCACCACCCTGACTAAGGTCTGTAGACCATTTGAGGCCATGTATTTTAGTGGTATTACCATGGTTAAAGCGGTTTAAGCGGGTGTGTACAAGGTGCTTAAAGTGCTTGAAGTACTTGAATTAGATTTTTTTTTAAATTTAAGGCCTGGAAAACCTTTGAAAATAGCAATATTCCTGAAGAGTACTTAAATTATTGAAAGACAATTTATGAAATAGGTGCTTAATTTTTTTCACTAAGCACTAAATATCTTCGCAAAATTCACACAATTCAAAAAACATCGTAACTTTTTTTGCTTATTTCAGGTAATGTCAGAAAACAATCGAGTTAAGCAAGTAGTAATGCTGACAGTGTCTTGTAAACATGGCTGGAGATGCGAAAAGGAGAGAAACAGACAAATCGAAACAACTAAGTGAGTCATTTACACTGGAACCGCTCTGGTTGATTCAAAATTGTGACTTTGATCATTCAGTTCAAGTGATTCACTAGCAAAAACCTAATCAAAGTAAAAGCCATTTTTGAATTTCAACATTTGCTTATGATTTTTAAAAGCACATAGTGATGGGTGAAATGGAGCTTTTTGAATCTCAAAATCAGTTAAATCGCAAAATGGTTCACTGTTTTGAAACACTGAAATTCGATCACATATCACAAATAGTTTTATTTAGATTGGAACTTATCGTGAATCATTTTATTTTGCCTGGAAAGGGTTTAGCGAATTGAATGATTCAAATCAAATTATTCACGATATGCGATTTGACGTTCCGATATAAATCAAATTCGGATTTGGACTTCAGTGCGGGTTCGCAAATCATTTGTTTCAGATCAGGGTTTCAGAGTGATTTTGCTAATCTTATTATTTTATTTTTTTCCATATTTTTGTTTTTCGTAAACAGTAAAACATCAAAATCATTAATGCAGTACAGTTATAAAAACAAGACAAACAAACAAAAAAGAAAGTCTATACAAATACAAACCCATTAAGAAAATTGACAGTGATTTTATTATAGTAAAAGTGTTGTATGCTTTGTAATACTTTTGACCAGAGGTCTTTAACCCTGTTCCTGGGGACTGAAGAGTTTAGCTACAACTAGGGCTGTGCAATATATCAAACTTATCAAAATATCGCAAATGTACATGTCGCAATATGCAAATTGCAAAGATATCATACAAAAAATAAATAAACAACAAAGAACTTTTGTAGCTTAAATAAGAATCATTAAATTAATAGTGAAGACTAAGCAGTGTTTTGTTTTTCCTTTTTATTATTCAGTTCCTAAACTAATGTTAAAATGATTACACTGTTACAATAACATTTTTATGTAATGCTAAAGTAAAACACTACCGTTCACTTTTAGAAGTAATTGTAGGGGTGTTTTTTTTTCTCACAAAAAGTGAAACATGCTAGTTATATTAAAATCAGAATCAGAATGAGCTTTATTTTTATGTAATGCTAGAGTAAAACACTACCGTTCACTTTCAGAAGTAGTTGTAGGGGTGCTTTCTTCTCACAAAAAGTGGAACATGCATGCTAATTGTATTAAAATCTGAATCAGAATGAGCTTTATTCGCCAAGTGTGCGCAAATACAAGGAATTTGTTGTGGTTTTATGGGGAGCTCTTGATACATTGATGCTTATAAATAACATATGTATATATGACACAAGATAGTTAGAGAAGTTCACAGAATTGACTCAGTAACAGCTGAGTAAAACTGTTTCATCTGAGCATGTGGCCCTTTAAGTATTATCGTATCACATATCGCATATCGCACAGCCCTATTCTAATCAAACACACCTGAAGCGACCAATCAAGCTCCTCAAGACTGCTTAAAAGTTGCAGGAAGGTGTGCTGAAGCTGGTTGGAAATAAACTTTCCAGGAGACGGGTTGCAGACGTCTGCTTTAGATGAAATACTACTTATGCGCTTCAGTTTACTTTTGGACATTTTTATTAGTATATTTTTTATTTATCCATTTAGAATTTAAAATGAAAGACGTTGTTCGATTAGTAAGATCTTTGATTGAAAAAATCCTTAAAAATCAAAAAGTAATGCTTGAAGAGTCCTAAGTCCTGCAGTTTCTTTTTAGAGTATCTGTACGAATCCTGTATATGCCACTCATATATATATATAATATATATATATATATATATATATAATAGCTCAACCACAGAACCATAAAAATGGGATCTCATCACCTGAAATCTAGGCCAAACTTGATCTTGAAACCTAAAAGCTGTTGTTTTGCCAGACTGTATGGCTTCCTCTCAGAGGTTGATGTATTAAATGGCTTGCAACATCAGACGGCTCACATCTGATAAGCCAGACAAATGCAGTCTATGATTGAGACATGCAGGGCACGCTGTGCTAAATCTGGGCCCGGGCCAGAGCGAGGACAGAAACACAATGTTCAGACAATGACTCAAGTGTGAAATGACGAGAGGCTCTCTAGTAGTCACACCCTCAAGTGTGAGACGATGAGCAGCCCACCTCCGCGGTCACTCCCTCTGCATGATTGGGAAATACCATCTAGTCATAACACTACAGTATCATCTAGTGCTGAGTAATGCTGGCTGTCAACTAACTTTTCTTTCTTTTCCAGTCCTGCAGCACCCATTTGGACCGGAGTTTGATAAGGAATATGTAAGTGTCTGCTCACCTCTGTCCAATATTTCTTGTTGTACCGTCCTTAAACATGCCCTCACTACAATTACTTGCATTGATTAAACAGGGGGTCAAAGACCGAGAGCTCATCCTTAACCTGCTCCTGTCTCTACATGAGCACCTGGCCAATGTTGCAGGTGAGCATAAGGTTCTAATTTAAATATTTATATCTGTTTATTTATATATGTAGCATTAAAAAGTGCAACATTTTGATTGCCTTTCAGGAGATCATGATTGTAGAGACCTTAAAAATCCTTTAAACAGAAGTGTCTCTTTCAGTGACGCCTCTACGTACCTCAAGGTTTGTTTTATTTATTGAACGGTTTTATTTATTGTCCATTTTCTGTTTGAGACAAATTGCATTGTTTCTGATACTGACCTTTTGTAAATTTATTGTATAATTTGGGAAATAGTATCTCTAACAATATGAAACTGCACAATGTAATAAAGCATCTTTCTCTTTGAAGCTCCAAAATGAAGCCTATGAAAACTTGATTGAAACGTCTTTAGAGTGGGTCATGAAAACCAAAGATGTTGTCGGTATAAGGTTGGTATCTGTCATTTTGTCTGTCTATTAATCTAATCTTTTATCTACACTACTTTTGTCTACTCAAAAGTTTTTGAACAGTAAGGAAGTTTCTTCTGCTCACCTCGCCTGCATGTATTTGATCCCAAAGTACAGCAAAAACAGTACAATTTTGAAATATTTGTATTATTTAAAATTTCTGTTTAAATTACATTTTAAAATATATTCATTTCGTGACTTCAAAGCTGAATTTTTTGCATTATTACTCCAGTCACAGAATCCTTCAGAAATCATTCAAATATTTTGATTTGCTGCTTAAAAACATCTATGTTGAAAACAGCTAAGTAGATTTTTTTTTTTTTTTTTTCGGGTTTCTTTGATGTTCAAAAGAACAGCATTTATCTGAAATGTAAATCTTTTGTAACATTATAAATGTCTTTATCATCACTTTTGATCAATGTAAACCACCCTTGCACCCTTTCTTATCCCCCCTAAAAATTCTACTGATTTTAAGCTTTTGAATGGTATAGTGTATAATGTTACAAAAGCTTTTTATTTCAGATAAATGCTGATCTTTGGATCTGTCTATTCATCAAAGAATCCTGATTTGTTTTTGTTTTTTTTAAATCAACTTTTTAGAATGATTTCTGAAGGATCATGTGACACTGAAGACTGGAGTAATGATGCTAAAAATTCAGCTTTGAAGTCGCATAAATAAATTGCATTTTAAAATATATTCAAATAGAAAACCTATTAAAAATAGTACAAAAATTTTACGATTTTACTGTTTTTGCTGTGCTTCGGATCAAATAAATGCAGGCTTGGTGAGCAGAAGAGACTTATTTAAACATTAAAAATCTTACTGTTCAGAAACGTTTGACCAGTGGTATATGTAGATATATCAAGGTGTAACATTTATATCTTTAGCTCTGTGTGTTTTCCTGTGTTCATTGAGAGAGTGTTGTTTTCTTGGCAGGTTGATTGGTGCAAACCCTGAACAGCCCATAGAGGACATATCGGAAATCTCACGCCTGGAGTCCATCCACCCCCGCATGTCCTTCTTCTGCCGTCTCAGACGCGCCTTCTTCACTGTGATCCACAGAGTTCTCCTCGTCCTTGCAGGTTGGCTTCTGCTTTCTGTAGAAGTTGATGCTTTCGGCATGGGAAAGATCGAAATCTTTTCACTAAACTTTCCTGTATTTCTCTATAGGCATCGGTGTAGTTTTGGGTTTGGTGTATTACATGAAATACAGGTGGCGCAAAGAAGAGGAGGAAACTAGACAGATGTATGACATGGTGGAGAGAATCATCGGTAAGGTCTCATCATTTAGCTATATTTTTAGCACATAAATTACACAATGCAAGTGTATAGCATCTTAAATATTTGCCTTTACAGATGTCATGAGGAGCCACAATGAAGCCTGTCAGGAGAATAAGGACTTGCAACAGTACTTGCCCATCCCTCACGTTCGTGACTCTCTTGTCCATCCTCAAGACAGGTATTACCTCAAATTTGGTTTTAATTCAGGTTGCGTTTTTGTATGAAACACCATCTTTTCCTGGTCCAGTGTATCCTAAAGAGTGTTTGTCATTCTCTCAGAAAAAAGATGAAGAAGGTGTGGGACAGAGCTGTTGCGTTCCTCTCAGCGAATGAGTCCCGCATACGGACAGAAACGCAAAGGATTGGAGGGGCAGACTGCATGGTGTGGAGGTGGCTTCAGCCCTCAATGTCACCGGATAAGATGTCCAGCATGCCCTCCAAAGTGTGGCAAGGCCAAGGTAACACTTGCTCTGTGTAGAGTCAGGCATTTGCATTTTAAAGGGAACACTAGATAAGACGGGTATGGCTAAATATAACATAATTGATGTCTCTTATTAAAATATTTAGAAGTAAACTCATGAAAGACTGTTATTTTTAAAATCCATATTGTTTTATACATATTTTGGACTATGGGAGGTGCCCATCTGATGTGAAATGGTGGCAACTACCGCAACACAACTCTGACATGATGACCACAGCTACTGAAAGAGCTTTCAGGTGGCGATAGATAAAAGCATAGCCTTAAACCAAGTGCCGTGCATCCGGATATCGAGTAAAATCCACACTGAGAAACTTCTTTAGGGGCGTCATGACATGTTTACATCCTGCCAGGATGGCATCTAGCATTTCTTGTTTCTGCCTATGGTAAGCTCTTTCAGCAGCTGTGGTCTACTAAAACCACCGAAGGCATCAGGGCTAAAGTGGAGAGAACAAAGACGCATGTCTTTAGAAAGTTTTATCATTAGGAAAAGCAATGAAGACTTACATCGGTTCTGTTGTTGCCCTTCGACTGAAAATTAGAACCGAAACCTATATCATATCGTATTTTATTTTCCGAGTTGTGTTCTGGTAAAAAAAAGATACAGCAGATAGCACCAATAGCTCACTGAGTGCAACCATTTTACGTAATTGAAATAATCCATAATCCATATAATCCATAGTCCAAAATATGTTTGTTCTACAACAAATTTCAGTAGGGGAATTAATAACTAGGGTTCCCTTTTAGGCCAAACTTTTTTACTTTTTCAGATTAATACATGGCCATATGTATTTGGACACTTCCTACTAATTGACTTGTTTAGAGGACCAACTTCCTGTTAATGCAAATGTTATTTATATTATACGTTCAACACTATATTATGCATAGTTTCCACATTCTTTTGGACGTACAGAGTATGTTCATGAACCTAAAGTGGCTTGTTTTGTTCTTCAGCATTTCCGTTGGACCGGAGAAATTCACCACCAAACAGCTTAACGCCATGCTTGAAGATTCGCAACATGTTTGATCCTGTAATGTAAGTTTCTCAAGGACTTTCAAATGTGACCTCACAATGAATTGGTGGTTTACTTGCTTAATATGGTGTAGGTTTGCCTGATATTAGTGTTTTAGAGAAAAGTAATCTCACCGCTTAGTGTTTCCTTCTTGAACAGGGAAGTGGGGGAAAACTGGCACCTCGCCATTCAAGAAGCCATTTTGGAGAAATGCAGCGATAACGATGGAATCGTTCACATAGCTGTTGACAAAAACTCAAGAGAGGTGAGGATCATGTGTGGTTCATTACAAAATGTACAGATTGGGTTTATAAGCTTTTGTCCGAAAGCTAATGAATTGCCTGCTGCCTTCAACTTGGCACACGCTAGATATTTAACACTAGGAGTTTGATGTTATCGTACTGCTAAGCTAACATGTTGTTATCAAAGAAGCATAAAATGCTTTGAACAGTCAACTTTTAATCAGTGCTGTTATTGTTAGCTAAAACTTTTCAAAAATATTTTTTTGCTTATTCAGTCTTAGATCATTTTGTTTCATGTTGCTAAGCTAACGGATGCTACATATTGTAAAAGGCGTTAATGAATGGAACGCACAAATATTGGGTCAAATAATGTTAAGTATTATTTTTCACTTCCTTCTCCATATTGGATTGGTTCCCACTAATTGGACTGTTTCACTCAAATTGATTTTACTTTCATTTGATTCCAGTGGAGTTTGATGTTAGCTTGTTGCTAAGCTAATATGCACTTGATATTGAAATTAGCAAAATTAATAGGATAAACACACATTCATGAACATATAAAAAAAGCTGTTCAAACGATTAAGTGTGATTAATTGCATCTAAAATAAGTTTTTATGTAATGTGTGTACTGTGTGTGTGTATGTATGTGTGTGTGTGTGTGTATATATATATATATATATATATATATATATATATATATATTATTTTTCTTAAATATATACATGCATGTTTATAAAATATTTTATAAATGTATACTGTGTCTTTATATTTTTATTTTTTTATATATATATATATATATATATATAACACACTGTACACACATAAATACAAACTTATTTTGCGATTCATCGTTTGAACAGCACTAATATATTTATAAATATAAAATTAATAAATATATATATATATATATATATATATATATATATATATATATATATATATATATATATATATATACATACACACACACACACACACACACACACACACACACACACACACACATATACATACATGCATGTTTGTGCATTTATACGTAATAAATTTACACATACATATGTATTATGTAAACACAAACTTTTATTTTGTATGTGCTCAATCGCGATTGTCTTGTTCACAAAGGCTATGATTCTGCTTTAAGATTTGACTGTTTTGGAACAGTAATATTCATGGAAGCATTTAACTAATGAGTTTATTTGCTTTATGATCTTCCTCTTGTTTAGGGCTGCGTTTACGTGAAGTGCCTTTCAGCAGAGCATTCTGGGAAAGCCTTCAAAGCGCTTCATGGCTCCTGGTTTGATGGTAAACAAATGTGTCATTTATTCTCGACTAATCAGAACAACTGCAGTTTTCAGTGTTTTTAACTCATCCTGCCTTTTCTACAGGTAAGCTGGTGACGGTCAAGTACCTACGTCTGGATCGCTACCATCAGCGTTTCCCACAAGCCCTGGGCTGCAACACGCCCCTCAAGCCCTCCAGCTCCAGCATGAACAGCATGTCTCGCCTGAACCAGCGATCCAGCACGTCCAGCTCGCTGGGGTTTTCTTGAGGGACATGCTGACGGCCACCACCATCCTCTCTGCTCTCTCTTTCGCTATATACGAGGCTCCTTTCTCCTGCGTCCTCTTTACCAGAGAGAACTGCATTCGGGAGCTTTTTACAGTTGGGCGACCTGGGACGCCCAGTCAGTTTTGTCAGCCATATGCAAGCAATGGTGTTTTAAACCTGTGAGCTGCTGTTTTTTTTTTTTTTTTTTTAGTTTTTTTTTCCTGTCCTTCGGTATCAAGGAAAGCAAGGGAGATGCACACACTGGCGTGAAAACAGGTGGAGAGAGAGTTGCTCGGTCCGGTGAGAACTTTTAGGAAAGGTGGACGATGCAATCCTCTGTCCTCATATCTGGTGCAAGTGGACACAAATTTCTGTTTCTTATGTATTTTTTTGTTTTTTGATAAACCGTCTTGAAAAAATGGCTTCCAACTTTACTCAACACGAACGAGAGTTTTCGGCCTCTGCTTATTTTTTACGTAACTAACTCCCCTCCTTAATTCCAAGGAGCTCTGTTGGGCTATACATAGCTGCATGTGCTGGTTAAAGTATGCCTATATTTAAGCTTTGAATTGTATCATATATTGTGGATGTTTATTTCCCTGATGATGTTTTAGCTGATGTATTCCCTTTATAATTTTTCGCCTTTTTTGTTTTGTTTTTTGTTTTTTTTTTGTAGTTTTTAGTCCAAGAACAGCATGCACACACTCTAGAAAGGGGTGCTGTAAATATCTCATTGAATGGTGGTGGTTGAAATCATCTGTATGAAATTTGAAATCGTCATAAGCTCTTGTTTGTTTCTTGCCAACAGAATAACTACACTGCTGCATTCAGAGACGTGTCATGTGGAGGGTCTACATGGCTTTGTGAGAGAAAAGAACAATTGCGTTCCCCTTCAATGCCATGTTTCTGAACACTAGTCTTAATTGTCACAGCCTGATTATATTCAAGTATATAATTATTTACTGTTGTTTTTGTTTATATTTTAAAAGGTATGCTTTTCCCATTATAATTGGTGCGGTTGGATGTTCTTTCCCCCCCCCTCACGCATCACCCGGCAAATTTTAAATGCCACCCTGTTGCTGTTTTTAATCTGTCCCCGACCCTACTAAATTTCCAAAGGAGGCGTTTTTGATGCAAGTTGTTTTCTGACTTTCTTGTACACGCTTGTGCAAAGGTCGCAGCCTGATATGGCAATCTGATTCTAATTTGTATCGGGACACATTGATAAACAGAGCATGTCATGCTGCGGTCATGTCTATTTTGGATCACAAAGATTTATCAGCTTTTGTTTAGATGCAGTTCGGGTGGATATGAGGTAAATAAAATGTACTTGTTTATTACTCATGTTTATCTCCTTCCTTGTTGAGATTCATTACATAATCTGCATGAGGTGCACGTATGAACTTGGCATCGGCATTACAGATTTGTAATGTTTTTAAAAAGTCTCTTCTGCTCACCAAGCCTGCATTTATTTGATCCAAAGTACAACAAAATGGTACAATTTTGAAATATTTTTACTATTTAAAAAAAACTGTTTTCTATTTGAATAATTAAAATGAAATTTATTCCTGTTATTCATATTAGATTAGAAATCATTCTAATATTGTCTTGCTGCTCAAAAAAAAAAAAAAAAAAAAAAACGTTGAAAACGGCTGAGAATTTTTTCAGGTTTCTTTGATGAATAGAAAGTTCAGAAGAACAGCATTTATCGGAAATAGACATTTTTGTAACATTAAATGTCTTAAAATGCTAAATAAGATTATTAATTTCTATTATTTTTTTCCTCCAAATAAAATAAGAAAATTTTGCTTTGAGCACAGAAATAAATTACATTTTAAAACATTTGAATAGAAAGTTATTTTAAATAGTACAAATATTTCACAATATTATACTTTAATACTTACAGTATATTTTTATTTTTTATTTTTTTGGCAGTACAATGGATCAAATCAATGCAGGCTTGGTGAGCAGATACAAAACCGGACATTTTAGTCCTATTTTGCAGCAGTTATTTTATTAAATTAATTTAGTAATCAAAGAAATGGTCACATTTTCAGATTTATGTTCACTCTAAATAGTTGTATTATTTAATGTTCTGCTTTATTCCCAGTTTCTAACCAGTCTTAAAGGATTCTTAGCCTGAAAAAGGTTTGTTCTTTTAGTTAAAGATGATGTAGAAGTATATAATAGTAATAATAAATGGCACCACTAAAATATGTGACCCTGGACCACAAAACCAGTCTTAAGTAGCACGGGTATATTTGTAGCAATAGCCAAAAATACATTGTATGCGTCAAAAATGATCGTTTTTTCTTTTATGGCATTAGGTTATTAAGTAAAAATCATGTTCCATTAAGTTATTTTGTGAATTTCATACCATAAATGTATCAAAACATATTCTCAGTGTTTTAATTGACAAATTGTTCAGCTTTCAGATGGTGTATGAATCACAATATAAAAAAAAAACACCCTTATGACTGCAAATGTAGAGTTGCAATGAATTGCTTAATATTCAAAGGTAAGTTATAATATATTACTTTAAATAATTTTACTTTGAATCGTTAATAGAAAGCATTTAGAATATAGAGTATGATGTTTATTTAATAAAAATTACCATTAGGATGATACACTCCCCATTCTATTAATTGTTTTAACGATTTTAGTAGTACAATTTTAATAGTAGTATCTTTTAATAAAACATTTCGCATTTCACCAGTTGGCTGACCACAGAACAGGAGGTACTGCCAGCTTTATTTTGGAGTTGAAAGAAGTAGGATGTGATGACAACATGCAAACCAAAATCTACTAAGGGTTCTCGTACGTCTGTTTAGACCCGAGACACAGCAATAAACATTATGCTATTAATCAAATTAACCATAATCTATAACATTTTAGAAGCGTCTAATGACGTAATTAGCTTTCCAAACCTCACAAACTGCTTCACGCTGAGCATCTATGCGCGCAAATTACGCATTGCTCATATTTGGAGCTCGTCTGCCCCGGCGAGAGGAATTTCCCAGAATGCACTTGTCATTACCTAAGAAGTACACGGTCGTGTCGCTGTTTGACAAATGCACTGCTCTCCCAGCGGCCCCCCTTCATTCTCTAGTCTGCTGTTCTACTCGGTTTTAACGCTATTTCTCCTGTCCGGTACGTGTAACTACTTATTACATGTTTATGTTGTTTACTACGCACTTTTTAAGTGACTTTGATGTAGGCAACAGGGTCTCTATGACTACGCGTTGAATGTGTAATACAACACCGTTATACTTTAAAAATTGACGCAGTTGAAATGTATGACATTGTATGCGTTTGTTCATTCTGCTTTTCTGCTTATATTTTATTATGACAGATTTTTACACAAATAGCCAGTAACGTTAGTCTTTTATATATGAAGCATATCAGTTACACTTTGTATACTATGTATATACTATATATGTATCCTCCCACATGTGATGTCACAGCAGCGACGTTTTATTACGTAACGTTTTGTTTATGCAAACCACACCCTTACAAAAAATACAGTGGTACTATGATACAATGATGTAAACACCACAAACCTCCAATTCTTTGTAAGTGTAGACCATTCAAAGACATTAAAATTTTATGTCATGTTTATTTAATTGCCCTCTAAAGTACTGACACCTATCTAATGAACTTCTAAAAGCCTGTCAGGATGTTCAATCATCCGATGGACATTTAATGTACTAATTTAAACGAAACTCTTGTATAATGTTTGTTTGTGAGTCATGAAATTGACCATTTATTGAGCTTATTCATGCTTTTTCTGTGTTGCCAAACAAAACAGATCATTTACCAAAGTTTCACATGCTTGAGATATGTATACACTTCTGCTGTGCTTTCATTTGCCAGCATTCATTGATGAATCATTGCTGTTCACAATGGCCTTGCAACCATCAAAACCAGGCAGCTACACAGATCTGATATGCTTTTAAAACATTTCAGTTCTCTTCTATCGCTTTATGACCTTATATAGTGATGTCCCTAAGTATCAAGCATGCTTTATTTATAAACCGCATTGAAACTTCAAGAACTTGATATTTTTTGGTGAGTACAGGCCTGAAATGCTCTTATTTTTTGCCTGCTGTGGAGAGCTTGTTCATTTGTAGTTTGTGCCGTCAAAATGGCATTTGTTTAATGAGTCCCTCCTATCACATTTCAGTTCGGCTTCACAGAAATCAATTAAATGAAGTTAATTTGGCTTTGCTTAAGTGCTGTACAAACTGTAGTGATTCATCAGTACAGTCTAACAGAGTAAAAAAAATAAATAATGAAATACACAAGCAGTAAGATTGGAGGAAACCGGAGCCAGTGTTCAAATCATTTAAAGAGAATGTTCTGGAATGCAAAGATGTAAATGTCAAACTGTAGACAATCACAAAGTGAGGGTGTGAGTCTGCAGAGCTGTAATCGAGCTCTATTTATAGTCGTCTCTGCAAGTGATTGCTGGGTATTTTTAAAATGTGGCCTTGCTTGTGTCTGTATCTGTATCATGTGTTAAAACCACTCGTGCCAGGCTGACTAGTCCTAGGTGAAGAGTCACTTGAGTGCCAACAAGTGTTTCATTCATTTACTTTGACAATTCTGAATTTGCTGCATAATTATATATCATTATAAATGGAACATTTTAAAAGAAAATATTTAGTTTTAAGTTTCTTTCTCTTCCTTTACTTCTTTTGACGTTCAAAAGTCTGGGATCAGTACGATTTTTAATGTATTTTAAAGAACTTTTTTGCTCATCAAGGCTGTTTATTTGATTAAAAATACAGAAAAAACAGTAATATTGTGAGATATTATTGCAATTTAAAATAGTGTATTTTTATTTAAATATACTGTACTTTAAAATATAATTTATTCCTGTGTCGCAAAGCTGAATTTTCAGCATAATTTCGGCAGTCTTTAGGATCTATTTTAAATGATCCTTCAGAAATCATTCTAATATGTGACCCTGGACCACAAAACCAGCCATAAGGGTAAATTTTCTGAAACTGTGATGTATACATTATCTGAAAGCTGACTAAATAAGCTTTCCATTGATGTACGGTTATTGTTAGGATATGACAATATTTTTGCAGAGATACAACTATTTGTAAATCTGGAATCTGAGGGTGCAAAAAAAAAAAAAAAGAGAGAAATTTGCCTTTAAAGTTGTCCAAATGAAGTTAGCAATTAGCTATGCATATTACTTATCAAAAATTAAGTTTTGATATATTTATGGTGGGAAATGTACAAAATATCTTCTTGGAACATGGTCTTTACTTAATATCCTAATGATTTTTTGGCATAAAAGAAAAATCAATCATTTTGACCCATACAATGTATTTTTGGCTATTGCTACAAGTATATCCCAGCGATTTATGACTTGTTTTGTGGTCCAGGGTCACATATGCTAATTATTATCAATGTATAAAACAGTTGTGCTGCTTAATATTTTGTTAGAACTTGTTCTAACAAACTATATATATATATATATATAGTTTTTTTTTGTGATTCTTTAATGAATAAAAAGTTTAAAAGAACTTAATTTGTTTAAAATAGAATTTTTTTTACCATTTAGATTTTTTTAAAAAGAAATTAATACTTTTATTCACCAAGATTTGTTAAATTGGTATATAAAAATGTGATGGCAAAGACTTATATTGTTAGAAAAGATTTCTATTTTGAATAAATGCTGTTGTTTTTAACTTTTTATTCATCAAAGAATCCTGAAAAAAGTACCAAAAACATATTATTAAGCAGCACAACTGTATCCAATAAAAGTAATAAATCAGCATATTAGAAAGATTTCTGGAGGATTTCTGAAGGATCTTGTGACACTGAAGGCTGGAGTAATGGCTTGTGAAAATTCAGCTTTGCATCACAGGAATAAATTATATGACAAAATATGTTAAAATAGAAAACCATTATTATAAACTGTAATAATATTTCACAATATTACAGTTTTTTTCTGTATTTTTGATAAAGTAAATGCAGTCTTTATGAGCATAAGACAATTCTTTAAATCTAACAAAGTATGAACCCAAGTTGCATTTATTTTAAAGACGCATAGACAATTTTTAATAAAATGTCACGCTAAATATATTTTTAAGTGGTAAAAAAATGGGTATATTGTTTAAGATTAAGACAAAGTATTTGGACACCTGTGGTTATTAAATAGACACAAATCTGCTCAGAACTAATGTGACATTAGTTTTAAGTAAAGCTGTCAGAAAAAGTGCTAAATGGGAAAATGTTCAAATCAAGTTCTTGTTATACATTTGGTCATTTGTACTCATGCCTGTCACACGTTTTCTAAACAAACAGATCTCTCCTTTTTCTCACACACCTGCACGACCACTAGATGGACCTCATTCCTCATAAACCACAGCTTCACCCTCACACTCAGCAGCGCTCTGTAGCTTTGCCTGTTTTTGCTCCCGTATTTTCCCACAATCATTGGGCTCTAACAGTTTTAAAGCTACCTTTTTCATAGGTCTTTATCTTTATAGTTACAAGAAGGCTTGGAGAAGCTCTTAAAAAACCTTCTGGCATTCTTCACTTACACTCGAATTTGCCGTAGGCCAGGATGGCTGCCCGTCTTCTCCGATCCATGGCACCACGCGCATCCATGGCCCTGCTCCAATGCAGTCGCTCCCCTAAGTCCGCAAGGCCACTCCTAACACTGATTCCACCCTCTACTTTAGGTATTTAAATATATTTTTAATGAGAAGTTTAATTAAATCAGAAGCAGACTATTGCTGTGTTGTGCAATGGTTTGCAAGTGTTCTGTGTAGTACAGTTCATGTTAGCGAAGTTGCGAATGTGTATTAGTATAAGATGAATTATGAGGTTTAGGTTTCTCTTTATGGCCCACAGACACACAATTGACGTGCTACAGCCATAGAAACCGCTGATAAGCTCAGTGCTGGCAGCTTTTTTATCTGTTTTCTATGCAAAATGCTTCTGCGCTTTTTTTTCTGTCTCTTCTCAAGGCTGTGAATCCTGAAACTAATAACCAAGCTCATTAAACTTGACATAAAATATGTGTTGGATCCACTAATGAAGTTCTCTGACCTTTTAATCATTTCTCAAAAATGTCAAATAATCACTTTTTTCCCTGTTAATCTCTTGTTACTGCTTGAAATGTATTTATGGAAACCTGAAATGGAAAAAAAAAAATGTAGTTGCAACATTTTATCTCACAATATTGACTTTTTTTCACAGTTTATATTTTACAGTTCAGACTTTTTCTCTTAATTCTGAGAAAACAGTCCAAATTGTGAGAGAAAAAGCAGCAGGTACCTTTTTAATAAATTAATTAATTTATTAATTAATTAATTTATTTATTTATTACAGGTTTTCATTTGTGGTAAACTGTTAGCTGTCAAAAATAAATAAATAATGGCAGCTTTAGGGTCGTTGGCTTAACATTTTATTTTATTTTATTTATGTGGCCCTCTAAGGTATATATTATATATTATATATAATATTTAAAAGCATTTATTCAAATTAAAAATCAGTATGGCACTGTTTTATATAAAGTTTTTTAATATTATACACTGCCGTTCAAAAGTTTGGGATCAGTACGTTTCTTTATGTTTTTGTGTTTCTTTATGCTCATCAAGGCTATATTTATTTGATCAAAAAAACAGAAAAAAACTAATATTGTGAAATATTATTGCAATTTAAAACCGTGTTTTTTTTTTTCTATTTTAATATGCTTTAAAATAGAATTTATTCCTGTGATGCAAAGCTGAATTTTCAGCATCATTACACCAGTCTTCAGTGTCACATGATCCTACAGAAATGATTCTAATATGCTGATTTATTACCAATTTATTGATTTATTATCAACGTTGGAAACAGTTGTGCTGCTTAATTAATTAATTTTTTTTTTTTTTTGGAAACACTGGTACTTTTTTCAGGTTTCTTTGGTGAATAAAATGTTAAAAAGACCAGTAATTTATTTAATACAGAAATCTTTTGTAACAATATACACTATCATTCAGAGTATGGGTTAGTCATTTTTTTTCTTTCTTTCTTCCTTAATATTATAATAAATTAGTATTTTTATTCAGCAAGGATATGTTAACTGATAAAAAGTGCAGACTGGTAATAAATATTTCTATTTTGAATAAATGATGTCCTTTTTAACTTTTTATTCATTTAGGAATCTTGAAAAATGTATTATAGGTTCCAAAAAAATATTAAGCAGCACAACTGTTTCCAACATTGATAATAAATCGGCATATTAATAATGGTTTCTGAAGGATCGTGTGACACTGAAGATTCACAGAAATAAATTATATTTTAAAGTATATTAAAATAGAAAACTCTTGTTTTAAATTGCTATAATATTTCACAATATTATTTTTTTCTATATTTTTAATTAAACACAGCCTTGATGAGCAGAAAGACTTTTTAAAAAAAAAAAACATTAAAAATCTCACTGATTTCAAACTTTTGAACAGCAGTGTGCACTCTTAAAAATAAAGGTGCTTCACAATGCCATATAAAAACCTTTTTTGTTAAACCTCTGTTTCACAAAAGGTTCTTTGTGGTGAAAGAAGGTTCTTCAAATTATAGGTAAGAAAGGAAGATAAGGAAGGTAAGAAAGAGATGGTTCTTTAAAGAATCTTTGACTGATGGTTCTTCTATGGCATCGCTTGAGGAGCCTTTTTAAAGCACCTTTATTTTTAAGAGTGTACCTTGTGATGTACATTTAACCAACATTTTCATAAGTAAAAATGTCTTATGGGTATAGTGTTTTCATTTGAATTGTGGGTAATATGTTTTACATCTTTATCATCCCTGTTAACCTCTCTCTCTGTACACAGTGACGTTAATCAGTCTTTCCCTGCATGAGAAATGTCGGCCGTCCCGTGATAGGCCGCTCTAAGTGTCCATCTCTGTGACTGACATCTCTGTTAACCTATGTTGTGTTTTTTTTTTTCTCCTTCCTCTCCCTCCTCGCCTATGTTTGTCTTTATTATTTTTTTAGCCTGAGTGGTAGGAGGGTGTTTTAGCAAGCGGCTCCTGTCTCGCCGCTGTTTCTGTTCTCCCAGCAGCATCGGCCGCAGCAGCCATGTCCGGGTTCAATCTACTTCATCTGGTCAGCCAAGGCCAACCTGTAAAACTCAAGGCCTGCGGGCTCCCCTCAGGTCACCTGGATGCTGTGTGTGTGTGCAGTGTGCTTTGCTTTCTCAGTACTTTTATGTGTGCGCACACGCGTGTGTAAGCGTTCGGCAAGGGGTGTGTGTTTCGTTGATGATAAAGTCACTTGTGGAGAAACCAACTTTTGGATTTATCTAAAAGCAGCCTGACATTGAGCTAAGTGTATTTTTCACTTTGACTGTCTTCACATAAATGCACAGACAGCTCAACAGGTGAATAGGTAATACTTTTTATTAATATTTCCTAAATTATAGATATCCAGATATCAGGTTCCACCCTGATGCTTAAGTTGGTTTTTCTGCATTTGATGACCCCTTGCCCTGAAATGTCACTTTTTGCTTTGTTCTTTTTTTTCCTCTGTTTAGCTCTTCAGTTGCTCATGGAATAACGCCTAACTCACTGTTTTACCTTCTTTTAAGCCTGCATGCTCGGTCAAGCTTTAACATTAACTTAATTTCTACTAATGATTGTGTTTGTATTTGCATTTTCCATTTTAGGAATTTAGATCTTCTGAATTTAGTGTTCTGAAGGATTTTTTTGAGCAGTTAGAGCAGTATCAAATTGCATATGCATTGAAGCATGTTAAAACTTTTCATAGTTGTATTAAGACACATCAGTAGATTAGTATAAATAACTAGGTGTTTTTGTTTCAAAGTAATGAAACTACATTATAGCTTTTTCTGAAGGAAATAATAGTGCTTGCAGTGTAACAAGGCTAATGGTAAAATATATGGGAAAGTGTGTAAATAAAATCCTGTTTTCATTGAATGATAATTAACAAACAGCTATATGACTGAATAGGCGTAAGAAAATGAAAGGTTGCAAGTTAGCATGCAGATATGATGATAAGTGACTCTGGACCACAAATTCAGACTTAAGTAGCCCAGATATATTTGTAGCATTAGCCATTGGAAAGCTTTTCAAAAAACTGTGGTGCAGGGTCACATATTATGATGACGTCAGTACTGTGAATTTTAAGTGCTTAACATTCTATTAGTGTCAGCTAAAAATCATTATATACATATATATTATTTTATATTTTCGTTTTTTGTATTGCTGAATATTTGATTGTAAACTTTAAAGGGACAGTTCACCCAAAAATAAAAATTACTCCATGATTTACTCACCCTCAAGCCATCCTAGGTGTATATGACTGACTTCTTTCAGGCGAATACAGTCAGAGTTATATTAAAACATGCCTTGGCTCTTTCAAGCTTTGTGATGGCAGTGAGTGGCTTTTGAGATTTTGAAGTCCAATAAAGTGCATCCATCCATCATAAAAAGTGCTCCACATGGCTCCAGGGGGTTAATATAGACCTTCCGAAGTGAATCGATAGGTTTGTGTAAGAAAAATATACTTATTTAAAACTTTAACTGTCGAACACGTTCAGGAGAGGAGGCATTCCAGCGTATGACGTAGACGTAAGCATAGCATAAGCTCTGGTGAGAATATGCTAGTCTCGCAAGAACCAAGTTTTGTTTACAGCAAAGGAAAACCAGTTTCCTTTTGGCTTATATCCAAAACCTCAGGCAAATCCTAATTTTGTACTTTTTTTCTTACACAAACACATAGATTAACTTCAGAAGACCTTTATTAACCTCCTGTGGAGTACTTTTTATGATATATGAATGCACTTTATTGGGCCTCAAATTCTCAACACCCATTCAATGCCACTATAAAGCTTGGAAGAGTCAGGAAATTTATTAATATAACTCCGATTGTATTCGTCTGAAAGAAAAAAGTCAGATACGCCTAGGATGGCTTGAGGGTCAGTAAATCATGGGATAATTTTCATTTACATTGGTGGTGTGAAATTAGCGTTTAACTGGAATGTTTGAGTGACATTACTACAGCGCTGCCTTGCAAGCACTATTAAAAAGTTTGAGAATAGGTGAGAAAAAGCGCGAAAACCGCCTGGGGGAAGACGTGATGTTTTTGGTGTGAAGCAAAAGGCCCGTGCTAAAAACAAATCTTGCTTCCAATTAGGAAATAACTTGAGGTTATAGCAGAGGGATGTTGGAACAACGTGCTGATTTGTAGCGTGACCTCTCGGTGCACCAAAACTAAATCATTTGCAGGGGGTGACACAGACCGAATTCCTGAATTTCTTTAAATGCCTCCTTAGAGGCTTTTCTAGACAAACCAAGAAATAAAACACTTTTTTTTCCCCTTTCCCCCTCCCTCTCTCTCACAGTATAAATAGTGTTCAGAGCCCTCCATACACAAAAAATAGGAATTCTCTCTCTCTGTCTCACTAATAGGATCCAGAAGACCCCTCTCACAGAGTCAAAAGGAATACGGGAGAGTACTGCAGGGAGGCGACCCCCCTCCTCTTTGCGCTCTCCTCCCCTCTTCCCCATGTTTGTCAGAAGTAACTTTGTACTCGCTGGACAGAGCAGGGCCCATCAATGGAGCCCATTCACCAGAGAGACCTTTAAAGACCCCATTATTTCCTCCATTCACATGGTTTCAATCTTGTCGAGAGGAATTCTCCACATAGTCTAAGTGAAGGGAGACCCGCTCTCACCAGAACGCAAGCCGTAAAACTGGCCAAACAATACAGGAGCGGGACAGACCCCACAGGAACACGAGTGAAAAAATCGTTATTAGCTGGAAAAAAGGTGGAAAGGACGGAGAAAGCGCTCTGTAATGGGAAATTGCAGTAGAATTGTATGTAATTTAAAACTGCTGCGTGTCCCGATGACTAAATGGCGTACAGATGGACATCTGGCCCACTTTAAAAACATGGCTGCAGTGCTTGTCTTCTTCTGAGGACCTTACGGTTGGGCTTGAGGTTTGTCAGGTTGATGTTTTGAAGTTTATTATCAGTGGAAGTTGTATCACTATTTAATCAATTAAAGTTCCAAAGTCCTTCTGGTGACAATTACTCAATCCTCAGGTTGACCTCTAGAGGTCAGCATTGTTGTAAACCTAGTGGCCAAGTGTAGCAGTTCTGACATGAGCGCTCATCTAGAATGTCATAACTCACTGCGTATGTTATGCAGAGAAAATCAGATTTGCCTCGGCGTAATACTTTGGCTGTAGCACATCACTGACGGAGCGTTTGGATTGTGTGTGTGTCACTGACACTGTGATTTTTCCAGGCAAGAGTCAAGTCAGGAATTAAAGTAGACATCCTTTGCTATCGGCCAAACCAAATCATTCGCAACCAGACGAAAGTGCTGACTCCTGCTTGGAAGGAGTCACATGGAAACCTAGATTAGAGTGACAATTGTTTGTTATTAATAATTCTTGTGGTTTAGCAGTAGATTTATGTTTGCCTTACCTCACTTGTCTCTTCTGTAGGAACGTGCCGAAGTAAGAAGACATGGCCCAAGACGTTCCCCGAGGAGGAGCTGAGGAAGCGTTTGACCCCAATGCAGTACCATGTTACTCAAGAAAAGGGCACAGAGAGGTGGGTGACCCATAATAAAAGTAAAACACTTTAAAATACATTTTCACTCAAAGGTCATTACATAAAAACCGAATGCCTAAATTATTCATAAATTACATTGTTCTGTTAATATTACATAAGTTTATTATATAACATTAATTTAAATATGTATGTATAATGTAAATTATATATTATGTGTCACTTCCTTTGCAAAACTGCAATTTAATAAAATGTACCCTTTAAAAAAAAGTTAAATGTAATACTAAATTAATAAATAGCCTATAATGTATTATTAATGAAATGAATTTGTAATGATCCCTTATTGTATAATTTTACTTTTTTTTTTTTGTTTTTTTTTTTTGGTTTTTTTAAAGGGGTGACCCTGGAACACAAAACTAGTCATAAGTCGTTGGGGTATATTTGTAGCAATAGGCAAAAATACACTGTATGAGTCAAAATTATTGATTTTTCTTTTATGCCAAAAATCATTAAGATATTAAGTAAAGATCATGTTCCATGAAGATATTTTGTAAATTTCCTACCGTAAATATGTAAACACTTAATTTTTGAAACGTGATATGCATTGCTAAGTACTTCATTTTGGCAACTTTAAAGGCGATTTTTCTCAATATTTTTATTTATTTGCACCCTCAGATTCCACATTTTCAAATAGTTGTATCTCGGCTAAATATTGTCATATCATAACAAACCATACATCAATGGAAAGATTATTTAATTGAGCCTTCGGATAATGTATAAATCTCAATTTTGAAAAATATGACTGGTTTTGTGACAGGGTCACAATTTTGTTCTGGATTGTGAAGCAAAAGCACCCACAAGGTTACATTTCATATTCTAAATAATTCAAATGTATTCCAACAGCTTTATATTCTAAATTGTGAAAAATAATAAGGAATGAGTGGATGTATCCAACAGTTGCAATAAATTATATATATATAAAAAAGAATGTTACATTAATTTATTATATAACCATGATTTTAATATATATGTATAAGTGACACGTCACTTTTTTTACAGCAGAAGTACAATTTAATAAAATATAGCTTTTAAAAGATAAAAAATAAGTTTAACAACAAAATGAATAACTAGTCTATAACGTATTATAAATGCAATATTAACTATATACAATTTCGTATTTGAAATCATTAAAATATATTCCTATATAAACTTTATATTCTAAAAGGGTGAAAAATAAAGAAACGAGTGGGGGTATCCAAACTGATGCAATAAATTATTAAATGATTCATTAGTTATGTTATTCAGTTATTACATAAATGTATTATGTAACATTCATTTTAATATACATTGTCGTTCAAAAGTTTGGGATCAGTAAGATTTTTAATGTTTTGTAAAAAAAAGCCTTTTTTGCTCATCAATATCCCAGACTTCAGTGTCACATGAAAAAAATCGCTATTTTATATTGCAATAATATTTCACAATATTATTTTTCCTGTATTTTTAATCAAATAAACACAGCCTTGATGAGCAGAAAAGACTTCTTTAAAAAACATAAATAATCTTACTGATCTCAAACTTTTGAACGGCAGTGTATATGTATAAATATGTTATGTGTTTCACTTTCTTTGCAAAACTACAATTAAAAACAAAATTAATAAATAGTCTATAACATATCATAAATGTTATATTAACCATGTTAAATTTCATATTCTAAGTGGGATGTTTCTAAACAGTTGCAATAATAAATATTAGAGATATTTTACATTTTTACATTTCAAGTGTTGTTCTAGCATCTTGACTGAACATTTCTTTATGCTTTCCTGATAAAAATGCATGGCACATTCACTCCTGAACGGACCAAGGCCATGAGATGAGATGTTGACTTGAAGGAGGATGTAGCGTAGAAGAGAAAACACTGACACTTCCCCTCTTCCCCTTCGTCGCTCAGTGGTAAAACACACGTGGGGAAAGTATTTATCGGCCCATTGGCAGTAGGAATGTGAAAAATGCCCTTTAGCCTGTGAGAAGAGAGCAAGGAAAGGATCCTAAAAGGTGCATTTTGTGGCCTGTTATTCTGATCACCCACAAATCCTCCCCAGCTTATCTAGGTTAGAAATGCTTAGTCAATTGCTGGCATTTATAGGGTGTTTTGCATAAGCAAAGGAAACTGAAATGCACTTTGAAATGGTTTAGCATTTATTGATGAACTTTTATTGAGCTGACCATTATTAAAGTAGATCATTTTAATATATAAAGTCACAATTTGTGTTTTCATCCCTAGTGCCTTCACAGGAAAACTTACAGATAATAAAGAGGAAGGAACCTACCACTGTGTCGTTTGTGGTGCTCCTCTTTTCATGTAAGTGTTTGTCTTTAACATATTAACTGTATATAATCATTTTTGATTTAGAAGTCAAAGCTTTTTATTGGTGATACGTCAATATTTTGTTTTATTGCAGGTCTGATAAGAAGTTTGAATCTGGATCAGGTATGGTTCTGCACTCACAAATGAGTTTATTTTTGTAAAAATGCTTCATTCCCTTTGCAGAGCAGCTACAGTACATCTCCACAACCTAATTGTTTCTCAAAGAGATAGAACAAAATATAGATAAGGCTCATTGCTCCTCATTCTTCTCTTGTCCAGCTCAATAAGGCAGAGTTTGACCTTCTCAACCTCTTTTATGGTTGATTGCAAGGACGAATGTGAATCCAGTCAGCTGCCTAATAGGCTGCAAGTGTGGGGCCTGAAACCTCACTTGCTTCTTTAGATATGAGTTACAGCACCTACAACAAACACTCGCACTTACAAAATATCTCAAATATTTTAATGAGCGCTATCTATTTCCTTAGAGATTAAAGGATTAGTCCACTTCCAGAATGAAAATGTCCTGCTAATTTACTCACATGTCATCCAAGATGTTCATGTCTTTCTTTCTTCAGTCGTAAATGAAGGTTTTTGAGGAAAACATTCCAGGATTTTTCTCCATATAGTGGACCTCAATGGGAGCCAACAGGTTGAAGGTCCAAATTGCAGTTTCAATGCAGCTTCAAAGGGCTCTACACGATCCCAGCCGAGGAATAGTGGTTGTTTTACCTTTTTTTTTTTTAAATATTGACTTTTGTTTGACTTTCTTTGCATGTTCCCTTTGTAAACACTTCTGCCTACATCATGCATGACCTTTCCAACATGACTATGAAATGCATGAAGTCATGGACGCAGAGCTAATGCAAGACGAGCATTTCTGGTTAAAAAGTATATAAATTCGATTTTTTTATTTTTTTTTAGAAAATGATAGATTGTTTCACTAGATAAGATATTTTATTCTTTGGCTGGGATCATGTAGACCTCTTTGAAGCTGCATTGAAACTACAATTTGAACCTTCAAACAGTTGGTCTCATTGAAGTCCACTGTATGGAGGAATGCTTTCCACTTGTTTTCTTTTCAAAGAAAGAAGGACATTTGGATGACATGGAGGTGAGTAAATGATCTGGAAGTTGTTTTTGCATTGCTCCTCATATTTTTCAGTGTCTTTTTCAGTGTCAGAATGTTGCATTTATACATAGTTCAACTTTTTGTGCATCTTGCACTTTATCCATCAGTTTTTGAATG
The DNA here is from genome assembly GCA_033026305.1 of Cirrhinus molitorella. Classification (NCBI taxonomy): domain Eukaryota; kingdom Metazoa; phylum Chordata; class Actinopteri; order Cypriniformes; family Cyprinidae; genus Cirrhinus; species Cirrhinus molitorella. Next base: position 27,550,230 of record CM065128.1, read on the forward strand.
CAAGAATGTGTTATTAATTTGATTTCAATGCAGGTGTGCAAATAAGCATTAAATCCAGATCATATAGTTTCCTGGAAGTGCTTCATCTTCTATCTTGCTTCTAACATGGCTTTTGTAGTTGCAGTGGTATACTTTTCTGTTATGAGTTTAAGATGCGTATTAAAAGTTTTCTGTTTTAAGCCTAAAAAGACTGTGTATACAATATAATTATAATACATTGCAGCAACGGACTGTTGATCCCTTACAGATCTGAGCTCCAGATCACATACTTCTGCAGCGTTACTCATGCTACTTTCATTCGCTCTCCGAACAAAGTATAATGTGCATGCAAGAATCCTCTACAGAAAACAGGCCGAAATGAGAAACATCTGGGCCCTGTGTTGAAAAATCGAATTTTCGCTGAAGTCGAATCTTCTCTGTCTTCGACATAGAGATGGAAGCCAAACGGGCTGCATTGCATGCAGACAACGCTGCAGCCTGGACTCATATAGAGTCAATTTCCTGTTTTGTTAGATCGACGCTACACTGCTCCATTCACTAGGCCGTTCGTCCTGGCGATAAAGCTCCATTAGATCAGCTCCATGACGATCCGTCGGGATTCTCCCGGACTGAGTCATAGGATTCCTATATTCCCCCTAGAGCTTCCTGTGTCTGAGTGGAATTTTGTGGCTTTGTAGTTGCAGCCAAGCATCTCCTCCCTAAGAGGGAGGAGAGAGAGGGGGTCAGTATAGATGGCGATCGAGGGGTTGTGGAGGAAAAGTATAGAATGAGCGGGTGGACGATTGACTGACTTCTGTTTCTCACCACACGCAGTATCACAGCAGTGAAAAATCAAAAAGAGTTACCAAGATGTGGTTGCCAAATCTCCCATACTGGCCCTCAAACAACTCCTTCTGTTAAAGGGGACATCGGATGCAAAATTCACATTTGCATGGTGTTTGCATAAAAATGTCTTAGTGTGTGGACATCCATTCACTACTTTTTTTTTACTCCTCTAAAATGCTAAATGGTCTCATTTATCAAGCCGTTTTGATTTTCTGAGCAGTGTGATGTCATATTGCTCAAGCCCCGCCTATGACCACTTATGGACTGTCCCGTATTACCATATTTCCACACTTAGCCAGTTATACGCCATTTTTCTCTGCACTCGAACAGCTGTATCAACAACATCTTGTAAGCAATGCAGGTGTTTTGTAGTTGGATGTAAACATGTCTTCATTTTTTCCCAACATAAGAGCCACTGAGGATGCAGTGGATTAGTTTTATTTTTGATGGGAATGCACCACCGAATACACAAATACAGAAGAGGGGGTATAGTGAGAAGAGCTTATTATCATTTAAAGAGACATGCACTGTAATGGGTCACTGTGAACAGAGCTGTTTTTGACAAGGTAAAAAGGGTGTTGTTTTACAGGACCACTAAGGAATTATTAAGTATTTTGTAGACATTTCATGAAGGTCCTAAATAATCACGCCAACTTGATGAATGGGCATCTGATGTCCCTTTTAATTCTCCATTATTATTTAAAACGGTAATTGTGGGTCCGTGTTAAATCTTAAATTAACTTGAATGTATTAAATAGTTCTTAAATTTGTGGACAAAGTAAAATGGCATAGTTCAGTTTTTATTATAAATTAATGCTTATAACGTACCATTCAGTACAGATAATTTGCTTTGTACTGGTAAAACGTTCTTGAGATTTTTTTTTAGAGATTTTTTTTTAAGTCTTTTATGCTCTCTAAGGCTGCATTTAAATAATCAGAAACACAGTAAAAAACAGTAATGTTGTGAAATATTATTACAATTTATAATAACCATTTTCTTTTTTAGTGTATTTAAACTACATTATTTCATGGCAAAAACATACCTGTGGGAACTTTTTCGCAAGATGTGAAATCACTGCAGTTTCCAACAGAAATGAACACTAGAGTATAATCGGTTTCATACACAGTTATGATTACAGCTGCATACGTTTCATTTTTTCATTCCCGGACGTAACAAGCTTGCTCGGTAGCTCAGCCAGCACAGAATTGGACTTAGGATGTGGAATCGTTGGATACAAATTCACAACTCACGATGAAAGAGCTGAAAGATGAGAGATTGAAAAGCAAGCTAAAGCAGCATGTTTGCGTTTTTACGTCACAATATCGGGTAGGTTTAGGTATAGTGCAGATGGTACATTATTTTAAAACATCACGGAGCATTAGAGTTAAAGCACCACTCAACGGACATTTCAGAACAAGTCAGAACTGCTGTGACATGCACAAAACCAACGTCACATAAAACGTATCATATGTACATTCATCTGTTTTGGAGGAAAAAAACAAACATTCTTTTAGCGCAACTCGAATATGTCATAAAAACTTACACGGTGGTTTGTATTTTGCATTTGGCGAAACAGTTCCCACAGGTATGTTTTCGTCATGAGATTAGGTTGTATTTAAAAATGTAATTAATTCCTGTGGTGGGAAAGCTTAAGTTTCTTTAGTGTCTTTTAGGAATTATTCTAATATGCCAATTTGATACTTAAGAAACATTTCTTATTATCAATGTTGAAAACTGTGGTACTGCTTATTGTTTTTAGCATTTTTTCAGGATTCTGTGATGAATAGAAAGTTCATAAGACCATTTGATCAATGTATTGTGCTGAAAAAAATATTTCTTTAAAACAACTTTGAAACTGTAGTGTTTTTCTTCATAAATATTATATTCAAATGTCTCAAACATTCTCTAGATATAAAAGCATACTATTTAATGATTAAACATTGCAGTTCTGGTGTTCTGTAATGTTTTGTATAATAATTGGATGTGGTGTGCCCTGCAGTGTCAGTACTACTCTTTCATTTAGCTTTGCAGCATCTCATTTAATGTCTTTTCCTCTACCAGTAATCAGTGGTACATTAACGTTTGTAGGGGTTTTTGTCAAAAAAACCTAAACAAATATGCCAGCACAGCCTGTGTAGTAGTAAGCTCCCAAGGTTCCTCTCCTCCAGACGTTGCACCTACCCAGAGAGCCATGAGCAGGACCACCCATGAGCCAGAGCAGCCATTCTTTCCACTCGCACCCCTGTTACCGGGTAGAAATTTTCCAGATGAAAGAAACGGGATTGTGAGACAGCCCGTAACTCTGCCGATAACACTGACCATTTTCAGTAAAGGGTAGTTTGACTATCCCATATATCTGGTTTTACCAGAAACCAAACACCCAAGAATAATGGTGGTGAATTTTACATCAGCAAGCACTTTTTTTTTTCCACCATTTAGCAAAGGACCAAGGTTTTCCTACGTTACCTGTTGTTCTTTTCCAAATAATCCTAAGAAACTCAATGTGCTTTGCATTCAAAGCATATGCAATGTGTTGTATTAAGGTTACTAATTTTTGCATTGCACTGGAGCAAAAGAACTGAAAGACGAGGAAGAAATAGAGCAGCAAGAAAATGTGAGGATTCACTCGGAATGAGATTTAACATCAGGACAGGCCAGGAAGAGATGAAAACAGACAAGTGTTTAAGGTTTTCAGGCTTGTGAATCACATGAAGATTCACTTAACCATCAATGTTATACTTCTTTTGTAGGATGGCCGTCCTTTTTTGATTTGATCAACAAGGACTCTATAACCCTAACCGATGACTTTTCGTACGGGATGCACAGAGTGGAGACAACCTGCAGTCAGGTACAAAAACAGATTTGTACTTTTTATTCACACCTATCCACCTTTTTTTACCTTTTGTCTAGCTTCCGGTCTCATCTGCATCCAGCTACTGCAACAGCTTATGACTTACTATATAATTTTAATGTATTATCTTAATTATGAACACACTGGTTTGTAGTGCAAACATATTTACCGTACTGCATGTTGTCATTCTTCTCATTATTTCTTTCTACTTTTATTTCTATTTGTAGTGTGGTGCTCACCTGGGCCACCTTTTTGATGATGGACCTCGACCAACAAAGAAACGCTACTGCATAAACTCCAATTCTCTCAATTTTCGGGGGAAAAACAGTGCCTCTGAGGAGATGGAAGCATCTGGAGGAGTAGGTCAATCGCCGCCACCTAGTAAGAATGAAGAACTTTAATAGGACTTGAAATAGAGCTTGAAATCAGATGTCACGCTACTCCAAAGTCACTCCTGAACTATCAATTCCAAATCAAGTGAGCCATGCAATCAGACAAATATATGCTTAGCAACGTTCGTCTGAATGTTGGGTCCTACAAGATCACAATATGCAATATCAGTATCCAGAAAAAAGATTAGAATGGCCTTACATTTGCTCCTCAACTTCTTCACCTGAAAATCATTTGCAAAAGTCTGAGACTATGTTGGAAATCTGGTGTTTTTGTATTTATTTTGATTTAAATTAAAATCTTTAAAGATTCAGAATTTTAAATGACTTTTAAAAAAAGGAACGGTGTAATGGGAAAGTTAATGAGAGGTCACTTATTTTAGGTCACTTCTTTGTCTTTGTACAAGTCTTTGTACATGAAGTCAGATATTCTTCCACTGTAGCTTACCACAAAAAACAAAAACAAAAGGAGGGCAAACCAAATACTACTATTTTCTCATATTGTTGTTTTTTTTTTTCTTTTTTCCCAATTGAAATTTTAACTCAGTTTTTTCTTATCATATTATTTGTAATGGAAAAAAAAAATGCATTTTCACTAGTGGTCTCTGACTTTTTGGACCCCATTGTATATTGAAAGTCGAATGACTGAAAATGAATTATATATGTATACTTTCTCAGAGCGCTGTGTTGTTTTTGAAGTGACATGTGATACAGGGAGGTCAAGAAGTTTGAGGAAAATGCTATGCAAGTGCTCCTGTGAGCAGTAAAATAAGCACCGAGTGGAGAACAAAGCATTCTTTGAAATAAAATGGAACAGATGACAAATGTTTAGTCTGAACACAAATGTAGCCTGACTTTTAAGGGTGCTTTTTTGGTCTCCCTGCTTGCAGTGCCTATTTTTGTCCTGAGTTGATGATTTTTTTTTTTTCCTCTGAGATATTGATTTACTTTGATTGATAGAGTTTAATTCATATTGACTAGTGTGATTAAAAAGATATTAAGACTAATGTGCTGTTGTGAATTTTGTTCACATATTTTACATGTTTTTTTTTCCCTTAGTTTCATTGCTTCATTTAATTTAAATATTTATAATTGATCCATTGATTTTTGTGCTTCAAACTTTGATTGTAGAGTCGGTCAAAATCGTATTATTTTTCTTTTATGCCAAAAATCATTAGGATATTAAGTAATCTTGTTAAATGAAGATAGTTTGTACATTTCCTACCATAAATATATCAAAACTTAAATTTTGATTAGTAATATGCATTGCTAAAAACGTAATTTGGACAACTTTAAATGCGATTTTCTCAATATTTCGATTTTTTTCTGCACCCCCAGATGCCAGATTTTCAAATAGTTGTATCTCGGCCAAACGGAAAGCTTATTTATTCAGCTTTCAGATGATGTATAATTCTCAATTTCCAAAAATTGACCCTTTTGACTAGTTTTGCGGTCCAGGGTCACAGAATAGTTATTTTTGCTTCAAATAAGGTCTTTATAATATACATTTTTGTCACCTTGTCAGTATCACAAAAAAACTAATTCTAGCTTAAATTTTATATATATATATATATATATATAAACACAAGCTCAACACAAGCTGAAGACAAGTCAGCGATTAAGAATAAGAATAAACAACTAATTACAAGAAACAGGACAAAAAAACTACAGTAAAACACATAAATAAGAAATGCTACATGCATTGTATAAAGTAATTAAATGTAAATGAAATGTATACTTCTTATTAAAGTTACGAAAGTGATTTAGTCGAAAGCAGTGAGAGATTTTCTCTCTTTTGTCAGTCAGCGGGAATATCAAACTGCTATCACTTTAAGAGCTACCCGGATTTATGTGTTTTCTTTTTCAGCTGTTTGCTTTTACTTAATATCTAAATTAAAGTTTATGAGGATACTTGCAAAGACTGGGAATTTTGACACACAGTGTGTGTATTTAACCGTTCTATCCCTATAAAGTGGCAATTTGCAACCAAACAGCACAGCAATGTCACGTGAGCGTGTAAACCGCAATAGAGACAGTAGTACAAAATGGCAACCCTGCTAAAAAAACAACAACAACAACAGAAACCATCATAGAATTTGTAATGGTTTTATTGGTTATAATATGAAAAATGTACTGGTTTCAATGGAAACTGAAATGATGCCTTTAGGTCTCTACTGGTAATTGGTTGCCTTCTATTGGTGTCTTGTTAAAACCACTAAATCCTAATGGAATATGTCCCAAAACACAACTTTTAATGGTTAAAAGTTGATGGGTTTTGTTGGGGGAACCATTCAAATTTTAGTTTTAGTTAATCGTATCTGCTGGTATATTGCCCACCCCTAAGTAGAATGAATACGTGGACTGTCGAAATGAAGTGTAACCTTTGATTTTATGGAAAAGAGCTAATCGGATATCTGGAAATGTCCCATTCCATGGGAGAAAGTCCTACGGGTTTAAAACAAAATGAGGGTGAGTATGTTTTTGTAAAACTAATTGAAATTAATGAGTTATGTTACTTTTGCATATCTAGCAGATTTATTATTCTGTGAACATTTTACTCATCTTAAGCACATTTTTGTTACAGCCGTAGGAGGAAATTCAGACACCCTGTATGTCCTCTTTGGGTTAACTGGGGCGGTGGTGTGCTTGGTGAGCTGCTGAAAGTCCTTCAAGCCTGGAGAGGTTACGTCAGCCTCGCCATCCTCTTTGGAGTGCTGTTGTTTAGAGAACAGAGTGGTTGGCCTTACTCTGAGAGTGTGGGAAAAATCGTCCAACGGGCCTGTCGCTGAGAGCGTTTATGTTACCGATGCAATAAAGAATATTTACAAGTCAGGTGTGTTTAGACTGAGGGACGCTGGTGGGGGGGCTTTCGACGGAAGATGGAGGTTTTCGGGGGGACTGGCAGCTGGAGTGTCTCAAACCAGCTTTCAACCCCATATCATCTCCCACCCGGAAGTCAAACAATTTTGTCATTTATGGAGCAAAAATGAACGCGCAGGACACTCTTGCTAGGTAGCGTGACTACTCAAACTGTTACAGCCCTTTCTTTTGTAGCCGGAATTCCAAAACATCCCGTTGAAATGGGTCACGTCTTGTCTATGGCCCAGACATTAACGCTTTCATGCACAGAATGTAGGTAAAGATCGTTCATGAGTCTGTTTTCACATTCAGACTGTCCGCCTCACTTCCTGCCACTGAAGTGTCACCCCGGGTAAGTCAAACTATATCTTGTCCCACTGGCCCCATTAGTTTGCTCTATGAAAGCTCTAAACCAAACAAAAGATCCCCTGGCAGCAGCCGTACAACCCAAACACGCAATCTATGATCCACAAAGTCATCCAACACATAAACACCTCCCTCAAACCCTGGGACAAACACTAGACTCTCCGAATAGACTGAACACGTTCATTCACGTTTTTTTGGGGGGACGCATATGTACGAGCCCCCTTCTTTCCTGCTTCATAGCCTGCCATTAACTGTAGCTCTGTGCTGACTTTGAGGGATTACAGGGGCTTTGCACAGACCTGCCTCTGTGTTCACCCGAAAATGCTTGCTTGTTTAAGACCGCAGCTTTGTTGCAGGCACAGGAAACCTTGAATTTAACAGGGTTTATGAATTATTAGTGTTAGTTTTCGCCTTACTTCCATCCTTCAGTTTGTGGAGGACTTGAACATTAATTTGATAATAAATCAGGCCCCTTTTACCAATCATACATTCAGGCTCTTTAACCCACCTAGTCGCTTTCATATTCAAAGATTGTGGAACGTTTGTGCAAACCAAACTGAAATTAGGTGCTTGGAAAGCAGTGGAAGTGCTTTCTGTTTGGCTTTCCAAGTGCCAGTGCAATCTGTGCATAGATGTTCTGTATCCACACAAATCACACATTGAAAAAGTTCCCCCTCATATATATGGCTCTTTTCCATGCAATAATGGGTTTTTCACGTTTCCATATTCCAGGTCTGCTTGCATCCTTTTTGAACTTTTTGAAATCTTTCATCCCAATTAAAGGGATAGTTTACCCCAAAATCAAAATTCTGTCATTAATTACTCTCATGTCATTCCAAATCAGTAAGACCTTAGTTTATCTTAGGAAAACAAAGGAAGATATTTCTGATGAAGTCCGAGAGCTTTCTGATTCTGCATAGAGAGCAATGCAACTGAAAAGTTCAAGGCCGAGAAAGGTAGTAAGGACATGCGACGTGCTACTGTCAAAGTACAGAGAGGAAGAGAAGAAATTGTTGAACATAGTTTTGTGCACAAAAAGTACTCTCATAGCTACATGAAATTAAGGTTGAACCACTGATGTCACATGGACTATTTTAACAATGTCCCTACTGCCTTTCTGTGCCTTTAATGTGGTAGGTGTTGCTGTCTATGCAAGGTCAAAAATCTCTTGGATTTCATCAATAATATCTTAATTTGTGTTCCGAAGATGAACGAAGGTCTTACGCAGAGGTGGGTAGTAACGAGTTACATTTACTTCGTTACATTTACTTGAGTTTTGGGTAACTAATACTTTTAGAGTAGGCTATATTTAAAAATGCATACTTTTACTCTTACTCAAGTACATTTTTAGTGAAATAACGGTACTTTTACTTCGTTACTGTGGGCGACGCTCCTCTCGTTACTTTATCTTAATGCAATACAAGTTAAAAATGCTTTCATTTATCCCAAACTCGCCGTCTACTTTTATAAAACTTTTACTACTTTTATAAAATATCATTTATACATTAAACAAACGCTTTCATGTATGTAATGACCACTCGCCAAACCCGCGTTAGCTCTGATCTGGGGAGGAATGCCTTAATTTGTCTAGACACAATTAATATATATTTTCACTATACGCTTGCAGAAATATACATTTGTTTACATTTTGCAGAACAGACGGAAGAAGATCCGTCAATGTGCATTTGTTTCGTTATGTTTAAAAGCTGTCATGTGAGGAGTTAATAGACTACTTAATATACTTTAAAATATAGTTTAATTCAGTAATGCAATCAGCTGTTTCTCCAGTTTTCAGACTCATATGATCCTTCAGAATTCATTCTATTCATCAAAGAATCCTGAACAAAATGTCACAGGTTCCAAAAAAATATTAAGCAGCAATTGCTTAATTTGATGGATTCTTTGTTGGATAGAAGGCTAAAAAGAACAGCATTTATAATAAATCAACATATTGGAATGATTTCTGAAGGATTATGTGACACTGAATACTAGCGTAAAGGCTGGTAAAAATTCTAATTTGCAGGACTGAAATAAATTACATTAAAAAAAAAAAAATCTTTTGAACGGCTGTTTTGAACACTACATAAATTTGATCTATATATCTAAATAAAATAGACTATAGATATACAGTATATGATCCAAAGTAGTAACTAACTACTTGAGTAGTTTTTTTATCCAATACTTTTTTACTCTTACTCAAGTAACTTTTTAGACGATTACTTTTACTTTTACTTGAGTAAATGTTTCTATAAGTACTTTTACTTTTACTTGAGAACAGTTTTTGGGTACTCTACCCACCTCTGGTCTTACGGGTTAGGAACAACATGAAGGTACGCAATTAATGACAGAATTTTATTTTTAGGTGAACCATCACTTTAATTGCATGAAAGACCAATCTGAACATCAATTTCTTCTTTTGTGTTCCACAGAAGAAGGTTGAATGTGTTTGGAACAAATTAAGGGTGAGTAAATGATGACAGAATTTTCAGTTTTTTAGGTTAAGTCCAGAATCAGTTTGGTACAAATGTGTACACATTGAAAATTACTATTCCTTTACCACAGTCGAACACACCTCAAGGACCAAGACTGAATTAGGATACGCCTTTGAAAGCCCTTTCCAACTAATATATTCCTGAAGGCACTTTCTGATTTTGCTGAAAGAATTGCTTCATCCCAAGCCCTCACAGATAAAGAAGTTGTTCATTTCTGGAATAAAAATGACCTGATAATTTACTCACCCCCATGTCATCCAAGATGTTCACATCTTTCTTTCTTCAGTCGAAAAGAAATTACCTGAAGACATTCCAGGATTTTTCTTCATATACACTGTAAAAAACAACTCAAAATAATTTGTTACCTGGCTGCCTTCAAATTTTAAGTTCAGTCAGCTCGAAAAAAGTTTAGTCAACCTTGAAATGTTAGTGGCAACTTAGATATTTGAGTTGATTCAACTTAAGATTTTAAGGCAGCTGAGTAACAAACACAGCTGTTAAGTTTGACAAACAATTTTTTGTGTAGTCAACTCAAATATCTAAGTTGTTACTTAGTACAACTTAACATTTCAACTTGAATTAACTTCTTTGAGTTGACTGAACTTAAAATTTTAAGGCAGCACGGTAACAAATAATTTTAAGTTGAGTCAACAAATAGTTTTTTGTTTTTTACAATGTAGTGGACTTCTATGGTGGCCAACAGTTTAAAAGTCCGAATTGCAGTTTAAATGCAGCTTCAAGGGGCTCTACACAATCCCAGGCAAGAAATAAGGGTCTTGTCTAGTGAAATGAACGGTCATTTTCTTAAAACAATAAATATGTTGATACTTTTTAACCACAAAGGCTCGTCTTGCACCAGCCTCATTGCGTAATGATGTTGGAAGGGTTACATTTGATGTAGGTGGAAGTAAGGGCCCAGTGTTCACAAAGGGAACGTGCACAGAAAGTTAAGCGCCTTTTACAAAAAAAGGTAAAACAATGATTTCGATTTTTGAACCAAAGTACACAGACAAAGAACTAACAACTTTTTAAAGTGATGATGTAATGGGTGAAGACGCACATCGCAAAGCTAGTGCAAGACAAGCATTTGTGTTTAAAAAAAGTGCTGGGATCGTGTAGAGCCCTTTGAAGCTGTGGCCAACATAGACCAGTCCAGTACATGGAAAAAAGTCCTGGAATGTTTTCCTCAAAAACCTAAATTTATTTTTGACTGAAGAAAGAACGACATAAAATGTTGGATGACATGGGGGTAAATAAATTATCAGGAAATATTTATTTTGGAAGTGAACAACTACTTTAATGTCAGAATCACCTTTCCCCTGCATTCAGGATGTTTCGGATGTCATAATCTGGTCAAGAAGAAAGGGAGGACAAAGCACTGAAGTGCGAGCAAAAAAAGAACTTGTGGAATAGTGCAGCTCTGCCAGCTCTATCAGGCATTCGTCTGATGGATGTGTTGTGACTCCTTTTCTGGAGAAAAGTCAATGATCTCATTTCAGCTCTGTTAACTTCTGCCAAGTATTTGCTTTTTTTCAATGAACAGTGTGGGGGCAGAGGGACAGAGTCAGCCTGTGGCCTCACTCCAAATGATGCAATTTGACAGAAACCACATGAAGGGCCGAGGGTATGCAGTATGGCCAGGGTCTCGAGCTTGAAGGCAACAGCATCTACCAGGCCCTGCTCATACCAAGTTGGTTCCAAATGCATTCAGATTTATTTTACTCTAGGTTGTACCAAACACAAAAACAATCATTTGGTCAGGAAAGAAAAAACAAGAGTGCAGGTTGCAAGTGTGCGAGTGAGACATCACAGCTTTGGAATGCCACCAGGCGATCACCACACCACCTCTCCAGCATGCCGAACATAAATAAACCCCAGGATCTAGCCGCCTTGTTATTCCTAGCATTACTATCAGGAAGTGTCCAGCGGTGATCTATGCTCTTCAAATAGTTCATTTGCAGCCTCGCTTAGACATTCTTTTCCCAGGACGGGGAATTAAAAAGCAGCTCTGTGTTTTGAAGTTGGTCAAGGGGATGAGGCTCACCATGACCCCTGTGTTTGGTTTAGGAGGACGTGCTGTTATTGGGGACGTCCGTGTCCGTCTGCAGCTGGAATGAAGAGTCTAACCCTGGCATCTCTTGAGCCGGGAGAACGTAATTTCTATCCCTGTTTGTTTTGAATCTGCCAGGTTGTTTTGACTGCCTAAGTTTGCATCTCGAGCACACATCCTGATGAACCCAGTGAATGTGTCCTGCGCATGACCCCGCAGCTGTCCGACGGTTGAGCGGATGCTTCGGCGAAGCTTTAATAGGTGATGAATGCAGAAGCGTAACTTTTACAAAAAGCTTGCTCTTGGAACAAGTGGGAGCCTTTGTTTTTCAGTGGAAGGAATGGAGCTATATTGACAGGGAAATGTGGTTAAAGGTCATTCTTTAAGTGGAGGATGTATGGAACATGTTAGCCGTTTGATTAATTAATAGGTAGAGGTGTGTGTTTGTGAGAAAGGAAGTTCAGAATGGCATCCGAAGGTTCTGGGATCAATTATGCCGAGGAGAAAGTGGAGTGAAATTGTGGCCACTGGGCCTCTTGTTACTTTGCCGAGTTCTGCGGTTCATACCGTCGAGCGAAAATTAGCTTTTATAAGAGTGTATTCAAGAGCTGACACCATAAAACTGACAGAGGGCATTTGTGCCTTTGTAGTTTCAGCCTTTCCAGGACTTGCATCTGGAGGAAAAGACAAGATTAAGGTTCTTAGCTGGCCCCCTCTCTCCCAAGGCCCATGGGAGGAAAGGCAGTATCTCTGAGCCCAGAGTTAAATATAGAACGGTTACAAAGCACTCACGATTTGCATACCTGAGAATAAAATGGTTCTGTTCTGGAACAACTTAGCCAAACTGCGGAGGAAGCCATGGGAATTTCCCTCCGCTCTGCAGCCCAGAAATGTGGAAAATCTTCTGGAGAATTGAGCTGCTCAGAACAACTGCTCTTTGATTTAAACTCCGAATTGAAAATGTAAATCCCTGCCTTTGACCAAACAACTTCATTCACCATTTCCCATAGAAAGGATCAGACTAGTTCCTAAACAGTCAAGCAGAAAGACGAGACGTATTGATTTCCATGCAATATGATGAAATTCTTCTTGAGGTGCAAGGTGAGATGACCGTGATGGGTTTAAAATCATATTCCAGTGCTTTGGTTTATGTCCATGAAATTGCAAACAAAACACTTTATGTTAGCTTGGATACCTTGTCTGAAGCTAAGCCATATAAAATGCGATATGATACGATTTGGGTTCAAGCTCTTGCGTTTTCCAACTAAATTTGGCTGTTTTTTTATTTAGTTTTTCTACAGCAACACAAATAGTTCCAAAAGAAACCAAAGCATCAAGCTTTGTTTTGATCTCTACACTGCTTGCTAAGTATGTAAATTAGCCAAATATTCATATATTTTTAAAGTGCTCCTATTACGCCATTTCAAATATTGCCTTTCATGCAGTGTGTGATGTAGCTGTACGTTCAAGGTCAAAAGTTTACATACGCCTTGCAGAATCTACAAAATCTTAATTATTTTACCAAAATAAGAGGGATCATACAAAATGCATGTAATTTTTTATTTAGTACTGACCTGAATAAAATATTTCCCTTAAAAGATGTTTTACTTATAGTCCACAAGTTTACATAATAATAATAGTTGAATTAATAAAAATGACCTCATTCAAAAGTTTAACTGTTCTTCAGAAAAATCCTTCAGGTCCCACAAATTATTTGGTTTTTCAGCATTTTTGTGTATTTGGATGCTTTCCAGCAATGTTCAAAAGTTTTCACCCCCTAGCTCTTACTGCATCATGTTTCCTTCTGGAGCATCAGTGAGCCTTTGAACCTTCTGTAATAGTTAAATATGAGTCCCTGAGTTGTCCTCAGTGTAAAAAGATGGATCTCAAAATCACACAGTCATTGTTGGAAAGGGTTCAAATACACGAAAATGCCGTAAAACCAAAGAATTTGTGGGACCTGACAGATTTTTCTGAAAAACAGTGGGTTTACTGTTCAGGATAAACAAGGGACTCATGAACAACTATCACTAAACAAAAAAATCCCACAGTTGTGGATCATTCAGGTAGCAACACAGTATTAAGTATCAAGTGGGTGTAAACTGTTGAACAGGGTCATTTTCATAAATTCAATTATAATTTTCTTTTTTTTGTCTTTTATGTGAAATATCGTATTCAGGTCAGTCCTAAATAAAAAATAACATGCATTTTGTATGATCCCTCTCATTTTGCTAAAATAATTAACATTTTTGCAAGGCGCATACAAACTTTTGACCTCAACTGTATAGAAACATCTACTATAGACTAAAACTAATGGATATAGCATGACATAATATTATCTAACTTTAAAGTACATTGTTGTCAAAAGCCAAAACCTATGACCAAAGCAGAAAACTGTAAAATCGCACTCAGGTCCCGACACGCATACCACATTCGGTTGCTAAGGAGCACAGAGTAAACACTTATCAGCTCACAAAAACATTTTTTCCACATTCACGCTTTTTACTCACTCTCTTTTTTTTCTTCCTCTCCAAAGCAAGTAAACTTGCCTCTGGCTCCCTGGGCGGCGGGGAGCATTGAGCGAACGCCAAATCTTTAGGATGTCACCGCTGCTCAGTTGCTTCCACTTAGCCTTCCAGACTTTCCCCTGGCTTCTTTTCAAAACAAATCTTGGAGCGGGCCCACAGAAAGTGCATTCTTTCAGGGTCCCTGTGAGCAGTGCTCACGCGCTCCACCGCTGCCAGAGGTCGCCCAGACAGACACACTGAGACGGCATTTATTTATACAATCCACATCAGGAAATCGAAATACATGTACATACATGCAAGCATATGTACATTTCCATAATTGTATCAGTTGCTTAATACGTAGTCTATGCACAGGAGTGTTTTGTACTTCAGTACTTGAGTTTTCTTTTTCTGATCATAATGAAATGTCACTAAATAGCATTGACCAACTGGATTCATTAATTAATTCTGATAATGACATATTAAAAATGACTAAAGCTCAGGCTGACTTGGCGAACTCTGGTGTCACCTTCAGCCACTCAAGCAAATGAGTTAAACTAACTTTGCTTTAATCTGATGTTCTTCTGTTGGCCTTGGCAGGTGTTTCATGGCGATCCAGTGTTGTTTTACTTCCTCTGTTTGCTTAGGCTGATGGTGAATGGGCTTTTTGGCAAATACTTCAGGTTGCCTATTTGGGTAGTGACATTAGGCAGATGCCTAAACCTTTTCACTCTACAGAATCAAAATGTAAACATAAACCAGAAGACTCCCAATCTGTGTTAAAATTGGCTTGGAATGAATTTCTTAAAATAATGACGTTTTTTTTTTTTTTTGGCAGTTGTGCTATTGATATTCATGTTTTGAAGTTTTGGACTATTTTAACGATGTCCTTACTACCTTTCTGGGCCTTAAACGTGTCGGTTATGTTGCTGTCTATGCAGGATCAGAAAGCTCTCTGATTTCATCAAAAGTATCTTAATTTGTGTCGTGAAGATGAAGGAAGGACTTATGGGTTTAGAACAAGATGAAGGTGAGTAATTAATGACAGAATTTTCCTTTTTGTGGGAACTATCACTTTAAGAATTCTTTTTTTCCCCATCATTTTATTTCATTTCAATTAATAAGCAAAAATAGCAAAATTGATCTCAGTGATTGTATATAACAGAGAAAGCAGAAGCTGATGGCTTTCGTAGATTTTGCAGGTAATGACAACATTGACCTTTAGTGTCTCCTCCCTCACTTCTTTTATATCATCTCACATTCCAAACATTCCTGATGCAACAGGGACTCACCAATCAGCCAGGCCTAAAATTAAACAAAGGTCAAAGAGACTGGTCGTCCAACCAAACTACAGGTGACGGAGGAAAGCTTTAGAAAAGGTATGTCGCATTAGATGAAGTGTGTGTGCTTATCTCCGATGTCTGAATACTGATTTACTTCAAAAGGAACTGATCAATAACTCAAGTCAATGACCCACAAAACCCTTGTTTTTGTGGAAAATGCAAATCGGAAAACGTAAAGGAAACAGACACTAGACAATGGATCATGAAGAGTTTAGGTTACAAACAAATTTAAGTAAAGTACGAATTAATTACAGAATACATATAAATGACCCTATGCCACAAAACCAATCATAAGGGTCTGTTAAAAAAAAATATATATATAAGATTTATACATCACCTGAAAGCTGAATAAATAAGCTTTCTATTGATATAACTATTTATCTAAATATTTAGAAATTTGCCTTTAAGTTGTCGAAATGAAGTTCTTAGCAATGCATATTACTAATCAAAAATTAAGTTTTGATGTATTTATGGTAGAAAATTGTCTAAATATCTTCATGGATCATGATCTTTACTTAATATCCTAATGATTTTTGGCATAAAAGAAAAATTGTTTATTTTGGCCCATACAATGTATTGTTGGCTATTGCTACAAATATACCTGTGCTACTTAAGACTGGTTTAGTGGTCCAGGGTCAGATTATATAGATAGATTTATGATCATTATTAGATGCTTTTTGTAGTTAATTTATTAATTTCAATTAATATTCCAGTTTCATTACAAATTGACACTTTTTGTGGCCAAAATGTCTACAAAAAAAAATCTACATTATTGTTATTTATTTAAAAAAAGCAATTTATCTGTCCCACAATGCAACAACCTTCAATAGATTTATTTATAATAAAAATAATAATAATAAAAAGATTTAAAAAAAAATTGGGTTACACTGAAGTACTTACAGTGGAAGTGAATGATGTCAATCCAGACATCTAGTTTCAATTATATAGCCATGCAAATTACATGATTTTACATGTTTTTTTTACAACCTTTTTAGTTAAGTTATATCCAATTTTATGACAATATAAGGTCATAAAGCCTAAAATGACTAAAACTGATGACTTAAACAGCTTTACAGCTCAAGTTATACACAAATTTGAATTATACTTTTGTATAATAATAACCTTTCGCATTTCTGCTTTTAAATTCTCAAAAAAATGTTGAAAAATCACCTTGAAAACTAAGGACAAGTCAAAAAGTATTTAAAAAAATGTCAGTGTTCAAAAAGTATTGCCAGTACTTTTTCCTGAACGTGGAAGTCTCACCTGACTGGAACGATGCTTACAATTCCGATTTCTGGTGTTTCCAGTCGAATTAACGTATTTTCCGAGTCACTAATATAACGTTATAACATGCCATAGTTTCATCGCTTTAGTGTCGCAATGACCGTCTGTAATGAGGGCACATATACAGCTTCTGATCGGGACCAAGTATGTGGGATTTTGTCCACAAAATAATAAGATAACATATTATTTTATTATTTCACACACCGTATTTTAATATAAGCGATGCAAGTCATGCTCGTTTTCTTTTGTCACCGTTTATGCAAGGCATACAGCACTAGACATTGATAAATTTGCTGGTACGCAAAACAAGTACTTTACAGAAATTCCTTAAGCTTTTTACTGTTACTGTGGCAGCCAACAACAGCACAGCTTATATTGAAAAAGTTATATTGAAAAAAAGTGCATTTTAATTAATTCAGTGGAACTTTTTAAAGAAACACTCCACTTTTTTTGACTCCACTTTTTGCTCATTTTCCAACTCCCCTAGAGTTAAACAAACGAGTTTTACCGTTTTTTTAATCCATTCAGCTGATCTCCGGGTCTGCCGTTAGCACTTTTAGCAGAGCTTAAAAAATGACCAAATATTTTCTATATTTTTTTTTTTATATTTGTCAGAATAAGAGTATAGTTCCTATCCATATCAGCCTGAAAATTCGCAATTTTTTTATTTTCTGTCGGTCTTTGTACACAATGGAACTACAGAAGAGTCGAGTTTTAAATAGGAAAAATATCGAAAATATTTGGTCATTTTTGAACTTGATGCTAATGGTCTAATCAGATTCAGTGATTTAAGCTAAGCTATGCTAAAAGTGCTACCGTCAGACCCAGAGATCAGTTAAAAAACTCATCTGTTTAACTCTAGGGGAGTCGAAAAATTAGCCTATTTTTTTAAAACAAGTGGAGTGTTCCTTTAACATGGATTTCTACGGAGTCTGAAAAATGAGAGCACTCAAATGGAAGTTAGAATCCATCATGGCTTATCAGTTATTTAGGAAAAAGGTGGATAGTAGCTAATCAACATTAATGCCAGAAGTGCTATCAGTTCGGCTTAAGTGGTTCTGAATCGGAATATTCAGTTAACTGATTGCTTTGAGGTGTGACAAATGAGTTCCAGGTTGGATCTCAGTTAATGCAGGTCATAAAATCTGCATGTATAATAATTATACAAACGCTTTTTT